>JANPWX010000313.1:1714537-1935116 GCA_024734555.1 Trochalopteron elliotii
TGCAGTTTGAATTATGCTTCTTCCCCCTCCGGCAGCTCTGTGGTGGCCAAATGCAGTTCTCGCTGCTGGCCATGTAAATAACCGGGGCTGCTGCTACCCCAGTGGCTTTAAATGCATCGCGGGGCTTTTCCCCTTCCTAAAAAAAAGCCCTGCTACCAACAAAAATCCAAACCTCGTTCCCCCCCGTGCCAGCCCTTTAAATGCTCAGAGCAAGTGTACATTTCCATCTGAAATCAACCCAAGTGTTACTGGCAGTGTATTTTCTCGGAGAGAGGGGAAGAGGGGGGATCTGGCGTTTGGACCCAATAAAATGCTCTGCTCCAGTGTAAATATTTACAGGTTATTAGTGACTTTTTAAAAAACATTTTCAGTGTGGTCTGTTATTTACAGTGTGTCATAAGTTATTAATGTTCATTGCCTAAGTACCCTGCTAAATCTGTCTCATGCCTTAGAACAAAGTCGACAATTGGCATATTGTTTAAAGTATGAAAAAAATGCGAGTGGGTTTAAAAATTGGAAATATCTATATTTTCAGAAGTGTAAATATTGCTTTGTAGCTGTCAAACTCCAGCCCTTGGGTATGAGACAAAGGAGTATATTTTGATTAATTTCTCACTGAAACCGACTTGTCATCTATTCAAAGTTTTCTGGAACTTGGGGAATGCCAAGAGAGTCTTGCCTGTTGTATGAACTCTGCTTCTTTTCTTCCCCAAAAAAGTTCTGCGTGATGTCCAGTGATAGGCAGAGGTCAGTGGAACTTGGGGAATGACGAGAGAGAGTCCTTCCTTGTGTATTAATTCTGCCTCTTTTCCTTCCCCAAAAAGTTCCCCACGATGTCCAGTGATAGGCAGAGGTCAGACGATGAAAGTCCAAGTACCAGCAGTGGTAGTTCAGATGCCGATCAGAGGGATCCGCCTGCACCTGAACCTGAAGAGCAAGAAGAACGAAAACCCTCTGCCACCCAGCAGAAGAAGAACACCAAACTATCCAGCAAAACTACTGCTAAGCTATCTACTAGTGCAAAAAGGTAAAGGGGAGAGTGAAACATCCTGCAGTATTTTTGCAGTGTTTGGAGTCAGAGTACTTGTGCTGCACTTGTCAGGCAGAGAGATTCTTCTTGTAAAGCTATGTGGAGGGGATTGAACTATCAACTTTGGTAGTACAGGAGCCTGCTAAGCAGTGTTTTAATTAATCCAAGTCTTGTTGGCGTAACAGTTACGCAGACTTGTCCTATGTCTTTAGAAGAGTTGGTACAGAACTTGGTACTGTACAGGCTGACTGGGAGGGGGGCACCTAGGTATGTTTTGTACTTGCAATATGTGTGAGAGGGCTTTGGCACTTTTTTTCAGAGTTAGGTTTCCATGCCTGATTGGTATAGGGTGGAGTCCTCCTGGAGTATTTTATTATGGTCTGTAGACTGATGACAGGTCTGTAGACTGATGAGTGCTGTCTAATTAAAGAAGTCGTAAAACCCCAGTGGCTTCTCTGGGCCTTATGAGAGCTTTTCATGATGATGCACAGGAGAGCCTTACGCACCTTGAAGGAATGGGTTGATTCTGCCATTCTCTTGGGAGAAACTCAGGTGAGTTTTCTCCCTTAGGATCTGTGGATTTAAACTGTGACATTCTACAGGTAGCCTCTGTCTTTAAGTATGAGAATCTTCAGAAATTTTGTTTAGTTACATTGGTTGCACTTAGATTTGCATATAAACTTATTGACAGTCTGGCTCTCAAGATGTATACTCTGGTAATTTTCTCAAAGATCAGCTGTGTGAAATATTCAAACTTTAAATGTTTTAGTTCCAGCTGTCTTTGGAGATGAAACGTAACTTTTCAGTCCTTTCCCTCGAGCTGCTTTTTTTTGCAAACATTTACAAGTATCCTGTAGCAAGAAAAGTTGTAAAATAGCTGTAGTAGCTTCAAATTTTGCTTATTCAGCGTGAGTGTTGTAGTTCTGACTTTTATGAACACTTTAGTAATTTTGTATATTGAACTTAAACTTAGTAAATTCTTTTTGAAATATGTTAAAATTATTGCAGAGAATGGCTGTGTGGTTTTGATGACATTTGAGCTTATTAAAGAAACCCTTTGAAACAGGACTGGCTAAAGAGAAAAAAGTTTTGCTACTACTATGTAGCACTTGTAATTTGTTGTAACTTGTCTTTATTTGACAAGCTTGAGATACAGGTTTTTGACACTGAGTTTTCCCATCTTGTCTTTATTTCACTTAATTGTTGCATGTCTAATTCCGTACATCATATATAGCCCAGTAGGCTCAGTGAACTTACTGGTATTAATGCAAGGACTTCCAGAGCAGTTTCTGTTAGCTCATCTTTTAACACCTGCTATTTGCATGGAATTCACAGTATTGCTCATATGGGTCCTTTTGTGAAGAGAAGTCTTACTTGATATTTTTAAGAGGAGTTTAACATGTGTATTTTGAAATTGCACTTCTTATGTACCAGAATAAACTTAAATTGACATGAAGTTTTCAGTACTCATTTTTCAGCTCTTAACTCCTTGTGAATATTTGTAATAGAGCAAAGTTATGCACTGATTATTTCAAGTAATTGTATCACTTTTTATCACATAAATACAGCTACTGTATAAGGTTGCAGGAGAAAAGGCAGCAGAAGGTATGGAGAGAAGCAAAGTTGATCCAGAGAGATTATTCCAGTAACAGAGACAGCCTGGCAGATCTGCAAATCCATTTTTTAAACACACTGCAAAGTAGTAGGTAAAATATTGTGAAAAGAGTGTGTCTGCTGCCAGCACGGTTCACTTGAGCCTCAGTCACAGGTCCTGTAGCTCTGGTTTAAAGTCATTGTCAAATCTGCCTCTGCAGGCTCCCCCCCCCACCTCATTTGCATATTAGCTTGAAAAGAAAATCTCCCTGGTAAAAAGTGCTCGGGTGTGAAAAAGAGTTACTTTTCTGAATAGTTGTGGGAAATTTCTGCCTAACTCAGCTGTAAGTGTTCTGTTTACATACAGTGTGGAGCAGGAAAAAAGCTGCAAAGTTTCTCAGCTGTGGGATTTGGTTTATGCCTCTGAGAACAAAGAGGAAGCAGCCATGTTAGCATTACTGAAGGCAAAGCCAATCTTGCATTTAACTGCATGGTGGTAGAGGGCAGTGTAATTCCCTGATTTATTCTATAGACTATCTCAAATGCTTTGTGTCTGTTCTCATTTCACCAACAGAATCCAGAAGGAGCTAGCTGAAATAACCCTTGATCCTCCTCCTAACTGCAGGTATGTAATGGCTTCTTAAATTGTGGTCGGTGGAAGGAAATTAATGTGCTCAGGTTAGCTAAAGGCAAACTTCGTGTTTATGATGGGTGACTGTTAGACAGGAATTGCATGCAGCAGATTGAACAAACATACAAAATGTTTGGAACTGAAGTTTGATATTTTGTCTGCATGTTGGAGGTGTAGTCATTAGTGATTGATGTACACAGTAAAATCTATTCAGTTTGTTGTTCGTAGCCGGTCACTGCCTTCTTGAAACATTAATTATATGGATGTCAAAATATGCTGAAGCTTTCCACTTAATGTCTGCGTGTGGTTTGAACTGGGTTTTTGAGTGCTGAGTTTCTAGAGTGATTTTCATTCTGAAGTAAAGAACTGTATGTGATTTTTATATGCTTTCTCTTAGTATGTTGTTTAACAGATAAACTGAAGTATTGCCTCTAAATTTATGTGTCTGTTGGTTAAAGTTGTAGTCTCTTGATAAAGAATATCTTTAAGAAAGTTCCCAGCTTGGGAGGCACTTCTGTTAGGTTTTAGAAAATGAAATTGTAAGTGTGGAAGGCTTAGTGATTTAAAGTGATGGTTTGGAACTGAAGCACTTGCACTTGATCTATAGGAAAGTTATATAGCACAGTTAGCTGATTTCTTTAAAGCTTTTGCATGTTTTACTTTTGTTTAAAGGATGTATAAAAATTCTCATTAGCTGTGAACATCCAGTGTTTTGGTTTGAAGTAAAGCTAGCTGTAAATGATGTTGCTTTCATTTGAGGCATCTCAGTAAGATTTCGGACTGGAAGGTCAGAATAACTCGTGTAATAACTCGTGTAACTGTGAGCCATGTGTACGTGTTTTTTTAAAAAATGCTGGAAATGCTTTCTGATTCTGTGTTGGAATTGTTTGGCTTTTGAATAGTTGGAAAGGTTTGGTGGTGTTTTATGAATTTGATAAAATAAGAGTTGTTCTTCTGTCTCACTAATCCATGAGCACAGGGGCTAAACCAGAGCAGTCAGAGCAGTGTTTTATTGAATTTGTGGTGAAGGCGTCTTGTCCTGAGGACTGTACTGTAGATTGCCCGTGGCAGTCTGATGTATTTGCATGCAGGGTCAGTGTCTCTGTTTGTTTAGGATTTGGTGTTTTGTTTTGGTTTTGTTTGTTTTGGGTTTTTTTTGTTGGGGTTTTTTTTTTTGTTTTTTGTTTTTTTTTTTTGGTGGGGAGATGGGTTTGGTTTTAAATAACTGCTTTAGATAACTTCAAATAAATTACTGGGATCTAGTTCTGTGTTGGTCCTGCACTTTATATTTGGACCATCAAAGGGGCATGGTAGAAGAGAAAGGATTTAAATTAAATAGAAGGCTGACGCTTTGCTTACAGTTGCCAAGAGGATAATTGTAGCAGTTTCGGGTACAGCAAGTTACAGCTTTTAGAAGGAGAAGCTTCCCACTTCACACTCTGCAGCACTATCTGATACTTGGCTCCCTTGGGAAAGTGTGCTCTTCCCATATTAGCATAAGAGTATTGCAGATCTTTTTGCTTGTGAGCTGGTACAGCCAGATGCCCAGGGATGCTGTTGAGAATGATGAAAACCCCCCAATGTGTCTAAAATTATTCAAGTTTCTTTCCTACAGAGAGTAGGAAAACATGTTATTTTTTGCCAGTGAGGAAGTCAATGCTTCTGTTCCCATAGGTATTTTTAAGAGGAATTCAGTGGATTTACTCAGTAACAACTTTATGATGAGTGCATTTTTACCTTTTGCAAAACAAAAAAGTATCTACAAGAGAAACAAGCTTCTGTAACAGGAGACCCAGGTTTTCATGATAAACAGTTTGAACAGAGTTTCAGTGCCCAAAGTATTTACTGTTCCATCGAAACTGACTTGTTAGAAGGAGCCTTTCTGGTACCAAGAGGTAAATACAGCTGTGTGTTATGTGCAGAAACAGTTGACACTTTTACTTTCTTATAGGGTGTAGTAGCACAGATTAGGCTACAGACAAACACAGCAGGCTGATGACACCTCTGCATTGCTCATCAAGCAGCAGAATGCTACTTATTGCATTTCTTATGAAAGCAAAAGAATTTGTAAAAAAAATCCCAAAACATTTAAAAGCCCAGATAATTTGGGCGTATTTGCATGTGCTTTAAAAATAATAACCTTGTGTCTAAGTTCTCCCAAAAACGGTTTTGCATGCACAGTTGTTTCTCTTCCAGTTCTAGAGCACACCCTTATCATTTGCAGTCCACGTGTTGCAAGCTTCACAAGAATACAACTGGCAACTAATGCTCTTGGATGATGATAGTCCTTCTGGTTATTCAGTTACATAAGTAATGAAAAATTAGCAATCTTTAAAATGCAGTCATGACACATATAAAATGTTAAATGTTGCTTTAACAGGATAGAGTACAAATACTGAAGATGATGTTGAACTCTCTCATACCATGTTAAACACTGATATCTGCCGCCACTTCTCACCTGCCAGTGCAGCTGCCCAGAGTCACCCCATTGGAGTGACCCAAGGCTGATTTAGCTACTTTAAAATGACACCAAGTGGCTGCTCTGTGATTCTCATGCAAAAGAAGTGTAGATTTCCCCAGCAATTATTTTTCCTGCAGTCATATCTATTGCTATAACATCTGCTTTATAAAAATGCCAGAGCCCCAAGAAAACCCTTTTCCTGGGTAGGCTGAGCAGGCCTGTGCTGCACATTAACTTCTATTTTAGGCATTGGGGTAGCAGAATGACAGGCACAGTAAAACTGACTAAACAGTAGTTTTTTGCTTGCCTGTCTCAACAGTAAAGATTGATTTCTGATTCTGTTAATTGGACAATGAACTGTTGAAAAAATCATGTTGTCATGTATCATGCTGTCATGTTTGTGAGCAGTGAATACAAGCTGCATCTCGGGGGTACCAAATATAAAACTTATTATATTCATGCTGATAGCTTTACTCTTTAGCATGCAGTAGTACTAAATTCCTGTGATTTTAGTGTGATTTTTCAAGAAAGATAAAGCATCAAAAGCAATAAAATTAAATTCAGTTTTCAGCCACTAAAGGTGTTGCAGAAAAATTAAGTGCTGCTTTCTACTCCTGTTCTCTTCTGTCCAACAGAAAAGCCTGAAGCAAGTCAATTACTGTCCAACATACAGGGTAGCACTAAGACACATAGGTAAACTGAGGATGGGTCTCTGATTCCATTTTTTCTTTCTTTTGCTAGCTTAACTCAAAGCTGTGCTACTTGATGCAGTGTGCTGTATTTAATTTCTTTTGTGCTTTTAATAGCATAAAGCAAAGCTAAAAAGATCTTGGCCCTATTGCTGCTAGGCAGCTCAGTTTCAAACCATGGCCAAGCACTTGTACATACTTCAAGGTGTGGAAGTGTGCCAAACCCCACTGTTACAGACTCTCAGGTAAATACTGCAAAGGTTATGCACATAGTGCATGGTAAATCTGGGCTGCAGAGATGCTCCTAAATAGGTTTGACATATCTGGAATAACTATTTTCAGCTCATAGCATGAAACTGTTTAGATCAGAGGTCACTGTTCTGTAGTTAGGGTTATGTCTGAGGCTGCTGTTGTGACCTGCCCAACTTGCAGGCTGCAGCTCAGGTGGAGCAGGGCACTGCTGTCTCCAATGCTCATTGTATTTCCTGGATTTTAGGGCTGGCACAAGTGGGGCTATTCCCAGGGGTGCCGTGATTTATAGCAGTTTCCTTTAGCTGTTCCTGGTTGCCCTGCTGATCTACAATAACAAAAATGTATACTCCCAGTTTTCTTTGCTCACTCTTCCTCATTTCCATTCCTAAATTAAATATTGTTCTTCCTTGTGGAAAAGTTTTTGAAGTTCAATTTAATAACACTCATGTCAGCTTTGTTTATAGTTTATAGTCGATTTTACAACAAATCCACTTTAATGTAAACTTTGCAGGAAGTGAATGCAAACATGAAATTCAGTGTATCCACTCAGAGTTTAATTCATGTGGTTTAAAAAGTGGTGAGTTGAAATAGTGTATCTTTCCCAGGCAAGTGAGAGAATGTGTCTTTTATATCCTGTACTGTAATTTGGTTTTAATCTCTTCTCTTTGTTAAATTGAAAATCCGATATTTGAAAGCAAGTGGTTAAAAAGAAAAAAGTAAAGTGGAATGACCAGGCAAAACACATGCCTTGGAGCACTGGTCAGAGAAACAACTTGCTTTCTTTGTAGCTGCTGGGAAATAGGACTTCATTGCTAAGGAAAACCCCAAAGGCTCCCTGCTCTGTCTCATCCTCTAGCCTGTGAGTGCCTGACCTTATAGGTCTGTTGGAAAGATTCTCCTTAATTGGGATTACAATATTGATTCCTATTTATTTTCAGGCACTGTATGCTAATACATACTAATGTGATTTCTTGAGCAGTACTACAAAAGGTGGCAGTTGATTTTGCTGTTTGTAGCTTCTCCGAGACTTGCAAATAGGTTGATGGTTTATGAGTAGTTCATTTTGAAGTTTTGTATTTTAAAATAACACTCCAAAGTATGTGGACTAAGAACAAATGGAAGCAAGACGTGTAAAGGGTTTGTTTCAATACAAGATTCTTCTGCTTCCTGAGAACTGCATTTGTCCCTTTCATTAGTGCCACGTCTTGGGCTAATTCCACCCTGCAGAGTGTTGCCAAGGCCAGGGTCTGGAGTTTGACACAAAGAAGAATGCCTGCAAAACCCTGGCAGGCGAGCGCTATTACTGCTTCAGTTATGGACCCGTGAATCCAGATGTTTGTAACTGTCGGACTGGGCTTGTTATTCCATCAGTGTGGGAGCACTGCAGTATGTGTTTAAAGCAATATTGTGAAGGTATTCCTCAGACCAGCAATTTAAGCTCTTTCAGTTGAGCTGTCTGAAACAATGAGGAGCAATGAACAATTGTGCTGGTGGTGCAGGCTTGTCCACGTGCAGAGGTAGCGCTGGATTTGAGCTAAAGCAGCCTTGTGTTTGTGAGGAAGGTGCTGCAGCTAAGCTTGTGGAAGCATTCCTTTTGTTAACATACTCTGTCTGCAGTAAGGTTATAGGCAAATGTTTACTCTGCAAACAGTTGTGCCTGTTGAAGATGTTACTGCAACAGCTGTGGTTTGCTCCAGTTCTGCCACGGAGGTGACTACTCCAGTCAGAAAGTGAAGCAGATTCATGTGATTACTCTGTAATGCTCCCCAGGGAGGGAAAAAAAAAAAAGGAAAAAAATAATCCAAGTTTGCTTAAATGGTTTAAATAGGTAATTCAAATGAACTCTGCTGGGTTTTTCCTCTCTCCCCTCAGAGCAGGCATTGTTCACAGAAAGATTTGCCACACACACCAGGGTATGAATAAGCCAATCCATTCCTTTGTCTCACAAATGTAGTAAGTTTCCATCACCCCTTTGTCAAAACCAGGCATTCTGTTGCTTTTATGAAATCGGGAGAAGAAAGAATTTATTGCATGCAGTCAAATAGCAGGCCTTTATACAGTAGCATGTGTGTGCCCATCTTCATGTGTACATTTTTTTCTTCCACTCAAGCTGTTGACTTTTCAGATCCGTGTAAGTCCCCCAGTTTTGTGTTTATTCTGTTAATTACTTGTTGGGCAAATGTCTTCATAGTACAAAATACGGAATCCCACTGAGAAAAAAAAATTGTCAGTCTTTCTGGCTTCCACCTCTGCAGTGAAAATCCAGTTGTGAACACTAAATGGTTCCCTCTAGAAGAGCAGTTGCTTAAGTTGCGTGAGAGATAGTTATGTTAGGACTATATCCACAAATGCTTGTGCTGAAGCTGAATGAGCAAAATTTTTTAAAAAATCATCCAAACTATACTAGATAATGTGTCTTGTGACACTTACATTATGCTTTTTATTGTCTCTCCCTGCCCAGCACTTTGTCACCACTGAGTGCAATAAGTGCATTCTACATGAAAAGAAAGCTGAAGTTTGCAGAATGGTTTCGAGAATACAACCCACATGATTTTTTCTAACACTTCTTTCCCTATACAGAAGTTTACAGTTAAAAAAATACAATGAAGAGGGTTCGTGGCTCCTCTAAAACCATATTTGAAGTAACTCTCGAGTGAATATTGAAATTCTACTTCTTAGTATTGTCCATCTCTGATTTATCTAGAATTATTTCTCCTAAGCATTTCCTTCTCTTCTCCTTCATCCTTCCCTTTTCTAACCAGAAGGCTATAGTCCAGGTCAGAGTAGGAAGGAGTGGTGTAATTTAGCACAGCAATCAGAAGTCTGGTATTTTTGTGTTTCTGTCCAGTGCCTTTATGTTACAGAGTGCCTTTTACCTTATTTGCTGGTAGCGAGTGAAACTGCTTAAGGAAGAGGGATGATGCAAATTTAGAAAGGCATTTCAGTAAAACATTTAAGTGTTAACTAGAGCCAGAGTGCACTGTTGTTTAATATACTTTCATTTAAAAAAAGCAATAGTGAAAGATTGTGTAACTCCTGAACATTTTGAATTGTGAGAATATTTAAATTACTTTCTTTTCAGTTGAGACTAGATGACAGATCCTCAAAATGCCTCAAATTTTGGGTTTTATTCCCCTCTGCTAGTATTGACCTCCTGCGAGCTATAAACCAAGGTTTTTTTATCAGCCCCCACACAGTGAATTTCTCATGCAAGTATTCTCAGTGGCATAATTAAGAGAGGGTTATGCAACACAAATCAGCATATCTACTCATGGGAGTAAGTTTTCATGCCTGCAGATTTGCAGGTTTGACACTTGTGTGAGCAGTGTCCGCAGTACTGTCCTACCTGCTCTGAAATCTGTGTGTTAGTCCAAACATTATAGAGATACTTCACTAGTTTTCAATAGAACTACTGTCAAAATGAAAAGAAAAATAAAATTAATGGTTTTCTACCTACTTTAAAGTTGCAGAAATATTTCAAACACTTTTCATTCAGCTACTGGTGTTAAAGAACTGATGCTCATTTTGTCTTGAGTTTTATCTGGAAACAATAGAAAAGCCTGACCAGTTTTTTTAACAGTTCTTTAGGTATTGTTGTGGAAAAAATTGTGAAAAATGCCAAGTAATGGGTCTTAGAGTTAAGGACAAATCTGCTTTTTGGATTTGTATAACTGTACAAAGACCCTTTAGGCTCTGTGATAAAACTGACTAAAATATGCCATGTATATATTTTTTTCTTTTTTACACTCAAACTGTGCACTGCTCATCACTGCCAGCCTGTCACACTTAGTTTGTGATCAGCAGCATGTGTGGCAAGGTCCTAGCACTGGATGCTTCCCCCTCAGACTGACTTGTCTCTGTGTATCAGTTTCTTTACTATTACAGACTTGCGACACCTACTTCAAATTCAGTTTAACAAAGTGCAAATACAAAAGGATCAGCTAAATCAAACCCTTTATGTAAAATTACCTAGTGCCCATAAAACTGATGTGTGGAGGTTTCCTGGAGCTGGTGTAACTCAGGTTTGCATAGATGTGGAACATTTTGAGACAGGTAATACACAGATCAGGAAAAATACTGTGAGCATATTCTCTGAGTTCAGGGCTGGGTAGGCAGGGGTATCCAGGCTGGGGCATGTGTACCATTAAGCTGTCCAGGAACTGTGCTGTTCCTTTACATTGATGCCTTACTTTGAGCCAGTAACTTTGGGTGATAAATGAGTCCTAGCCTGCTTGCATTAATGTGGATTAATTTTCCCTGTGCAGAGAGTGCTCTATGCTGTTACCTAGTTCAGAACTGTGGCTGGAGCAGTTGTTAATTTTATAGCACTTACTGTAAAACAGACTGGGCAGACCTTTCAGGAACTCATATACAAGTTTATTTGTCAATGATTAAACTACCATTGTAAGCATTGCTTTCAGAAACAAAGGAGGGGTAAGATTTTTTTGATGAAACACTAAAGTGACCTGTAGTTAGCAGTGAGTCACTTTCAGGTTGGAAGAATCTGTAGAGGACCATCTGACAGTCCCTAGTAATCAATGTTTTCCTTATTGGCAAGGATACTGGCCTAGAGCATATGAATACTGCATTTGGGCTTAACAGTGGGGACAAAAGCATTGTAGGCACATTGGAGGACAGGGCTAGAATGCTAAGTGATGGGGGCAAATGTAGGAAGTGACCTTAAAAATATTGTGTAATTTAATAATGAGAACTGCAAGGTACAGCGCTTTAGTAGGCATAGTCAGCTGCACAAATCCATGGGGGAAAAAAGTCTGTATGAGTAGTAGTTCTTCACAATAAGTGTAGCCAGTTTGAGGATCATGTGCTTTGAAGGAAGGAGGAAGGAAAGGAAAAGATCTTCAGATATAGAAGAAAGTTGCTGCACAGGGAATAAAGCAATTGTTGCTAGTCCAGTTGGTAGTTATGAAAAGCAACTTCAGTTGCCATAGGGGCAAACGTAATACTGATGTAGGAATACCTGGACATAAAGACAGCATGCAAAAGGTGGTGGGTCTGCATTGCAAGAGGTTTTTAAGAAACAAAGGACTGACAGGAGCAGTTTAGATACAGTTGATGCTACTTCAAGGAGGAAATTGACTAAATGACCTCTTAAAGACCAGTTTGGCCAGACTAGCATTTGTACTGGATTTAAATTATAATGGTAAAGGAAAGATTGTGGGGCAGTCATTTTTGCTTCATTTGAAAACTGTATTTTAGTCAGGATTTTGTAGTATAATCACCCTGGAAATATATAGGTGCTACGATTCCAAGCAGCAGCAACAATTATTAAAAAAATCACTGGAAGTGCACAGATTTTATCCTGTTGTCAATCAAAAAAAGCAAATGTCTTGTGATTTTTCCACTGATTATTATTCCACTTTGTCCCCCTCCCCCCTGGTTTTGGCTTTGTTTTAATTTTTTACCTAATCCTACTTTCATTGCAGAAAGTCGTCACCTTCTGCTAACTAGAAATAAACTAGGCATGTGTCCTCAGTTCCCCAGAAGTGTGTCACCTTTGTGAGAAACAAATAGCACAGTAGATCTGCAGTAAATCCTGATTTTTTGATACTTCATACGTTCTGTGCTTGGGTTCTCTGTGTTTATTCCACAGGCACATAAGTATCTCTACACTGAGCTAAACAAAAGCAAGGGGCATTTTTGTCCTTCCACAGAGGCAGTTTGCAGTAGTTATGCAAGCACTAATGCATCTTGCCCAGCACCCCAAATGGATTCAAGCACATCAGAAAGCAGTTGTGTAGTACTGTCTGTGACCATGGATCCTGTCTCGAAGCACCCTCTGGAATCAGAGCTCAGACAATTGTAGTGAAAATGTAAGCAGCCTGGCAGGTTTCCAGCTGATGAGTTAATGCTGCTATAAACTTGAGTAGTTCTTCTCTGAGGCATGCAGAAGGGTGCAGGCACTGGGAAGGTAGCCAGCAAAGTCAAAGAACAGACAGCAGAGCTAAAGGCCAGCCTCAGGGATTCACAACAAACTGTCTTGGAGGTGAGATCCTCCCTGGCCAGAAACCCTTCCTGTAGCTTCGGTGGCAGGGCTGGACATCAGTAAGCAAATTAAGGTTCTCATTCAGTGCAAAGCCAGCCTGCCTTTTGGGAGCTTGTTTAACACAGCTTGAGCAAAGGTAGCTGTGCCCAGCACTCAGGCCACTCTGTGACTGGCTTAGCAGGAGAGGTGCTGCAGAAAGCCAAGGGCTATCAGTGCTGGCTCAGTTCATTGAGCTTGAAGCTGCAGAGAGGGGGTTTAGGTTTGAACTCAGGTTATCACTTCACTCTGAAGCCTAGACATGGAAGTCACCAAAATGTGACAGAGTGAATCAGTGGAGCATCAGCTGGTCAGGTTTCATTGGACAAATGGAAACATGGGTGCTCTCCTTTCTGTAAGGGAAGGCTAGCAGTGGAAAGCTATTTTTGTTTGCAGTTCCAGTAAAGTGTTTATGCTGTAAATGCTTTGAGCAGAGTGGGTTTTGAGGGGTTGGGAAAGTGTTTCAATAGCTAGCTATGCAATAGGAGAGATGCTCAGCTGATGGTGGTTCTTGCTGTGAAGGCTGCTATTGCAGCAGACAATGGGCAGATTCCTCCCCAAATACACCTTTTCTGACAAAGGGCCTGTCTACGGTGTCCCCACTGCCTGGGGTTTGGAAATACTTCAGCTGGTGTTTGTCCTTCCCCCTGGTGGCCCAACATCCAAGGCTTCATCCAGGCTGGAGGATCTGAGGGACAAGTGAAGTGGTGCAGGGATGGTTCGTTGACACAGAGCTCTGTGTTGTCATTGTACATCAGTGCCTGTCCTAACTTGTTCGTAGATACCTAGGGCACATCTACATCTACTTCATTAATATCAATGGCAAAAGCTGTAGTTGAACGTTTGAGATTTAGCAACATCTCCCTCTAGAGACACCCTGAGGGCCCAGAGAATCAACACCCTTATGCAAATATCTGGCTTTCTGTTCAGAGGTTTGGACTTAGAAGGAAAATTATGAGCTTTGGGTTGATTTCCATAAAGCTAATGCAAAGAGAGGTCTTAAGAAAAATCAGCATTCACTGAACACTCTAAAGCTGTATTCACATGGAAGCAAATCTAAGTGATCTAAGTTACACATCACAGCCCACTGCACATTAAGTATTGCTCAAGTGATATACAGTCTTATGCAAAAGGGAGAAATACTATAGAACCTAAAATTCTACAAGCATGATTAAACATTAATCTGAGAGGGTGGTCTTCACATGATAAACTATTTGAAGCACAGTCAGTGGCTGAAAAGGTGTTTCTTGTCTGGAGTAGAGATTTTGTATGATGCCCATACAAGTTTTATACAGCCAGGTATAGCTCCACGTTTCCCTTCTTCCACAGAGTCTTGGATTGCTGGGATAGTGTGAAGAATTGCAGTAGCAAGCTGGCTGCAGTGTATTTTGAGTTTGGTTTGCTTCTTCCTTTTTTTTTATAAGCCAGAATTCCAGCTGGTGCACTTGGTTATACCAGAGCAAACACACCACAACTTTTTTTTTTTTTAAAAAAGAAACAAGTTTCTGAAGCAAAAGGGACGTAATCAGAACAAAGCAGTGGTTTGTTTGATAATACAGAGTAACAAACCTTAAATAGATCCATATGTGGAGAAGTCGGTTACTTTCAAGGTTCTCTGAAAACAAATGCAGCAAAAGCATTTTACTTTCAAGTGTTTTGTTTGCTTTATTTTTCATGATAATACTGCAGACTAGCATTATTTCAAGTCTTTGTTTTCTGTTAAACTTACTTGGGTTTTTTGTTTTAAGAATAGAAGAAGCTAAGTAATTTGTTATCAGTTAGAAGGCAAGGTAACAGTAGCGGCTGCCGATGCTGCAGCAGCTGTTGTGGGCTGAGCCCCATGTGGTTCTCCCAGATAGAAAAGGGCATTCTGGCAAAATTCCTGTACGAGCACCAGTGTGCTTTACTAGGAATTTGAGCACTTGGGGTCAGCAACGGAGGAAATGGAGAGCCATGTGAGCTGTACTACTCTGATAAATGACTTTTCATCCTTCTGGATGCTGTTTATGCTGTTTGCATTGCCTCTAAATTTCTCTGCAGGCCCTGCTTGATATTTTTGCTGTAGATGGCTATTGCCTACTTTTCATTTAGGCAGGACTGTAAGAGAAATTTTGATAACTCTGCTTTCTTTTTCCTGACAAATGCAAGTTGATGTGCTTAATTTTTCTTTATTTCCAAATTCTGACCTTGGAAAAATAAATATAAATAAAATCTCTTATCTGGATTGTCAGACTCAGCTGTGCTTGCACTCTCTTTTTGTTTCCAAACATGCGAGTAAGGAGACAGGAATGACAGTGAACACACCTCTCCCCACACCTGAGATAAGCTGGATACCTCCCTGCTAAAATCATCCATCCAGGCTGGGCAGCTTTCCAGTAAAGATGCCACGTGCCCACCAGTGTGATAGTGGCTGGTTTCAGGAGGCAGGAATATAAGAGTGCTGTTTGAAAAAGAATGCACCAATAGAAATATCACTTTGGTTTTCTGCTTCTTGGAAGTGTGTGGAGAACAGATAATTATGAGAGACTATATTGCCGAAGGTCTTAGTCCAAATCCATTTATGCCTAGAAGAGTTCCATGTTTGTTAGCTTTGAAAGAGCCATTGGATTTTGAAACCCGAATGAAGGAAAAAAAAAAGGACAGCACTAAATTGTGCAGTGAGCAGTCCATGCAGTGCACTGAATGATATTTCTGAAAGTGATTCTGTTGATCTTTGTCTGAAGTTGGTTGCTGATCACAGGCTGAGGGGTCAGTCCTGGTTACTTTGCAGTCGATGCCACAAGCAATGCTTGACGAGTGTCTGAGGATGCTGTGCTACATCTGCTTGTGCTTTCCATATGCAACTCTCTGTTCCCTTCAAAGTCATCTGGCAGAGTGCAAAGCACCATGAGTCATCCTGGCACTGCTGGAGTGTGTAACTACAGTCTCTTAGCTAGGTGCAAGCCAGAGCCTGGCTTTTATCCAGCTTGGATGCAGAGCAGGACACAGAAACACCCCATTGCGCTCTTCTGTCCTAGGTGGATGGATAATCTGCAGTATGGAATTGGACCAG
Source organism: Trochalopteron elliotii (assembly GCA_024734555.1). Classification (NCBI taxonomy): domain Eukaryota; kingdom Metazoa; phylum Chordata; class Aves; order Passeriformes; family Leiothrichidae; genus Trochalopteron; species Trochalopteron elliotii. The sequence continues at coordinate 1,730,286 of JANPWX010000313.1, forward strand.
CTGCCTGTGTTCCTAAGAGACTGAAAGCTCTGTTAGGAGTGAACGTGTTCCTGGGGCACCCCAGCTCTGCTCCAGAGCCAGCAGTGCAGCACTAGGCCAGGGCTCCTCTTTCTCCTGCTGAGGAGCAGTGCTGGGCCCAGTGTGCTGGTGGGGCAACCATGCTCTGCTTGCAGTGTGGCTCCAGTGCCTGTGCTAATGGGCACTGCACCTCTCAGTCTGTCAGGAGTTTCTCTGAAGTTTTAATTGTGGAGTCTGGATCACCACTAGAATAGAAATTTGGGCAAAAAGATTTTCCTGAGGGAAGTTTGAAAGACAGAAGCTTTACTATAAAACCTTTCTATTCTCATCAGGAACAGCTTACTGCGGATTCCAAAAATATTATTAATTCTTCTGGCAGGTAGAGTTAATTTATGTATTAGTCTTCATGCTGCTGTATGAATTATAGATTTAATTATGGTCCACGTGCTCAGAGCTTTGCCGTTCTTCTGTATGTTAAATATAAAGAAAAAATAAGTCTGAGTATTTTTTTGGCTTATTGAATAAATGTAAACACTTGGAAACTGTGCCAGAGTATAAATAAATAGAGGACTTACTTTGCAGAGAATGTTATTTTCTACTCCAGGGTATTCTGCTTTGTGGGAAGGATTAGTGCTTTGCATTATACTGGGACACACCTTTTTACAGCTACTACTCTGTGCAGCAGAAGATTAAAAAGTTTTCCTATAATTCCTTGTATTTCCAAATTTTCTTTTGCAATTACAGCTCATTACTAGGGGACAAGGGTTGATTTGAGTTTACATAGCCATGACAAGAAACACTCTCTGATTTCCTGGTAGGTGTAAATAACCTACTTGTAGAACTCCTCTTCTTCTAAGTTATTCAGTCTTTTCTGTCTGACACAGTTTTATTCACAGTCCTTGAAGGTTCTCATACTGCAAAGCTACTTAAGTGTGTTTGTTTCTTGTCCTAAACCAGTTTTCCATCCTACTTTCTCCTAACCTATATGAAAATTTAATTTTTGATTGCAATTTAGTTCCACAAAAACTCTTTCCGTAACTTCTGTTCACAATCAGGCTGGATACAAGATCCATGAAAAAACCCTTCTTTTACTGAGATTTCATGGGATATTTGGGAAACGGGCAAGTATATGAGGTATGTTAAATAACTGGGGCTTCTCTTCATTCCTCTTTTGTTTCTACATGTTTAATTATTGCCTTTCTGCTTTGTGGCCCTGAGTCAGAGAAAGTCCACCTTTCTCACCTTTTCCAGGAAACCATGTGTGAGTTTAAATGCTTTTCCGAAGGGAGTGTGAATTGGCCTTGTTTCAGCTCCCACTAAACATCACTTGACAGAGCCTGTGGGATAATATGCCTGTGTGACTGCTGCAGAATTGGGGGCAAAAAAAAATCAAGACTATACTTCTTTAATATATTTCACTATTTGAATATGCCATTTATGCATGCCGTAGTATGAAATTTTCAGATGAGGGTCAACTAATTTATTCTTGCAGTTGTCCCCTTATGCTTCTTCTAATTTGTGGGTCAGAAAAATGCGTGTCATGATTTCATTTTTCTTTTGGGCACTGCAGCTACCCTCAAGAGTCTTCTGTCCCTTAGACATGAATAACATATTTGATGCATCTCCTGAGGAAGCAGCCAAAAGTGCATGTTCTGACCTTATCTTTAAGCCTTTCCATTTCCTTTACTCACACTTAATGAAGTTACTATCACAGCCATTAAAGATAATTTTCTAAAAGTAGGTTATGTAATTATTGTAATTGTACTGGTTTTCCTATAAAGTCAAGTATTGATTCTGATTCTTTATTTTGGCCCAGTGTGGCAATGCCAGTTTGCTCTGATTGTTGGATTTGGAAGCCTGTGTTGCTTGTTTGAGGTGGCTAGGAAGTTTGTTCTGAGGAAATCAAATGGTTTAGAGCACTTTGATACTTATGTTTGAGAAAAGAAATTAATTTACATTGAAGAGACCCTATTTTAATGTCTCAAAAATTTTTCCCCTGCCTCTTTGATGCTTAGGACAGGGGATCATTTGCAAAAGTTTTGCCAGAATCCCTCGGGTCAGTTGTGGTTCACTGGTATTGATGCTGTGGAGAGCTGTGCAGTTGTCTTTTAGATGTCACTGGTGTGAATGGATCTGCAAGTGGGTTCTTACACTTTTTGTAAGCTCTCTTGATGCACTGCACTGTTTGATTGGGGAAGCTATACATGTAATTTCTTTACTTGAATACACCTCTAATGTGGTTAAGTTTAGACTAAGATCTGGAAGTAAAGTCTTCATAGGGATTTTCCTATAACAGAGCCTAAATTTAGCCTTCTTTTTATGAGCATAATTTTAGATCATGAAGTACCTACACTTTGTGGGAGGTTAGTGAATGAATGGGCTGGGGGCTGACAGTGTATAGCCTTTCAAGTCCTTTACTCAAGAAAGAAATGCAATTTATGTCAGCATGTTCATTTGATGGAGTACATTTTTAGGAGGCTTTATATAGCTGTTGAGTGTTAACTTAAAACTGTGTCTTCATTTGCTACATTTGTTTGTTTGTTGTGACTTTAAGTTATTTCACATGCAGTGAAACACTAGTAAAGCTCCTGGACTTTGTCTTCCAAACAGCTGTTGTTGTCGGTGTTAAGGTTCTTCATGTCTTAAACAAAACAGTCCTTTTTCCTTATAGCAAAAGGATGATTTTGAAGAGATATTTACTCTTCATATGTTACTGTGTATTTTTCTTTTAAAACCGAAGTATATCAGTTGGGCCTTTTCTGGATGTTGGAAATCAGATCAAGTCACTGTGACTTCTGGAGATAGAAATTCTACTATATAAAATCCTTATTAGTATAAAAAACTTTCAGAGAAACATTTCAAGGGAGTGCCCACACTTTTCAAGTTCCCTTTGTCTCTGAAGGCCGCTGTGGGCTTGACTGCTGTATTTCTGTGTCTGTGGTAAGTAAGTGCATACAGTGGTGCTGTGCATGAGACAAGGTTGGCTTGGCACTGCTGAATTGTCATCAGGCCAGTCTCGTTATTACTCATAAACTGTGGTTTGCTGTAAGCACTCTATAGATGCTCCCTGTTTAGTGCTCAGGAACTCTTTCCTTGGAAATTGTGTGTCTTTTTAATGTGTCATGGCTCAATTATCACATTCATTTTGGCTGCCAAAATAGCCATATATATTGTCTAGCAAGTGACAGCCTGGGCCTTTATCTCTTTCTGGCTGTTTGCCAGCTGTTTAATTGCAGCCCTGTGTTTGCTGTGTGTCACATCTTATGGTGTTCTATTATACCCAGCTAAAACAATATTTTGAAAATGTTTCAAATGTAAACTAATTGTGAGACTTTACATCCTGTTATTTACATGATCTGCTAGGAATGTAATGTAGGTCATTTTTCCCCCTACTAATATGAACATTTGTACCTCCGATCATCTTACGAATTTCCAGGGCAGAGAGAAGACAAGATGGGGATGCAGAAATGCTATCTCGTCCCCTTGAGAGATGTAATTAAAGCTGTACACTTGCCATGCAGTTTTTCATTTCTAGTTTCCAAGATGTTTTTAAAGCCAAATATTCTCTTTGTTCTGCCTTTAGAAAACAGCAAGCATACAGAAACTGAGCTGAGATGTCAAAAGGAATAGCAAAGCCTGTGAGCCATATTTCTGCCCAAATGGATACTTTGGGTGGAGATGATGTTGGGGTTTGCATGAATGGTGTCTCAGAGAGGCAGAGAATGCTGCAGGTGCTGTACACAGCACGTTTGGTTTGGCAGCCACCTGCTTTCCATGGGGAAAGACTTAAGGCAGGGCTGGCTCTGTGTCCTGCCACCCCGGCCTACCTGGGGGATGGAGCCACTCAGTGTGAGACCAGGATATTGGGGGGCTAAGCACTGCACAACACTCAGGTGTGCAGGGAATCCTTGGGTAAGGATGAGTTTTACCTGCCTCACTTTGTATAGATATTAATATCTTGCTCATTTTTTCTCTGAAGAGCTTTTATCTTGAGAGTTTCAGCTCCTGGATGGATTCCTATGTGGTGTAAACTGCTTTAGCCTTAAGAGTAATGAAGGTACATTAGCTAACAATCTTGGCTATGTATATTTTTTGGCAGAAACTTTGTTTTTCCACTGCTTTAAGAGGAAATCAGGATTTGTTCTATTGCTTGTTTAATAAGAAGAATAGCTATTTAACAAGAAAGACATGATAAAACTCTTAGGAAACAGCTTTACAGTTCAGAGGGAGACAGAACAGAAGAGCGCTTAAGAAAGATCTCATTTTTGTGCAAAACACTAAATTTATAATTAAGTAGTAAAGATTAGTTTAAAAAAGGAGAAAGAACAAGTTATCCTGTAGGCAGGATTAGATCTACAGGATTTTTTTCTTCTTAGTTAAGGGGAAAGGATCACATCTAGCTAAAGCCATCTAACATGCTGGAAGAGGTTTAGTATTCAAATGGGCTTTTTTAAAAAGAAATAAAATCATTAAGAGTGCTCTTAAACTTTCTGAAAAATCCAGTACTGTGTGAGGATAATATACTCAAGCATGTGCACATATGATTTTTCTGGTTAATCTACTGGAAAAGCTGGGGTAAATAACCCCCTTTTAACATACCTTTTTGAGAAGCTGACCTGTTAAGGTAGGGTTACAGAGTATTCAAAGGTATTTAGGAGAGAGTTGTACATATATGGGGCAGCTGGACTGAGAGTGGTTGTGGCAGTTCTGCTGTGCTGTCACTGTGTGTCTCTTCAGAAAATCCATCAAAACAGTCACTACTATCATTTTTTTGTAGCAAGATCTGCATAATTCCGGTAGTTTACAATGTGACCAGTTTATCCAGTGTCAAAAAAAGGTCACTTTGCTTGAGTTTCTGCTTGACAAAACTCCTTGTTGTTCCTTAAGCTTTTGTGTAAGTGCTGTATTTAGTATGTTTTTCATGTGAGTTTCTTACGTATCCCAAATCACTTTACTTTCTACTGAGTCTGGAGACATCATCACCTGAGTTTTGTGGTATACAGATAGAGTGGGTGCTGAAAGGCAGCCTGCAGAAACCCTTCCTCTCTTCATGCTGCCTGGTTCCATAAAGCAGGTGTACATGTGTGCCATTGACACGGAGGTGTCGATGTTTACATGATTTGTTAAGAAGTTGTTATTTCTGAGGAGAAGTTCCAGCACTCAGTGAATAGATACCCTCTCATTGAAAAACACTTATGTGTTAGATGTGGTCATTGCAAACTAATGGTGGCTCTGGGAAAGTGAAGTTTCTTTAATATTTGAGGTCTTCAAATACCCGTGGGAGTCCGGTACAAGGAAGTTAAATCCCAGCAAGGCTTGTACAAAGCCCAGCTGGCAAAGGAATGATGCCAAGTACTTGTCATGGCTGAACATTCACTGTCTACTCGACAGTGGACATGAAGGAGGACATGATCAGGACAGGTCACAAGAATGCACAGCCCATACACCACTACAGGCTGATCAAGCCTGAATGTTGAAATAATGAAATATTAATCAAATGCAGGAAACTGGTGGGAAGCAGGGTGAGAGCAAATACCCATGCTGCATTTGCTGTGAAACTGGATTGAAATGTGCAGTGTGGTACAGCCAGAGTGTGGAACTGTCACAGGCTGATGGTTCAGACTCAGTGTGGACCAGCTGCAGTACTGGTGCTTCAGGGTTTTGCTTGGCTTTTCACATCCCTGAGCTTGCTGTGCTTCCTATTCCAAGTCCTGTTTCACATGCTGCCTTCATTCACTGTTTCTGACTTCTTGCAGCTTCTCCCACTCCCATCTCCACAGCTGTGATTTCAATAATTGGGACTAAACACTGGCCTTTCTTCAGTGGAATATTTATTGTATAATCATAGCTACTTTCTTTGGGGATTAAAAAAAAAGAAAAACAACAAAAGAAAAAATTATACATCCTTGGCAGGAACATGCAGCATGTTCAGGGTTAAAGCAGACCAGGAAAAGGGACACTTCCCTTTCTTGTCAAATTAGCTTTGGTTTCTAAGATCCATCACGCTGGAATGCAGCCCTGAAGCCCAGTTTTCTTTTAAGGAGGAAGCAGAGCCAATTGACTTAAACTTTTAGTTGCATCTGCTGGCAATTTCCACCAGAAGCTAATTACAGCTCGAAGCTTTCACCAGCAGATGACTGACTGGTTCTGCATCAAAAAAAGAAAGTTTAAACCCACATAGGGGTTTCTTTTTCCTTGAAATTGTAATACTGGGGTAACATTTTTCAAGCAGGTATTTTACACACACAAACAGAAATCTTAAAAAATTAGGTAAATTATTTTATCATACACGTAATATCTCTAGGTCTTTCCAAATCTGAAGGTAATTTATTGGGCTTTGCACTGTATGCCAATATCATATCAACACTACACATACATTTTTAAATTGTGATGTGTTTAACCCAGTTCACTTTCTGTGTTGTCAGTTCTCTAAATTACTTCAGGATAAGTAAAACAGTTCAGACCTTTTTGCTTCATTAATGCTGCAGGTTTGAAAATGTTCATGGGTACTGTAATATTTGCCTCTTGATACTGTGGTTCCACAAAAAGGAGTTTCGCAAGAGTGAACCTTTTCAGGAGTGATTCTTTTCAACAAAGAATGGAGCATGACTTTTTTCAGCTAGCATCACTAGATGGCGTTGCCTGGTAGTCTAACAGCTGATTGATGAAATTAATGTAAATCTGTAGAGTAATTAAAACATTTAAATCTTTCAGAGAGGTTGTTGTGCTGAAGTGTTACTTCTGCCTGTTGCAGCTCTTCAGCAAGAAGTGAGTGTGCTGGAGTTTCTGCTGTGGTTCTGCTCTTCCTTGGCTCGCTTGAACACTCCTTGAAGTCGTGTGCTGAGGGACAGAGGCGCAACCAGAGCCTGTGCTGCTGTTTCAGGCATGGTTCTCTCTGTACACAATAAGCCTCTTTTAATGGTATGCTAAAATATTAGCAGAAGGACTGCTTGGAATGTGCCAGAGCAGACAGGCAACAAAAACACTGCCAGTATTACTTTGTAGAAAGCTCCTGGTATGGCATGCTTTTCTAAAGTATGATCTCCACCGTTTTTACAGACAACATGAAGTAAAACAGAAGTGTTATTTGGGGCTTTCATTCTGTTGTCGATTTTGTTGTTTATACACCATGCCACATTTTTTTTTCCTGGCTGGTTTCCTCTATTTTGTCAGTGGTCAGTCATGCTCTGGCAGCAGCACTGACATGACAGTGCTGTGCCTGCATGTGGGGCATGGCCATGCCTGCGCACTGTTCTCTGGTGAGCTTTTTCCCAGGCAAGGCTGGAGGAAACCTGCCTTTCGTATGAGTAGTGTATTAGTTGAAAGCAAAAAGACATCAGGTAGGTGGGTTTATTTAGGGAGGATGGTAGGGAGAAATGATGCACCAAGCAGCTTTTGTTCAGTGCTTTCGGTTCAGCTCCAGCATCTGCCTCTTTTAAACTGTAACTGAAAATTTGGCATAAGCTACTTCCTTTTCTTAGTTCACTAGCACTTTTAATTTAAAAGATCTCCTGCTTGACATGATAGTTATTTTAAAATTCTTTCTTAACCCATTGCAGATGCCTTTATCAGTCAACTAAAAATTAAGGAATTATTGTTGGCAGGAATTGGTATAACTAATTTGTTTTGTTTCTTAAGTTAAATAATATTTCTAGATAATGTCAATCAGTTTGCCTGTAATTATACATATAGATGTAAAGAGTGTGCACACCTCTGGTTGTTTTAATACTTGTATTTACAAAACAGTGTTTTTAAAGACTTCGTGGTAGAATCTTAGTTGTGGGGTAATGTTGAGGGTTTACATTAACAGTTTGGACACCTATAAAGCAGTATCACATTTCACAAAAGAATGAGGAATAAAAAAGCCAAATTAAAGAAACCAACAAACATGAAGCATGTACCAGGCTGTATTTTGATGAAAGTTGGTCACCAAAGCTTCTGTTTATAAAAGAGATTTAAAATTAGGTGCTAGACCTTATTTGAACAACTTTCTGGAAACCTGTGCAGTGTGTTTCTGTAGGTTAAGGTAGTTCTTTGTGAAGCCTCACTTCAGAGAAATGGCAGATAAGATCTGGGGAGAGAGCAAGGTTGTTTGAGAACTGCAGCACAATGCTTAACAGCTCCTCACATGTGTCGGGGAAGGGAAAGCACTGTAAGAATACCAGGACAGGAAAAGCCTTAATCTTCCTTTACATATCCATATGTTTATAAATCAGAATAACATGAGTAGCTATAAAGTGATCAAGTCACTTGTGGGCTAATCTTTCCTCACTTTATACCAGGTAATCGACAATAAAGGTACAAAATTTGGTACAAGAGAGCACTGGTGGGAAAGGTACACATTCATTTGAATACCCCAGCCAGTAAAGTACTGAAGCACATGCTTGTCTCCCATTGAAGTCACTGGGTTTTAAGCACATGCAGAAACACTTTCCTGGACTGGGTCTGAGGGAGGGGAGTCAGTTAAGCAGAAAGAGGAGGGGAAACCAGTGTGGTGACTGCAAGTGGGAAATAGCTATCATGTTCATTGTTTTACAGGGAAAAGCTCTACCTGTAGCTGTGTAATGCACTGCTAAAATTTGTACCAGACTTCAAAACCTCATCTTCAAATATATCTGAGCCCCCAGTGCCTCCACACGGGTGTAGCCCAGTGCCAGGTCAGTGCATTTGGAAAGCACAGGCTTTGGTGCCCGAGCAGGGTGAAGAGAGAGAGCAGAGGAACTGGGGCCTGCCTTCTGTCCCCTGGCTTTATCAGCCTTCTTGTTTCAGTTTCAGAAATACACCATTCAGAGGGATAATATTTCTGCCACACCTCCATCCCAGTGTGCTGTCTGCAAGCAGGGAAAGGCAAAAATGTGGAGCCAGGAGTTTTGAGGAACTGCTCAGAACATTGCTGTTTGGAAGGACTCTGTTTCATGAGCATAAAATCAAAGTACATATTCAGTGCCAGTCTTTTCACCTAAATTTTACATGAGGGCTGAATGCTCATTTAATCCTGTTTATTTGGGGGCATTCAGCACATAATACTAAATGTGCTTGATTTTTTTTTTTATTTGCAGGTCACCTTTTAATGGAGCTGTAAAAGTAAGTGTAAACTGCACCTTCTTTTGTCATCAGTAAGTGCTGGAGGGTGTAATGCTCAGGGCAGGAATGGCCCTGGGCTCACATGTGGGAGAAGGATGGGCAAACCCTAGCACTACCCAGTAAGTAAAAGGGTTGAAAGCCATCATGGGCTCTTGTTCATTTGCGCTGTCTGTTTGTACAGGCCTCCTCAACACTACAAATACTTCCTTTGGGATACTTCTCAGAGGCCCTGTTGTGCTAATCCTAACAAAGACATGTTCAGAAGGAGAGTTTTTGCACTGAAGAGTTTATCTGCAATAGCTAATGGTTCTCCTGCTTGGTTGAAAAGGAGATCTAGATAGCTTGTCTTGATGTCCTCCAGGTCAGATATAATTAGGAAACAGAGCTCAGGCTGCTGCTCTGCACAGGGAGGTAGCACATACCCCTTTCAGAGTGTCTTACAGAGGAACTTTGTCCTTGGAAGAAGTCAATTAAGTACATTTTCCACACAATGCAGGCAATTCCTGTGGTCCTTGTCTATAGTGAAGAGAGTATGATCTGGATACACTTTGCACATATGTCAGAAATGCAGGCATGGGCCAGATGAATCAGTCCAAGATCTCAAACCTCCTTTTCTCCTCCCTGATTTGCAGCTGTTGAATTCATTAACAGTGCACATAAATGGGAAATGACCCAAAGGGAGTTCAAATTCACAGTACACTGTGAATGCTTTGGGCTGTAATCTGGATGGGTGGTGGAATAAAAAGTCAGATCAGGAGTCAGTGTCTTTCTGAGCTGCCCTCTTCTGTCACAGGAGCAGGTTATAACCCTGCTGCTGCATATCCTCTCATTCACTCCCTTCCTTGGCACCTCCTGTGTTTGAATAGGCAATGTCTGCAGATCTGTGTTGATGGGAGGAGACGAGAATTAGGATGTCTCACCCCAGAAGTTCATCAGTCCCTTTCAGGCACCAGGCAGGAATGGGCAGTGTCTGGAGGTGGCTGCCCAGCTGCCCCTGTTCTGCATGTCTGTCTGCCAGGCCTCGGTGCTGAGTGCCGTTCCTCTAGCAGTCGTGTGATCGCTGAAATAGGGATTAAGTTCTCATTTCTTAAAGAAACTGTGTGTGTTTGTTTTAAATCACGACTTTTTGGAAGAAAACCCGACTGTTTAACCATGGCATTTCCAGGAAAGTGGGAAAAATGCCAAATGGAAGCAAATGTAGTTTCTACTGGTTGTGAGAAGCAGACTTGAGGATCTGTGTTACACGTGGATGCCATCACTGCAGAAGTTATCTTCTTCTGCACAGGACTGAGCTTCTGTGTGTGAAGTCAGCATTGTAGAAAATCATATAAAGCAGATCTGATGTCTTACCTCAGTGCCAGACATGGGAATTTCTCTGCTTTGAATCAGTTGCAATAATAAAAAAAGACTTTGGCTTGTCCCCAGCACCTGAAATACACCTTTATGATTGTCAGGGATTTCATCTCAGTTGTTTTTTCAGATCCAGTTTGGATGACTTTTGTTGGGTCTGTTCTGTGAACATGGAAGAAAGTCATGTTAAGTGCCAGAAGCTCAGAGCTGAGAAAGGCCTCAGCCCTTGTGCAGGCAGGGCTGTGTTGAGGGTCACTGTGCTGTCAGTGAGCTCTTAGATGAAGTCATGTGCATGTTTGAAAATATAGTTCAACTTGAGCTTGTCAGGAGGAAGCACTCGAGTCATGCAGATGCAGAGAGGTTGGTGCTGGACATTTTGTGCATAGAAGGGTGTAATGACATTTGCATGAGATGCTCTGCCTTGCCTCCCAGCTTGGACCCACTGTGTTGTAGCTTTTTTTTTTTCCAGACACTGTGTCAATCAAGTCAGGAGCAGGAGGTTGAAACAGCAAAATAGCTGCTGTCCATTCCTTCAAGACAAGGAAGTGTCAGCATGCCACCAGACCTGCTTATATTACATGGGCAAAACATGCTCAGTTCCCTTCTTCTATGTGTTTTTCATCAAAAGGTTAGAGCACAGGCTGAAAGAACAGGGACTTTGAAGCATCTCTGCCTAATTATGCATAAGGCCCCTTACAGTAAACAAGTAAGTCGGAGGCTGTCTCCTAAGTGGTCTAATTCCTGTTGTACAAACCCACAAAGGAGTGGAGGTGTTCAGTTCCTGCTTTCCCTTGATGGTCACAGAGCTCACTCCCAAGCACCTTCTCTGCCTGGAAGCCTGCTCTGTGGCCAGGGAGACACTCACCCTGTTAGATGTGAGACAAGGAGGGGGAATTGTTTCCAGGGAAAGTTCTTCTGGCAGTAAGTGTTTACCTGTGAGAGCCAGGAGCAATCTTGGGCGCCTGCCAGTCCATTCTGAATCTGCCATTTGGCAAATGTGAGACATTAGGAGGGAGAGCACCCAACAAAAGTGTGGAGAAGCACACCTAAAAGATCAGTTTGTCCAGCTGTGTGTGCTCTGTGTCCATGGGTAGCTGAGGCCCAAGCACTTCTTTTCACAGGCTGACCATGCTGCAAGGGGCAGCAGTCTACTGCAGAGGGGAAGAGCAGGTTGGCAGCCTTCTCCCTGTTTGACTCTTGGCGAGATGTGTGCCCTCAGGAGTGAGCTTGGAGAAATGCTTCCCTAGCAGAATGCTTGACAGCCATTTAAATGGCTGATCAGGACCAAAGGAACCTGCTTTTGCTTCCAGCACTGTGGTGAAAGAGCCCACCTCTCCAGCAGTCTCATTCTCTTCATGTTCTTTCTGGCAGCTTCCACCATAGTGCCTGTGCCTTGAAACACATCTTGTGATCCTGCTTTAGACCAGAGAATGGTAAAAGGCTGGTGTGGGTGGCATGGCTCTGCTCTGCAGTTAGCTTCAGTTACCGGCCACGTGTGACAATAGCCCATGTTTCAGCTCTTTCCTGACCCATTCTCCAGACAGCCTGCTTTTCAGCATCATCCCAGGGTTTCTGGAATCTCTCTTATAACCCCTGGCTTTTAGTTGGAGGCTTCAGGATTATTTTGTTTTATACAGCTTTTCAAATTTTCCAGAGGTCCTGCTGGAATTCTTGATTGGCTTCCAGGTCTGGCATAAAGATAAGCTGAAATATCCATATTCTCCACTCTCTTCTTTTTATTACTGGATAGGCAAATTGTTGCTTGCCTGAGCTCTTACTTCCCTGCAGAGACCCTGGAGATGCAGGAGAAGGGCTGAGCAAGGACTTCTGTGTGGGTACAACAGGGGACAGAAGTGTCCACCCAGCTGCTAACAGTGACAAATGTTGTGGGGAGAAGCACTGTCTGTATTTGTTTGCATTAGGAGGACAAGGAGACATTTACAGAGAGAGGAAGGAAAGCGCAGTTTAAGTATATTTAATATTCATTTGAGCTTAAAAGCACATAAATGTTTATAATCAAGTAGATAATTCAAATTTACTGAAGTATACCTTCAAGAAGGAAATATTGCAAGCTAAGGGCTTTGTGATTGCTTTGTTGATGGAGGATGGACTTTGGTGAGGTTATTACAGTATCAACTTGAAGAGGATGGATTTGCTAACAGGGCAGGTGATCTTGTCTGGCCTCAGCCAAGGAAAAAAAATGAGGGAAGTTAAGAAACTAGTGCCAGCTTGTGGCATTGGCTGAGTAATCTCAAATAGCCATAAATATATTGTAGCTTTAAAGTTATAGAATTATGTGGTAAGGAAAAGGAAGATTTCATTTAGTAGACAGGATAGTGGCAGTCAAGAGAATTAGTTTGCATTTTTATTAGGCATCCTCATTAAGGGAATGGGAGAGCAGGATTTATTCCCTTCCTGTCTCATAAGGCTTATTGGGGATGTTTCACTACTGAGATCCTTAAGCATCTCAAACTAATGAAAAGATCATTTCAGGGCTCTTGAACTGCTTTATAGCTTGTGATAACAGAAAAGATGTGTTTATTTTGGGAAAGATTGTTTAACTGGTAAAGAAATGTTCTTAAGCACTGGCAGAGCAATATGCCAGCAGTTGTCACATGCATATGTAACACTGTAGCTGAATATGGATCTAATCTGTTTACCAAGAAAACAAATAATAAGATTGTGGGGTTTGCCCTTGCTCAGAACAACAGTGAATTAACCTGAGCAGATTTTGTTTCTTATGCCAAGAGACTGTATATTATATTAAGAGACTTTGTATCTTATTTGGAGAGATTGTAGAGGTTCTGACAGATTTTTCTGTAAAGCAAATATCAAATCTCAAGAAATTATAAATAGGTTTTTATCTAAAGCACTGGAGGTCTGATTAATTTTCAGTTTTATGGCCTCTTTTTACATTGTTTATTAATTCATTGACTAAACAAATTCATTAGTTATACATTATTAATATTAGTAATTTAGTTGTTAGTTGTTAAATGTTAATTATTGCTAATTCATTAGGTATACATTAAAGTATACTTTATGCCTTAGATAAATGCACAAATTGCCATATTTTAATGAATTTTGAATTAAGTAAGTGAATTTTTACTAGTATTTCCTATTGTCTGATGTGTAATTCAGTGTATTGGTTTAAAGCAGCTCCACTGACATCAGTGACATTAGTTAAGCCTTACGCAAGACTGAGAGCAGAATTTGGTCAAAGGGACTGAATACACTTGTTCATTTTAATAATGCTCTGCATAGCCTATGCCAGCAAAATATTTCCATACCAACTAAATATACCACCCATTATATACCCTGCATCATCCTGTGAAATGCTACAGATTAAAATAGCTCTGCTGAAATCTTTTCAACCTCCTCCATTAAACTTGGGAGGAGCATCTACCCAGAAAGCCTTTAAATAGGAAAATGTCCTCAGTTTTGGATCTTCATTGGCTTTTATTGCCTCCCTCTCTCCTGCCCTGTTGCATGTTTCTTGGATTTGCCACTAAAAGCCATTAACAGCTCAAGAGCTAAAGCTGCTCATCACATTGGCACAGGCAGTGAGTAGTTCAGCTTCAGGCTGAGGAATCAGCTCCTCTACCTGGATCCCCCCAGTTCCCTGAGGCTACTCAAGGTCTCTGGTAAATCTTCAGGAAAGGGGACAATAGGATCTCCTCCTGTAGTGTGTTCTTCACGAGATGTTTCTAAAATTGTTCCAGCCAACATAAACTCTTACCTCTGTAGGAACAGAAGGTAATACTGTGTATTTTGCTGATCTCATTTGTCATTTTAAGGCTCTATTTAGTTGACCTCTTGCTGCTGGCATTTGTTACATTTCCCAGATAATAAAACTGAGCCTGTCTGATTTTCTGTAACCACTGGGAAAAGGGTCCTGTCTACCTCACTCCTCTCCACAAGTTCCCATGGACCCTCTGCTGACAGCTCCTCAGCACTCATGTGAATTCTCCCCACAAGTCTGGACCTGAGCACACAGCTCTTGTTTCATTTTTGGAAATGCCTTTCTATGCTGCTCTTCTAAGTAAGAATCAAGATTACATCCAGCTGCTCCAGACTATTTAAATTTTTCTGAAAGCATGTTTGTCCTGGAACAGCCCTGCTGAAAGGAACAGAGGAGTGGGACATGCCAAGTGTCTCCTTGGCAGCTCTGAACAAATCCTGCCTGATAACATGTTTCTGTTTGTTGTTCAACAGTGCAGTAAGCTTATTGAATTCTGAATGATCATAATTAGGCTTCAAAAGTTAATGTTGTGTCAGCATATAGAAAAGATGTTGAATGTTGCCTTGGAGTCAAATTTCAGGCTTGGTGTCACCAGTTCCTGTGTGCGTGGTGCATCTGCCAGGCCGATGACATCTGTAACCTCTTCTTCAGCAGGTGCTCCCATCTATGACCAGTAACAGCTCTAGTATAGGGCATCTTGTCCATCCTTTGGGTGCAGGACATAGAGGCAGAACCTCAGGTGCTGAGGGAGCAGTACTGACCCCTTTCCAGCCAGGCATTTCTTTCTTTAAAATCCTGTGTGAGTGGCTTCATTTGAGGAACAGCTCCTTGGAATGCAGTGAGTCAACTGATAAGAGTCCAGTTTACTTAATCTAATACCAAATTAGCTTCTACCTCAGCAGAGTTTATTTTTGGTGTTTCTGTAATTAATAAAACCAACCACATGAGAGTTTGAGGGTTTAGTTTTTGGGCATTGAGTCTTTCTGGTTTCTTGTTGTTAAAACACCCATGGGACCTGTTAAAGTCTGGAGGTGGCATTTGACCTGGAGAACACCTATCAGTTACAGAGTAGGGCACAGCCCAGAGGCAATAAACACCATACAGATTGCTTTAACTTCTCAGCATTACCTGTTTTATGTCAGGCAGGGAAATGGATTGATGCAGCACTCAGCTGGCTTGTTTCCAGAGGTCATTCATGGAGTCACCATGAACAAGGCCTGCTCCCATCTCCCTGAGCACTGGTGTGTCATGTATTCCCAGAGCAGAGTGTGGCACTGGGATGAGTTTTGGGAAAAGCAACTTAAATATTTTTTCCATATTATTTGTGTGCACCACACGATGGTGGAGTTTTCCTACTGCTCTGTTCTTCTTACTCTGGTTGCTTCTTTCTGCTGAAAGAAGCTGAAGCCTGATCGTTCTTGAAGGATCCAGTCATTGAGTAGCTGTGCAGAAATCCCTGAGAATGTTTCTGTAGGTTTTAACTGTGTTGTGTGTGCTTTTGCCAGTGTGTCTTCTGTGGGTGTGTCTGTGCTGCAAGACTGGGATCTCCAGCCTCAGGCGGGTGAAGAACTTTCTTTGTCCTTCAGGGAGAGCTGGTTTAGTTAAGATGTGCTGCTGCTGGGATCATTTTTTGTCTTCTTCAGCAATGCAGCTATGTTTTAAATCTAAGTTCTCAGCTAAAGTAAAAGTAAAGTATTTGAGAAAACTAAATCAAAAGAAATCAAATGTTTCTGTGTTAAAAAAGAAAAAAGAAAGACTGTTTATGGTTTTATTTATTGAGATAGAGGGTGAATGAGATAATGTCTTTACAGATGAAAACCATTCTCACAGATGGGGAGTCTGCAGAATAAATTATTCAATCCTTTGTCTTTTTTGTGAATATTTGAGTATTACATGTATCATCTCAAACTCTGATTTAGATACAAGTTGCAGAAAAGTAACATCGGTATCATGTAGCTGAAAGAAAGCAGGAGGCAGGGAAGCAACTTTGTGCATGGCAAGTGTGCAAGATGTCATGGTGAGGGGACTGGGAGCATGCAAGGAAACCCTCGGTGTATTTGGCTGAGAATTGACTGTGAAGAAATCAGAGGCTTTTTTATGTCTTACCATTTGTAGGCTTTTTTACAAAAAATTACTTTGGAGTACTAAGCTCAGAAGGAATGCAGCTGCTGCTGCTTGGCTAACTTTACAAATACCCAAGTGTAAAACAATTGCAAATCTGTATGTGCATATGTAGTTTTATGGTAAACACACTAATTGCAGTATCTCTAAAACTGTGCATATACAACTGTCCTGTACTGTACGGTTGCTTTAAATTCCTGTTTTTCAAATTGAGGATGCTGGGTTTTCTTGTTTTCATGTGCACTTAATATATCCTGTAATCTTTTATTTCTTGTATATTTGCCTCATTCTTCTGTTATGACACTGGCATTAGTTTGATGTCTTTCCTAGCAGAAAGACCCTGCTATTCTCCAAGACTTTTCTTCCTTATCAAAGTTACTGGTTGTATAACATGTAATTCCTTTTAGCAGTAGAACAGTCATTCTTGTAATTCTCTCAAGGGATGTTAGTGGTGTACTCAGGTTGACGTATGAGCCATAGCTATTCTCTGGTATTTTGACTGGCAGGAAGCTGGGTATAGACAGTTTGCTGTATAGGTTATAGATACAAAGTATTTGTCTTACTAATAGGTGGTGTCTGCAAAGCTGTGAAAAATTATTTAAGACAGAGTATACAGTCGGGTAGTTAAAGGGAATGTCAGGAACTTATAGGAGAGTTGAGAATTAAAGTTGTCATCTGTAACTTTGAATTTAGCATTACCTGGTTAATGAATATTTAATCATCTCCTCTAATATTTCCTTGTCATTTTCCTTTTTTATTCCTTACTATTGAAATATTTCTAGATTAAAAAGAAAGATTTTTAAGGAGAAATAAATGTTGACAGGAGGAATATAAGCACTGTTAACAGATCAAAGTATTTCAGGTAACTGCAGCAGATTTGCATTGATATGGTTTTGAGATTAGGATGCAAACAGCTGGAGGCAGTGTATCATCCTCTTTAGACTTAATTTATAGTAAAAACATGATTATTTTCATATTATGCAACAGATGTAAACCGGCTAAGAAGTATTTTGCCACTGTGGGGAGGGAAGGGTTGAAAGCAGAAGAATGGCAAAGAGGATGGTAGATTCCATCAAGTGACCTTGCAGCTGGGAATGCCAAGGCCTGGAGAATAACAGTGTGGGAAACCATACATCATGCCTACTGCTGTTTATCCTTTGTCTGTATGAGAAGTAGAATTTCTGTGTAGAGATAACACAAGTGTTTACAGAAACCTGGAGGCCCACTCCCAGATGTGCTTGAGCTCCCTGTCTTGGGAGAGAGATCAAAACAGAGATCGTAAAAAGCAGAGAGGAAGGTCACAGCATGGTGTTAACCCAGGGGCGTGTGGCCCTTTGATAAATGGGTGCAAACAGCAGCCCTGATGCCTGGGAGCAGGCTGAGCCTGACAGTGCCTGTGCCCTCATTTTGGGTGTCTGCAGTCCCGTGTGGTTTTGGGATCCTCTAGCCAGCAAGGTAATGAAATAAATTTACTCTTTGCATTTCAGCTGTGGTTTTTTTGGTTGTCCTCAACCAGCTGTTTGTGTTGATTCACACAACCACATAAAAAGAGGGTCATTTGACTAGAAATTCAGGAAGAAAAAACCCTCTAGTTCTCAGTAGTTGCTGTTAGTTGTATGGCATGCTCAGAAGTAAAGTTTTGTAAATGAAACTTCTCAAGTTTGAATATGACTATATAGGTGAGTAATTCAATCGAGTTGGAATCAGCGAGGGTGAATGACACTTTGGTATTGTTGTGTGTTTGATATGTATTTTCAACAGATAGAAAGCACATAACTATGTCATTTATAATTAATGTTTCTTCCTTGAATCTGAAGGATTGTCTAGGAGAAGGAATTTTGTCTTCATGGGATGAGGATTGCCTTCATTGTAAGAAGAGAAACAGTTAGAAGGATTACTGGGGGCATATTGAAGGAAGGGGCAGAAGATCTCTTTAGGAAGAGATGGGAGGCATTCAGCTGAGCCAGATGGAGGAAGAGAGGTAGAGCAAGTGTAAGCTCATTCCGGGAGAACCGCAGTCGGTCTCTCCTGGCTGAGCTTTTAGTGAAGACATACAATTTTTCTTGCATTCCTGAAGGGAGGTTGAGAAGGCTGTGAATGGAGTGGGAAGGTGTAAAAGAGCTTGAAATTTTGAACTATTAGGAGGCTAGAAACATACAGTCTGCAGAAGTGGTACATTAGTTTTGTGGACCAAACTTGTCAAAATTAGTCAAACAACAAGTCTGGAGGGAAGTCAGTGTTTAAAAGCCGGGATTTATTTTTCTGTTGGCTGCTTTCTGATGCCAGATAGACAGCTATGTTTAGATTATTTGTGCTTGGCATATCAAATGTACCATGTTGTTTGGATACAACCCTTAGCCATTCCTGCTTCACCTTGTTCCTTGACTCTATGATCTGCTGCTTGGAGCTATGCCCAGAGACCATTCAGAAGCTAAAATCCAGCCTGTGCCTGTTCGTTAGGCACCACTTTATTGGAAGTGCCAGCAAAATTGCCTCCTGGCTTTTCTTTGGCTTTGAGGGTGGAGCCTGACCTTCAGAGCATTAGAGATTTTCAAGGCTGGGATATTTGCAAGGTGAGTTCTTGCTGCTCCATTCCTGCTGCCTGGGGAGGGTCTCCAAGGGGCATCCCAATGGCACTCTCTCTCCAGAGTCTGGCAGGTTCACCCTTTTCAGTGCTCCACAAGGTACTCTCCACACTGCAAGTCTGGTCAGGATTTGTAGCTCCAATATAATTGAGCCGAGTGGATTACTTTATGACTGTGTAGGCAGTTGATTTTTAAGTGACTAATGCAATTCTTGTTCGTAGGAAGGCTTGGCATAACCACTTAGTTGATCCAAGAAGCACAGAAATGCCTATCTGTGGAGTATGTATAAAGCTTTCAAAACAGAAAGAATAATGGAAAGAAGTATCTGAACTATATCACCATGATATGTTCTGCTTCATATTGCTGATTGCTGTCTTTATACCTTGAGTAGTGTAGCACCTTGTATAAGACATGGATTGCTGCATCTTCCATGGCTCAGATGAATCAGTGGTTAATGAGGTCATGCCAGGTTCTGGAGGTCTCTCCAGGGCACATCTTGAAGGGGAGGAGCAAGCTCTGAAGTGTTTGAGAGGCATGTGGAAGTGTTACAGATTGACTGCTTCAGAGCATGCTAGGTGATCTGTGTTTTCAAAAAGCCACACTTGTAAAACTGCTGTTATAATGGCAGAAATTTGTTAACATTTAAAAAAACAGAAGACTCATAAAAATGTTTAAGGATAGCATGGGGAGCCAAGTGCCCTGGAGGAAAATGGTGTAAATCTTTTCTTTGTCTTTAAATACACAAAAACTTAGGAGGGGCTCCTGAGAGCTGCCAAGATTGACAAGGAAAGCTTATGGAAAAAGTCAGAAATGACAGATAGATCAGTTCAGCATTGACTGTCAGCAGGAGAATAGTACTGCATTTTGCAGTACTTCTCTTCATAGAATATATTCTAAACAATTTTTTACTTAGTCTGATTGAAAAAAAAAACCAGTGTTGCTGCCTTAGCATTACACTCTTGACTCCCATGTGGAAGCCCACACAGGCCTCGAGTTTATCACAGCCATGCAGTTCAGGAGCAGCACTGCCTTGAATGAATGGAGCTCCTTCCTTTCTTCCAAAGGCACAGAGTCGTAGTGTAGTAGAACATGCAGTAGAAGGGGCCAGTCATTTCCAAGTTTTGCTGCTTGGCAGCTGTGGCCATACCAGCAGCAGAGGGATCATGTCATTCTGTGCCTGCTGAAAGGGCAGCTTCATGTCACCACATTCTTCCTGGATAGTCATCCACATGTGAACACTATTAATTCTATGTTTGCCACTTCCTTTTAGCTACAGAGGTTTTGTAGGGAATACTAGTGTGTGCTTGAAAAAGCAGCTCAAATTAAGATTGTGATTTAGGTGTCACTTGGTTTGGGACATTCCGTCTGTAGTGTTGGTTCTTATAAACTTGATATTTCTGAATGCTTTTGAATATCAGCTACTGAGAACCATATTTTAGGTACTAAAGTTATTATTTTGGAGAAGGGAGGTAAGATGATGCTTTTAACAGATGACCTTCAACCCTCAAGGAGTACAGAGTATTGTAGGTTTATTACCTAAAATGCATGCATCTAAATACATTTAAAACTGAGTGCTGATAAAGGTTACTTATTTTTATAGCATGTTATCGACAATGTCCACAAGGTAGAGTTTGTACAAAATAAAAGTGAAGGCATTGCTTCCAGTTTTAGTCATGACAGTCTTTACAGAGCAGGTGGCATTCAGCAGTCTTGGTGTTCTGCCCAAGGTGAAAATTCTTTTGTCCAAAGAGGTTTAAATAAAGCAATGCTGATGTTAAACAGGATATTCCCACTGTACAGCTACCACCAATCTGTCTGTCACCCATTCCTCTTGGCTCTGGGCATAGGATAAGTTTCCTAGGTAGTTAAGGATCCTCTTCCCTTCCATAGCACAGTCAGAGCATGGTCAGACATTGCTTTGCAATCAGCTGCACATACAGAGGTGCTACCAGCTGCTTTTTGTGGTGCTTCAAACCCCTCCCAAATCTGCCAGCTGGGGGAATCATGTGAATGGGGTCTGTATTGGGGGTCTATATTCCCACTTTGTACTAAATCCATACAGTCAGTTGGTAAGTATCCCTGTGAAATAGGTTGTATCACAGTCTCCTGTGTCAGCAGTACTACAGAAACAGAAACAGAAATACTCAACCAGCTCTTCAGCTTTTTCACGATATCCCCCAAGAGGAGGCATTTTCAAATAATTTCTGTCCTTGTAAATTGTAGGCTTGAACGCTCAGTGCTCTGCAGAGTACATCTCTGCATTGCCACTCGCAGTTATTTGGAGTAAAATGTTGTGGACAAAGCTGTTGCATCTAAGTAAATGCCTGACTTGGTCCACTTCTCTTTGCATCCCCCTATAAGATTTTAATTTAGATTATCTTCAATAAGTGCACCACTTAAGTGGCCATATGCTTGGCAAAGCACATAGATAATTTACAACTGTTGTTTGTATTCATTTTTGTAGTTCTGAAGTTATTTTAAAAATACAGCCTAAAGGACCTCTTCCAGAATTAATGTTTTCACATAAATCTGGAAATGCCCATACTTCTGCTCATATCTCCAGAAAAGTGCATTTAGTTCATTAATTTCATGCTGAAGTGTTAACATTTTAGGTTGTTTTATTAGGAGAGAACAAAGAACTCCTGCCTTGTTGAAAATTTGTTACACAAAATAAGGATGAAGAGGTTCCAAAAGAGCTAATGCTAAGCGTTGGAAACTGGATGAAGTTGTGCAGATTGGAAAGATTTCCAAGACATCTGGTAATTAGCTTCCAATTCTTATGGAGTCTTGCCCTGTGAAAGCTGCTGCTGCTGCTTGTGGTGAAGGGAGAACAGGAGTGAGATGAAGCATAACTCCAAAAAGCTGGATCTTCGTGTCACAAATTATCAGTGGGCTGTTGAAAACTCTTGAGTACCCCTTTGGAAAGCTAACTGCTTCCAACAAAAATGTCACTATTTCTCCCATTGCAGGATTGTCTTCTGTTCTGGCATTTGCTTGGTGCAATGGGGAGAGGGAACAAGCTTATCAAAGAGCTCTTTATGGCTTTTCCTGCCCGAGTCAGTGTGCCAGTCTGCCCCACAGCAGCTTGCTGTGCTCCCCAGGGGCTGCACCATAGCTGGGAGTGCTGGAGCCTGACTGGCTGGTTACCTCCCCTGCCCAGCCCAGAATGCCAAGGAGGCTTGGCACTGCTGTCAGAGCTGGCTCCTGGCAACCCTCTCCAGGGAAGTGAGGTAACACACTTGGGTGCAAGGGAACCAGAGCCAGGCCAGAGTTTGATCCTTTCATTATTATTATCATTATTGTTGTCATTATTACTACTACTATTGTTATTTTCTGGCACTGTTTTTTTTTGTTTCATTAAGGAAGATTTAAGCAAGAAAAAAAACTTGCCATTTGAGTTAGTTTTGTAAGTTGTCTCTTGGGAGCACTTATCTGCATCTGGTTATAGGATAGGGGGTGTTTGTGGGATTTCTGAAGTTCAGATGTATAAACCTTCAAGCACTGAATGGGAATTGCTGTGGCCTGGTGCTTTGGTTACTTGTCAGAGGTTTGGGAGACTACTTCTGTACCCGGTTCTGCCCCTTACCTGTGTACTTTTGTCAAATCATTGCCCTGTCATGTTTATTATTCTTTGTGTGAAACAGAATATTAATCTTGTCTTAGATATCTACAGTGAAAATGGTTAAGAACAAAATGATATATTTATTCCTTCTTTTTTTTTTACAAATATTTTACCATCTAAACATCAGCAATCAGTCCCAGCACACTCACTGCTAGTAAAAATGTTTATCTTTTCAGCTCTGAGGCTATTAAGTGCAATGAGCAGACCGCCTGTCTTAAGTTAATTTTTGTAGCAGTGCACTACTTAAAAATTAGGCATTTGCAGCAGAGAAAAAGCTTTATTGAGATTTGTTATCAGAAAGAAAATTATTTTTCCTAGATTGCAAATGTAAGTCAATGTGTGCTTAATAGTGTTCACTAAATTATACTGACTGAAAATATGAAGGAAGTGGAGTTATGTATAAATATATATTCGCACATGTTGGAAGAGATTATACTTAATTTGTGTACAACCTGATGAATTTTGCTGCAGTAGACATTAAGCTTATTCTGTCCACTGATAAATCATGCTTATAGCCTGAAATAAAAACCATACAGTGTGAGCCTTTTCTTCTTAAGATCACAGCCGTTCCATGTCTGTGTTGTGGTGGTGTCTAATTCCTGAATGTGGTGCAACTGGTGCAGCTCCCTGAGCTATTGGAAAGAAGGATTCAGCACCCAGTGTCAGTGCTGTCCATGTGCTTTCAATTTGCCCGAGGTCTGAGCTGCTGTATGCTGCTGCAGGCAGTAAACTGCCACTTCCCAACAGCTGCCCGAATCTGGGCTGTGGGAGAAAATGACTTTTCTTAAAATGGAATTCCAGCATATCTTGGTCTAGTGGTACCAGTATTCAACTGCAGAATTCTGTGGGGGTCACAGATTCCCTAGGTTGTCCTGAGCAGTGGCAGCTCCCTTAGAAGAGGGGTACAAAGCCCTCTTCCCAGGGCTAACCCAAACAGTCTCTGCTCCTTATACTACAGCTATATCCACAGAGAATATTTGCTTTGAATATTAAATTATTATTGGTAGAGGAAGCAATAGTTGGGCTGGATCTGGCTTTTCAATAAACATATTTTACTAGGCGAGACTTCTTTCACTCAGATGTTTATTGACCTTTCTTTCCCCTGAAATGATTATTATTTTCACATCTTTCTTTAGTGTAGTACACCTTTGTGGAGTAAAATGAACTCATATCAGACATTGATTTCTGTGTATTTGTATGCATGATGCTTTCTCTATTCCTTTGAATTGCTCTGCTTTTGGAACCAAAGTTGGTATTCCCAGAGTGTTTTAATGCTTTTTATCCACAAATTACATTTATATATCCTCTGTACCAAGTGTTGCTTCAGCTGTCTCCAGTTCTGCATTACACAAAGCAGATTCCAATCCTCAACTGCTTTTGCTTTGAAACTCTCCAAGCACTCATATTTAACTAGAGAAGTGGACATTGTTGGGCTAATGTTTCAGAACCCAGATGAAGCCTGCCCTGTGCTGGTATAGGGCACTTAATGCTCATATCTTTGGGTCACTCTGTGACTCACATACTAAATGAACATTGTGGAATGGTGTCAGAGGGAGGATCCTGAGCCCAAACTTTATCCCTGCTGTAGCGCTGGAATTGCACACAGAGAATATAATTCTAGCATGTGTTAAGCCAGTTCAGGTTGAGCTGCTGCAGCCCCCACTTTTGCCCTCCTCCCCACTGCAGCAGTTCTTGTGCTGGTGCTGGCATTTGAGCCAGTCTGCAGCCAGCTGCTGCTTCCAGGAGTCTTGGTAACAGGCACTGGTTACTTGTCAACCTGCTCAGCACCACAGAGCAATTAATATCAAATAATAAATAAGATATGTAAAAATTGCCAGCAATGATAAACTTGTCCCCTGCATGGAATGTGAAGCTTGTCATCATTTTGCTCTAAGCAGAGTTTAAAGCTCATAGCCAGAGTTCTGGTGTTCATTTCAGTGGAAAAACAAAAAAAGTGAGAAGCTCATTTAATCAACCCTCGATGCAGGAAATTTTGTTATCCAGTGTGGAGACATAACTAAAGACAAGCCTGAACACTGAGCTGTCATGCTGAACAAGATTCTTGAGTTTTGTCTAATCAGATTCACACCCCTTCAAAACGGGTAACTACTGTCAATTCACCTAGTCCACATGGTGACCCCAAGCATGTTGGGAAAGGAGAAATTTTTTGAGAAAGACAACCTTTTTCTAGTTACAGATATTTGCATCAAACTTTCAGGACTTCAAGGTAGGCATCTGACACAGGGAGCTATGGCACAGCATTTTCTGGTTTGTTAGGCTGTATAGTCTGATGTGGAAATGGGTAGAGACAAGAGGAAGAAAGTATTTAAAAGTAATAACAAAATTACATTTGGGAGAAAGCCTGTGCTAGAAGGTTAGGAAGACTGGACCAAGAACTGACTTAGATGCTGAAAATACAGACTTCTTTTGCATGAAAATATTCAGTGCTTGTTACAGGTTAACATTTAGGAAGTTAGTATGAAACAACTCTTAAGTACAGAACAGATATGCATGTATTAAAGGTCATTAAATCCCCAAGTAGGGGCTTCTTATTCACAGTGTTAATGTGTGGTAACGGAGGCAGGGTTATCTGACTGATTGGTTTTATGTTTACTTCTGTGTGGGCAAGCTGGAACTTCTTTGTCGAGGTTGAAAACTGATTTTTTAGAGGAGGGGGAAAAGGCAACTTCTAACTCTGTTGCTGTGAAGTGGTAGAGAAGCCCAATGCTGGACATCCTGGAGGTGGAGGAGGAGGTTCCACTGTAGGAGCATCAGGCACGTTGGGTGTTCATCTTCTTGACAGGTGGATACACGCACATTTCAGTGAAGGTGACTTCTCAGCAATTGTCTCTTTCTTGGTGCTTCATGAAGTACCTGAATAAATCGTGTTCTATAAATTCCACTTTATCCTTTTATGATATTCGAATCAAATTTTTCCACAACATTAATGCCATTCACAAGTTTAATCACAGTCTGCCTTTACGCTTCAATTTTCAGATGGTGGTTATTCTCTAATTCACCAATGTGCTTTCTGTCTTGAAAAACACTGTTCCTAAGTGTTCCTTTCAATTTTTGGATGAAGGTACCTTCCTTAGAAAACAAAAGTTAATCTGGAGAGCAGTAGAAGATTTTTTTAATACGTTGGTCACACTTTTAATAAATTTGGAATTGCCTAATGTTGAAGTATTTAGTGTAGGTTGATAGCTGGATTTCATTTGAACAGCTTAGTTAACTTGCAGGCTTAGTCTGTTGAAAATTTTCCACTTACTGTTCTTAGGCATGAGTATTTATAAGTTTACTACATTTTTAAAGCCAGTTGTATTTTTAGTTTAATTAGGTCTTTTAGTGAAATTATTTTAACTGTTCTTTCTTCCTCCATCTGAAGGGTGCATGTAAGAGATGGTGGGAATAATAGGTTATTCTCATTGTTAAAAGCGTCATTGAAAATATTGGTAAGAAATCCTAACCTGGATTTCTCAGTGTCACTTAGCTTTGTGACGTGAAGATTTTGCAGTGAAGGATCGAGGTGGCTGAAACATGTGGATGCCCCAGAACATTTGAATGACTTACTGATAATGTAATCTCAGTCCAGTGGGTAAGGTGAGGCTCTGGGATTTGGGAGATTTACATTGAAGTCATAATCCACAGCACACATTTTCTGGATGTATTTGTGGGCAGACCCCTTAAACTAAGGCTGCACAACTTCTCAGGTACCATGTGATTCTTTCAGTATGAATTGCTAGAATCAGTATGGAGGCTAAACATACTGAAGAACAAATATCTGTGTATCCCGAATGAGTTTTGTTTGTGTTAGGGAGTTGAGAAGGAACCTCTCTCGTAGAAGAAAAGCAAAAATTTCCATGTTTGTTAAACCTAGATTTATCAGTAATTTTGAGTGGAAGGAAGATGAGAACTGTGTACCTGCTAGATAAATTTCTTCAACAAAGTGATTTGGCTCTAGTACAAGTAGAGCTTTATATCAACAGCTACAAAACCGTGCTTTGACGCTAGTACTACAGGTCTTTCAACACTGATGAAAGTGAGCTGGTGTTTTGTTTTATGCTAAATTAAAACTTTGTTATTATGAACACATGGTGGAGTCGCAGGAAATCTCTCCCTTTACTGACTGTCCTGTTCTGTGTTTTGTTAGGTAGTGTAGTAGTTTCTCCAGTATAGGCATAGGAGCGAGACTTCTGTGCATATTTCAAGTTAGTTCCTGCTGAACATTTGGTTTATTTAAAATTTCTTCATGCCTGCGAGTCCTGAGATTTCTGTGTTTAGAACTCATGTTTGGTGAACTTTTTTGTGTATTGCCTGGATACAACTCCTCTGTCAAGAGCATAGACATAGACAATCTGACGTGTTTTGTTACATGGTTTAAATTAAGTATTTCTGTTCTAATTTAGCAAACTGTGTTCTGGTATTTAGTTATTTTTCAAAAAAACAGGAATTCTGCCTCCATAATTGGCTAAGGCTGTTTTGGAAGCTGGAAAGAACCTGCACAGACTTCTAACAGCGGCAAGAACAGTCCTAGGAGCTAGCACGAATACAAGGAGGAAAGTAATCTAAAGCTATTGTAGCAATGAACCAACTTAATGGGGCTTTGGGCAGTGGAAAAACTGTCAGCTTTCCGAAATACATTGCTTGGGTTTTCTACATATTACAGCTTTGATGGAATTAACAAATGATTTGTTACTTAGCTTCCTTTGGTAAAAACAGTGCATATTCTTCTTCTAATGGCAAGTTTAGCACTGGAGGTTCTACTGGTCTAAAACACATCCTTCCTGTCAGGGTGATTAATAGCAGATCTGTACTGGCTTAAATCCCCTGATGGTACAATGTGACCTGAACCAAACACAGCCACATGGTCACGTTTGTAAGCCAGAGCAAGTGACTAAAGTTCATCCCTACTCTGGCTGCAGGAGGACAAATGACACCTGATTAAGCATAAAGCTCATAATCCATTGATGGGTTTTGAACGTGTATGGTTTGGCCAAGTCAGTTTAGGTTCGATCAGCACTTTGCTTGGAGCAGCCACACTGCTTTTGAGGAGCTCTCAAGTTGCACTTGCTTTGCATTGACCCATGTCCTTGGGCACAAGTCCTGCACTGCTTTACAACCAGCTGAATTGTCAGGGGATCCATGAGGTAAAAATTGGGCATTTGTTGGGTTGGTTTGTTTTTTTTTAATGCTAATTTCTAGATTTCAATCTTAAGGACATGATAGAGTTTAGGGAAGTGACAGAAGGAAAGGTCTGTTCACTGAACTAGATCCCTTTATGCACAATTCCACAGAGCCTCTGTGGATCTGCTAGAAGCAGTAAATAACCTTTTCAAGCAAACAAATGTAGCAGGTAGTTCAGTGGCAGGTAAAATAAAAACAGTTGTAGCTATATAAAGAACACAATAGACTGGAACTTTTTCTTTGTAAAAAATTGCACATAACACATAAACCTTAATAACAGTCAGCATCTTACCAAATCGTGTTTTCTGCGGGGTTTTGATACATTGCTATAGACAGCCCTCATGTGTCCAACCTTAGGAAAATGCTGAAATCCTAAAATTACGGCTATACTTGTAGCTCTTGCCAGTGAAATCAGGATGCTTTCTGTGTCTATGGGATGTAGTGCCCAGATTCTGTAAGCAGAGGTACTTAAGCACTGGTAGTGATAATATGAATGCTGACAATAAGCACTCTGGAGAGCCTTGTAAACAAGGCATTGAAAAATGAGGAAAATGGAAATTGTTATCCATGCTTGTCACAGGTCACAGTACTGAAAGCCACTCACAAACAAACACATGCCTTTTAATTAATGTTCATTTCCTTTCTTGCCCTCTATAACCAAAACCACAAGGCTGCCTCCACACTTGGAAAAGAGAATTAAGAAAAAAAAGGATAATGCCCAAATTTTCTTCAAAATGTTGAAAATATCAAAGCAAATAAATATTTTGAGCATTTTCTATTCCCATGCTTAACATTAAAACATAGCTACTGGTAAGTGACTTGTGCTCTTTCCAGGCCTCACTGAGCAACTGAGACAGCTTGCACCAGATAGAGATCCTTTGGATGATTGTGAGATTATTTTTTGTTATTTAATTACCTGCAGCATGACGGTGCTAGGTGAAAAGGTAGTGTGCTACAAGATAGGATTTTCTAGCTCTCTTTTCACTCACTTTCTCACTGCATGGAGGAATGAGGAGGATTTTCTCAAGTGCTGAGCTTAGTGGCTTGAGTTAGGAGCCAGGCTCCCCATGCTGTTGGTGGAAAGTAGGTGTCACCAGAGGGAGATGAAAAACATTGGTGTTAGGGGGTATTTAAATGTTCCATGTGCTACAGTCACTCTTATCTCTACCCCGATTGTCTGGGTAGTTTGAGGGGCAAACATCAGCATCCACACCAGATATCTGACATGGTAAATATGAATCTCCACCTCTGTGATAAGTTGAAGTTACTGAGCTTGGGGCATTTTTCTTCGGCTGGAAATGTGTTCATCAAGCTCAGAAGCTGAGAGGGTGAAGCAGGCAGACTCCCTAGAGATGGGGTCTGTGTATTTGCCTGAATTGTATATGCTGGTGGGATCTGTCACAGCCTCTTTAGTATCTTGTGGTGTCACACTGAACTAGATCATCCAACAGCTTTAGCTGAGACAGTGGTGTCCAAAACACAGCCTTTTGTGCTGGTAACATCATGAGTGCCTTTCTTCCAGCAGGATTTGTAAAAGTCAATTTCCAAAGCTGTGTTGAAGATTTTGCAGAACTTCACTATACTGTAGCATTACGAAGTGGATTTTTTAAGCACAAGGTTGTGGAAAATGCTTGAGGGCATTTTTCTTTCTTTACTTAGTACCTTCAGTTGAAATAAGAAAAATCAAAAGAGATATCTTATTCCTCTCTTAAAGCACTGTCTTCACTTACACTGCTGTAAAAATTGTATAGTGACAGAGTTGTGGCTGAGCAGTCTGTGAAGAACTTCCAAGAGTTTTACTTTTGCTGACTCTCATTTTGAAATAAACATTTGGGAAGGATGGAGGGAGGTCTTTCCTTACGTAATTCTCAGCCTAGGTGCCCCATTTGGTTTGTTAGCTGCTGCCTTTGTAATGATCAGTAGAGATCTTTTCCAGCCTTTACAGTTCTATGATTCTTCCTGCTTGGATGTCACACCTGAGGGTGGAGCCTTTGAGAGAATATGAGAAAATATTCCACCACTTAAACCTGTGCCATGTAGGCACCCTTGGTGGTTTTCTTGAGGTGTAGAAGGTGTGTAACTTTAGTTTCATGATACCAATGTCATTTCTCATAAGACTTTCTGAGTCTGACAGAGTTCACTGTTGGAAGCCTCCTAAAAAGAAGCACACCCACCCCCCAAGTTGTATGCTATTGCAGATCTATATTCTGTATCATAATAAAGCATAACACAGAGTTGACATCAAATCTAACCAAGTTAAATTTTCCTTCATCCTTTTTCTTCTCAATTAGCACAGTCTCAGTACTATGAAGTTGCATTCTGTTGCCAAATTTGGAGCCCTGTGTTTAGAGAGTGCTGTTGACAGCAGTGCATTTAGCAAGTGCAGAAAGCAAAATGCTACCAGCATCACATAGATTGGAAATTTCTTGTCCTAGTTTCTTGTCCTGCATTTAGTTCCATATGGGCAGATTCAATGCATTTTGATTCAATGAATTGTAACAAAAGCTGAACTTGGATTTCTTTAACCACGGCATCGGGAGTCTAACAGGTTTCTTGCTGGTGTGAATGCTGCTGCCTTCACATGAATGCTCTTAGCACTGTGCTGGAAAAGTTGTTCTTCATCTTTGGGAAACTTGGGAGCCAGAGTTCAGCAGAGTTAGGTTTGAAAGACCTGGTGTGAACCTACGGGCCCCTCAAGTTTAACCTCATGTCTTTTCAAATTCACCATCTGAAGTCACACTTGTAAATTAAATCTGGACTAGCTTGGCTACAACATGTTTATGTATCCTTTGTCTAATCTGAATCAGGTATATATCCCTCAGTGAAGTGGTATAATGAATATTTGCTTAGGAAGCAGATGAAGCCAGTTAACTCTAATTTATTTTTAAAAAGCAATCCATCTTTAATGTATGAAGTAAACCCCTCTAATTTTGCAAATAATATTTTGTCATTTCAATTAAATTGCTTTGTTATTTTGTCTGAGGTTTTTTAGTCCATATTGTAAAAAAAAATCAAGTGGATTTTTTATTGAGAATGAAGTATTGGTGCCTTTACTGAATTTGTGATGTTCAGAAGCTAATTTAGGAGGTCAGCAGTCTGTTAGCAATGGGCTGCACTTGAATGCTCTGTAGCCAAAGTTGTCATCAGACCTGTTGTTCCATCAAGATTTTGTGTTTTAAAGAACCAGATAGAGGAGGATTTTTTGTCTGTATAGAGTCCATGTGGGAAGTTGTAAGGAGCTGGGTTTGTCAGTGATGAATAGAGAAGGGGAAGAAAACCACAGAAGTTCCCCATTGTAGTGCTGTGCCTGGGGTGTTCTGTCCAGTGCAGCAGACAGCAAGAAAGAGTCCTAGGCTGTCACTCATCACAGTTCTCAGGGTTTTAGGTGAGATGGTTGCAGCCTGTGTTTGCAGTAGGAAAGTCTCTTGAACACCAGGAGAGCTTCTGGGAATGAAGAGCTCAAGAACAGCCCCTAGAAGGCCTCCTGTGCCAGCCTCTTTAGTCCCCAGCAGGAGGACAGCATTTCTACTGGTTGTATCAATATAAAATGTTAATAGAAATATTCAATAGAAAATATTTTCAATAGAAAATTATGGACAGAGTAAAGCTTCCTTCCTCCCAGCTTTCAGCCTGGGTTTTCTGCTGTTCTCTGGCAATGGAGAAGCAGCTCCCTCCCCGTGTCTCTGCAGCCCTGGGTGATGCTCTGCAGAGACAGGAGCCAAAGGCAGTGCCTCCTGCGGGGCTCCAGCAGCGCTCACAGCTCGGACACAGCGAGGTGTGGCCTGAGGCAGGCAGAGCTGCACTCTCTGCTCTGCCTGAGGGCAGCAAAGTGGGTGGAACCCCACTGCCCTGTCCTTGTGGAAATCACTGCAGGGGCTTCCTTCCACTGCTGGGAATTCATCTGCTGTCTTCTGCTGAGTCAGAGAGAAAGTGGATTTGTTTGCTTCCAGAAAAGATTAACTTGGCATTTATACAGAAGACAGAAGTGGAGTATGGCTGGCTGAGGATGATTCCTAGTGGAATACACAGGTTGCCAAAGCCAGGTGAGATGTCTTGACTCCGGTCTGTAGTCTTGTGTCTCCTCAAACCAATATTGTAGCAATTGCAGGGACTTTTAGGCTGCTTGTGAAGCAGGGGTATCTTTTACATCTCTGGAAGTGAGATACTGCTTCAGCTGTTAAATAGAAATTTAACAAATCTCAATCAGATATAATGATTTAACATTTTAAAATTTTTACCTTTCTATAAGTGCAGGTGCTGTTGCAGCTTTGTTTCTGTTGACATTGCAGCAATCTTTGCTCAGCAGTTAGGATGAGTTTCAAACACAGCATTTTCTTCTGTTACAAGGTTAGAGCCTTGCAACCCTTCTCGTGTTATAGCCCAATCCTTTTCTGTATTGCTGGTGGTAGGGTGGAGGAGAAGAGCAGATAATAACAGGCAGAGGGCCATGGCACTGGGCTCATGGATGCCCGTGCTCTGACTTGGTAACTGATTACCAGATAGTTTGACCCTGGACTGGTGCTGCACTTAGTTGTGACATTCATTGGGCTGAAACATGTCACTGATTTGATAGATATATTTCATTAGTTTGATTGAATTGCATCCAGCTGTTGGAGGTGTATGAAAGAAAGGTACCTGACATGCAGGGCAAGAGCACTAACCTCTGCATTAAACTATAAAACAGTCATTAGGACATCCAATGCTGAAATTGATTTGCTCCACAGAAATTTGGGTTCCAAGCACAATACTAATTAGCTGTAAGCTTGGTGAATGTCAAGAATTAATTGAAACATTTCAGTGGCCTGTGTGGGTTTTAAATGTTGTTATTATTGCCCCAATATTTTCAGTTCTTACAATAATTGCTTTTTAGGGAGCATGAATAAAATTATCTTCTGCAGTGACTCAAGGTACAAATGGTTCATTGCATTACCAAAAATGGACCTTTTTGCTTCTAGATTTCCCTTTTTTTTTTTTTCCCTTAAAATGTATCTAGTATTTTCCTTCCACTTTTATGCATGCATTGCAAATAGAAAGTAAGATTTTAGGCCCAACCAAACATTATTTTTGACAGCACTTGTGGGTTTGGGTCTTTTTCCCTAGCTGTGCTCTGGAGGCAAGCATTCTCTTGCTACCTGCTTTCATTAGATGCTGTGTTACAGACTGCAAACAGATGTGTGACAAAAAATACCTGGGGTGACATGATGTAGGAAGAACCTTAACATTTGTAGGGAGTTTCCTCTGTGTGTTGGGCAGTTGCAGAAACCACAAATTGCCAGGCTGCAGTGTGGTGCCATGTCGCTCGCTCCACGGGCAATCGTGTGACAGTCCTTGGGGCCTGGTCCTGGGCACCAGTGTTCCTGCTTCAGCATGTCTGGGAAGTGGAAGTGGTGCCTGGGAAACTGCCCAGGTGGGAAGGACTGAAAGGATCTTTTTACAGTGCTGTGTAAAAGACTGTGCAGACTTTTCTGCATAGATGTGATCAATTCACTGTGTCTGCGTGAGCTCAGTGCTGTTGTTCTCCACAGCAGTCAGTTCAGTAAGTTTGGATCTCAGCAGGGTGGGTTCTCCTTTTGTGGAAGGTTAGGTTAATTTTTATCCAGACTTTCTTAAAGATTGGATTTTTTGGGTGGTGGTTTCTTTTTTTTTTTTTGATGGGGGGTGGGGGGGGAATGGAAGGGTTTATTGTTTGGTTAGGGTTTTTTGTGAGGAGGTTAGATGGTTGCCGTGTGATAGTAGCATTAGTGATAGCTCAGAAGTTGAGAAAATGCTGGTTCCTTACCCATTTTTTCAAACCTTTAGTAATTAATTATACAGTAACCCTTCCCTTAGTGAGAAATGCATTCAGTATTGTATTTCTTAAAATAAAGTACTTTCAGCTTGTTGTCTCATTGCTGATTGCCCAGGGGCATAACACAAATATATCCTGAAGAAACAGTTATTTGGAATGACTGCCACAAGAAGCTCAATTCCACGTTACTTGATTCTCTCCCTTCTCTACTTTTGCTGCCCAAGGGTGTAACATTTCACTCTAGCCTATGAAACAAGTAGCAATAAATGTGTATCAATGTACTTGAAAGCCACATTTTTTATGAAGGCGTGATCTGTTAAATGCTTGAAGAAGATGAATATGGTCAAGATGTAAAACTCATTTTGTGTATGAATATGATGGCATTGAAAGTGTGATGGAGAAAGGGTGATGAAAGGGTAATGTAGAACCTCAGAGCAATGGCACACTCAAGAAAATAGATCTGGGGATACATTTTGGACAGTGTAAAACTAGCAGTTCATGGTCATTCTGTTCCCTTGCTGTTCCTCCAAAGGGACAGCAGAATATCCAGCTTTTGTGCCAGTTTAAAACACCGAGCCCACTGAAATCAGCTGGAAATTGGGCAGGTGGTAAAAATAGTAAATTTTTTTTTTATTAAATAGAATGAATGAATGCTGAAGGAAATCCATCAAATGCCTCTCTGAAAGGTACATCTGACTCTTTCTTTCCCTCTCCTCTTTTTTCTTTACACAGTGCCGGTCCTAAAGGAGATAACATTTATGAATGGAGATCTACTATACTTGGACCTCCAGGTTCTGTATATGAAGGAGGCGTTTTCTTCTTGGATATCACATTTTCATCTGACTATCCATTCAAGCCACCAAAGGTAAGGGTAAGGTTTTTATTGTGCTTATCATTTTTTCATGTGAGAAGAATGCAGCTTGCAGCCAAGTGAGTGCTCATTGCTTTCTGAATATCAAATTTGTTTATGGTCTCTTGAAAACTACAAGGTCCAAAATCTTGGCTTGTAGTCTCAGAAAAATCCCATCTAATTTACTTCTCGATTACCAGTCAGTACTGATTTCCAAACTTCACCAAGTGATAAATGAGATGATAATTATGATGAAGAGGTAAGATTCAAGAAATTTTAGTTCTAGTAGAAGACAACACAAGACTTTCTTATGTTTCCTTCTTCTCATTCTAGCTACTAAAATGTGTAATAGTGTTTTCTGTTATGAGCTAGATTATATGGTAAATATTATGCTGTAATTTTTAGCAAAATAAGAAAAAAGCTAAAATAAGTTCACATAGAAAACTGGAGTGTTATATTGTGACTTAAAACTGGGTTAATTTGTGTGATAAATTTCCATTTTAAAATGTCTATTTACTACTGCTGAAATCATCTGTCTTGTTTGATAAAGTTTTTGAGCAAAAGCTCTTATTAAATTAAGCTAATCTTAAATGAAAATGTCAATTCCTTGCTCAGAAATAGTATGGACACCCAATAAATTGTAATTTACTAGTGGATATGAAAGAATTTAAAGGTCATTCCCTTTTCCCCTCTCTTACTGCCAAATTACAACTCTTGACCAAGTCACCAGAAAAACACACTGCAAAACTCTCACAACTGAATACATTCTACCACACAACATTCTCTGACTTACAGCTTTGGGGGCTCTAACTTTGTTGCTTTAAGTCTCATACCTTCATTTTATGTGTTCTGAATTAAGAATGTTATAATGAAGTGTTGCACAGTTTTAGACAAATTACTTATTCAAATCTTGTAGATTTTTTTTTAGAACTTGGTAGCTTTTGAATTTTCAGGATACATTGTGGATTCCACTTCCCCCCCATCAGTATGAAAAAGAAAGATTTCTCTATTTTCTTGTGCTTTGTGCAATTAAAGCAGTCACATATTTCTCACTTCTTATTTGTGCAGGATCTTCACATGCTTTATCAACATTAGTCTAAAATAATTCAAAAGCAAGGATGGATTTAGTTAGTCGAATAGCATTGTTTTGGCTGTATATTATATTCTGCCTAATGAAGGGTAAGGACAGAGGTTTCATTGTTAATTTAACAAGACTAATTTTCATGGTCTGTATTTAGGCTTCTGAAAGAAACAAAAAGATCAACTAACACTGCACATGCAGACAAACTGTGAACTTCTTCACCTTCAGAAACCACAGTAAAGTCACATTTGTGATTAGAATGTTCCTGACATGTGGTATGTTCACTAAATAGTTACCATACTATAAAGTAGGTCCTAATTTTTGTGGGTACCATACAGAGAGCCTATATGAAAGCAGTTCATGCCCCTAATCTCATCATGGAAGGTTTCTTAAAGGCAGCCCTGGCTACAGAAAACAGTCGCTCTTCTGTTAAACAATTGTGGTTTGGAAGCCAAGCAGAGAGGAGCTGCCTCTGCAGAAGCTCTGCAGAGCTGGGCATCCCACAGGCTGCTCAGAGCCAAGGGGCACCATCCCTGGGCAGCACTGAATGACTCTCTCTGTCTCTTGTGCTGTGATTCCAGGTTACTTTCCGCACCAGAATTTATCACTGCAACATCAACAGTCAGGGAGTCATCTGTCTGGATATCCTGAAAGACAACTGGAGCCCTGCTTTGACTATTTCAAAGGTTCTGCTGTCTATTTGTTCTCTTCTGACAGACTGCAACCCAGGTAAGGAGCTAATAGTTCACTGAGAGACTTTCAGTTGTTTGACTTAGTTACCATGGAATGTAATTTGTATATTTGATTGCATGCAGAGTAAATAAAATTTAATATTTTCATTTTACAATGAAGCACTCCAGATTGGACGCAGTCCCACTTTTAATGGTGCTTTTCACTCCTGTGACACAACAGAAAGTAAATAGCACTAAGTCCTTTTTTTTCCAAGATATGATGGAGAAAATAAGCTGATGTCACTGAAGGTCTGTACTGAAGGAGCTCCAGTGAATGAGTGTTTAATCCAGGAAAGGAGCAATATTCTCCTGAGTTATAAATCCTGCGTGTCAGAAGAGGCTGGAGGAAGTCTCTTAAGACAGCAGTTGAAAGGTTTAATCTTGCAAATGTGGGGAGGTGATGTTCAGAGAGAACTCTCCCAGTTTTCAAAGAGACTTCCTTGATCCTGTGGAGAGGGGAGAGCTCCATGGAAGCAATACACATTCTCACACAGCAACAACTTGTGTGACCAGTGTCATTAGGCAGTGGATGCTAATTTCCTGCGGTCAGGGCAGGAACTGAGCAATAGTGCTGCTGTTCATTTCCAGAAAGTGGTCACAGTTAGGGAGGAATGGATCGGCCTCTTAGGTACAAAGGCTTGATGACTTGAAGCAGCTCCCCTCGGTGTGTTCTGCAGTCCAAATCCTCTAACTCACACTAGTCCTGTGCACCTCCCTGACAGGAGGGTGCCAGGCAGTGCTCGCTGAATGTCTCCTGCACCCCAAAGGGGTGAAGCAGAGCACCTGCCTGAGGCAAGGTTCATTCATATGAGATAAACACAATAGATTTTCCTGGTTTCTTTTTCTCTTCGTTGTGCTTTGTTCATGTGTGCTTTGTTCATGTGTGCTTTCTTGGAAATGTCTTATATGATACGAGCTCTACTATATTTCTGGTCTAAACTATATTTTGGAATGGTGTGTTTTAAAATGTGGTTTTGGTTGGGGATTTTTGTTACTTGTGGGATGGATTCTGATGCATTTTCTCCTGCCTTTTGCAGCTGACCCTCTGGTTGGAAGCATAGCCACTCAATACCTGACCAACAGAGCAGAACATGACAGGATAGCCAGACAGTGGACCAAGAGATATGCAACATAAATGACAAACTACTTGTGCAGTGTGAAGGTGCAGAAGGCAACTTCGCAGTGTGCAACAAATCTTTATAGCCTTTACAATACGGACTTCTGTGTATATGTTATACTGATTCTACTCTGCTTTTATCCTTTTGAAGACTGGGATACTGCCCCCCAAAAAGGTAAATGCTATCAAGAGTAGAAGTTTGTAGCTGTAGATTAGTTATGTTTAAAATGCCTACTTGCAAGTCTTGCTTCTTTGGGATATCAAAATGTATTTTGTGATGTACTAAGGATACTGTTCCTGAAGTCAACCAAATATTATAGTGCATTTTAGCCTAATTCATTATCTGTATGAAGTTATTAAAGGTAGCTGTAGATTACTAGGAATTATGTCATTTGTATTAAACCCAGATCTATTTCCAATATGTGGTACATGCTGTTGTGAAAACTGTTTTAACTTTTACCTTTGTCAGTTTGTAATGAAAGGATTTCCTTTTTCCCTTTGTAGCTCAGAGAGCACCCAGTGTATCATCTCAAACACAATAAACATGTTCCCCAAGGAGTAGTTTCTTTGTTTTCCTGTTTTAAATTAATATTTTAATAAATTTAATTATAGTAACAAGGCAAGGCCAATGTATCACAGATCCCTGTGGATAATTTTTAAATTAATATACATAAGCAAAGGCTTGCTATTAGATGTTTAATGCACACCTGTGGATTGTTTAAGTTTTCCCTGTTTTGTTTTTAACAGAACAAGTGAAATTTCTAAAATTTTCTGAAATTGAATACTTTTCAGCTCTTTCTCAAGTTGAAATGATCACATTTCATAGCTTACTCCAGAAGTTAATGTAGCTGGTTGCTTCAGGGCCAGTCCTGCTCTCAGAACAGGCTGTCTCAGTCTTGCTACAGAGGTTTTTTTTGCAGGAGGAGGGCCAAGTTAGAGATAGTCTGATGCTTTTGTTTCTAAGTAAAGCACACTGGACTTGCTGACCTAGAGAACCAAGTTATCCATTGAGAAAGGTCTTCCAAAGCATGATTGAACACTGTATCATCTACCCAGAAAAGAAAGGAGTACAATAAATTTAGTCAGATTTATATGACATAAAAACAGTTGTGGGGAAAATAACCTTTCTTAGTAAAAATGAAATCTCTAAAAGTGTTTTAGACTACCTTCCCCCCCCTTCACTTTCTGCCTTGAAAATTTTGTAACATCTGTAAGTACAAAAATACAGCTTTATAGTGCACACAGTTTAAAAGGTAGAGTCACTAATAGTTTTATAATTTAAGCTTTTATAGTTTGCCGGTCACAATATTGATTATTAAAAAAAGGCACTTGATTCCTTTAAATGATTTTTTAAATTACACTTAATTTTAAATTTTACAGTCTCCCTTACTAGCTGGTGTTTTCAGAGATAACGTAGTACTTCTTTCAATAAGATGCTCTGCTCATTTAATATATGAAAACTGAATGTTAAGTTTAAATATTAAAGCAATACAAAAAATGCTGAAAATCTAGATCAAAAGTTAACCATTACTATACAAGTCCCTGGTTTTTGTATCACATAACCTTTGACCATGAATTGTCCACCCTACTTTAAATATTTCTGCAGATGCCTGAAGGTGGCTTGAAGAACTGTGTATCCCAAATATCTCAACCTAGAAGCCAGTCTCTCTTGGTAGCTACAAGATAGCTTTAGAGTTCAGGTTAAAAAGTGCAAAAGGGAATGAGAAACAGGATCTGGCAGGTGAATATGCCTAAGTCAGGTAACAGACTAATGCCAGGAGATGAAGTGCTGGAAATCACTGCTGAAGGTGACCAGAATTTCTTGTCATGTCATTGGATGTGTGAGAAATAGCACAGATTGGCAAAGAAACAAGGGGCTATCACATCTGGGCTGCACATGTAAAGTCTGCTCCCTGCTGACCATTGGTGCACTCGGGGGCCACACGGTGCTTGTGCACCACTCCAGTGACCTTCCAGTGGAGAGCAAACTATGGACTTCATGCATTAACTGTGTTGCCTACAGAATTTACAGATGTTTATATCATGAAATAATATGGTATAAAAATACAGGTTTTAATCCTAATTTTAATGTATTTTGGGTTTGTACTGTACCTACAACTTCAGATACCTAGGTGTACAAATGGGATGCCTTGTTAGTGTTGCCCCATCTTGCCTTCCTTGCAATTGGATCCTTTACACTGAATTCCCATCCTCTTTTTTTTTTTTTCTTTTTTTGTTGGTTTGTCATGATTCTGTTCTTTTTTAATGTAGATTTTTTTTGTGTGTAAATTTTATATTTACTGAAGTAAAGGTTGTTTTTGTGTAAACATTTAAACTTTAAAAGAAAAAGAAAAGAAGCTAATTTTGTTTCTCAAGTTCTCTCTGCTAAACCATGCAGTAGAAAGAAATTTGTATTGTTAAATAAATCAATTAGTTGTTAAATGAGAATGTGTGTCTGTTTTCATGGGAAGGGAAGAAACCCCTGCTGGAAATATATCCAAAGCACTGGTTGTGAAGAGCATCTGCTGTTTCAAACTATTTCCTTCCTGGCTGTGCTGGGTTGAATACTGCATGCTACCAAAGAATGGCACTGATCCTCTCTTACTGTTTTAAGAAGATAGAAAATTATCACCAATCACTAGGCTCCATATTCGGGAAAAAGTGAACTGAAATGATAATTTTTGTGTAAAGCTGAAGATACTGCACATGCCCTCTTCTTCCCCGTTTTGGATGATCTTTTGTTTTTCTGTTGTCTTTGGGATTTGAATGGGGAATGTGTGCAGCTGGCTGGGAAGCTGCTCAAACTGGGCTCCGTGATGATCTGACATAGAGAGATCTGGTGTGGAAACCAGCAGTCCCAGCCTGTGAGACTGCTGAGGAATAGAAGGGGCAAACACCTCTGCAGCTGAGCTGATGACTACATTCAGAGCAAGTGAGAAGGGATGGGTAAATGTAAATGTTTTAAAAATAAAGATGCTGCATACAATGGAGAAGCTAATAAATATCAGCCTTGTTGTTTCTGCACTAACATGTTCTTGGTGTCTCAGTGTGATGTGTGGTGTGCCTTATGTAGAGACAGTCTCACTGATCAGTGTTGAGTAGAGATTGTTCCAAGTCTATAGCCAGGAAGGGAAGGGAGTCATAGAAAACAAGACTGCAGGGCAACCCAAGCCATGGGCCAGGCTTGCACAGCCTCGTAAGGAAAGCAACTGAACCAGGTCTGGTTCATGCTCTGCTCTCTCCCTACCTCTTGGATGGAAAAGGAAACTCTTCCAGGTTTTGTGGTACACCAGTTCCTGCTCTGTACTGGCTTATTTTTTTTCCATGGGTATTGCAGAAAGTGAGACCAAGCTTCTTCCTTTCTTCACCTTCATGTGTGGGACCCAAATTTGTGGCCTCTCAGAGGTGTTCTCGCCAGTTCCTGCGCCATGGCAGGAGAGCTGCAGGGCTCTGGCTGAGGGGCTTTGCAGTGGCTGGGTGCAGTTCTGAGCCCTGGAGCAACCCTGGCTGCATGGCTGCCCCAGGGCTCTCCCTGGGTCCCAACAGTGCTGGAGGGAAGAATGGTGCAGACCACAGCAACTTCTGCACAGAGCTCGTGGCCTTCTGCCCCTGGGGTTTTGTCTGCATGGGCCGCAGCAGCAAAGGAAGGACTCCTGACAGCAGGCTGAAGAGGGAATTCCACCTTGCCTGCATTTTCTTCAGCAAAAGTCATCAATGGATATTTATGTGAAAGAAGGAAAGCTTGTGCAGGAATCCTGGACTAAAGCAGTTGCAAAGGACAATGGCAGTAGCGTGACTAAAGTGCAATTCGACTCAGCCATAAACCAGTGCTGTATTTTGGCAGCCTGGGATGTAGTCTGGGAAACAGATGCATTTGAGAACTTGGCGCTGCTTTATGTACAGCATCCCGTCAACTTCTCCTTGGTGGCACCAATTGCATTTGTGCTGCACAGTAACTTCCAAGACTGAACCCCCACTCCCTTTCCTTCACTAACCACTCCTGACTGAAAGTGGCTGCAGAGGTTCCAGGACACCTGGAGGGATTATGTAATAGAGCACTGGTTCCAGAGGGAGAAGCAGGACAACAGCACGGCTGCCTGTACTGCTGCCTGCCCTTGCTGATGTCAGTGAGAGTTGTACACATTCAATGTTCAGTGTGTTCAGCTTAGATGAGAGAGCAGATCATGTAGTTGGAAAATAGTGGCTGGAACATTTACAGTGCACTGGGGCTTTTGCTTTTTTAATCCTTAAAAAGGGAAGCCTACTTCAGCTTGTCTCTCCCCATCTCTCTGCATGCATGTCTCTGGAGGGCAGCTATGACTTCCTCTGTTGCTGGGTAGAATAGATGGCACCCAACATACTAGCAGCAGTTTGGGGGTCCTTAAAAATAAAAACTGCCAGGAATAGATAGAAGAGGCACAGTATGAATATATGTATATATATATCTTCTCCTTTCATGGGGACCACAGGCTCTGCATCTAGAGGGATCTAGGATGTGATGGGACCACAAGCATGAATATAAATGCATAGAGTCATTTCATTGCTGTTGCTATTGCTCTTCCACAGCTAAGGTGTGGACAGTCCTATCTATTTATATCATGTTTCCAAGTACTGGGAAGGATTTTGTAACTTTGTGGTCCAAGGTAAATACCTCATTTAACCATCCTGAATTACTACCATAACATCCTTTGACAGTTGATGCTATAAGTGTGTGTTGGCTCTGTGAAAAAGCACTTTGTTAGGTAATTATTTCATGCAACCTGGTATGTGAGCACTTCATTTTATGTCTTCCAGTTTTGTCCTGTGAAAAATAATGAATAATTGCATCTGTTCTCCTGGATCCCATTGGTGATTTTATGTGTCATCATTATTATTAGCTCCTAGTAACCTCTTTTTTTCCAGGCTGGAAAGTCCTCATTTATTTAATCTCTGCTTACATGGAATATGCTCTGATTATCCTGGCCACATTTGTCTGTACATTTTGTAATTCTGTTCTAGCTAATTTAAAGGAATCAGAGCTCCACACTGTAGGCAAAATATGAACTCAAAGTTCATCTGGAACAATGTTTTCTGCTTTGATCTGTTTGCCTACTAGTTCAGAATGCTTTGCTTCTTTGACCTTTGTTGCTTAGCTAATGCCTTCATTAAACTGTTTAGAGAAGCTGGGATCTCTTTTCTGGGCAATAGCTAGTTTAACCTTTTATATGGGTCTAACAAATGTCTTTCCCAGTATCTACTGCTTTATAGTTATCAGCACCAAATTAAAATGTGATCTTGTCTCCCACTTCTCAGAAACATGAAATCCTTCATGACTCTTGGCAGTAAATTTTAGTTTGTCTGCATTGAATATTGACTCTGTGAGTGTGCTGCATGCACCAGGGGTGGGAGGTAACAGCAAAAGTAATAGCAAAGTGCAGCGGACAGGTCTGACTGCCAAGAAGTGATGGGTCCCCGAGGACAAATTTTCATCTGGCTTCTGAATGGCACAAATGAAAGCAGCTGCCAACGTTTTCATCAGTCTGGGCTTTGTCTCCCTCTACAGAACAAATGTCAGGTCATTATTTAAAGAGGAGCTCAGCGTGGGTAAATTTCCGGAGTGCTGAATGAGCTGTCATCCTGAAGATTAGTTTTCTGGGATATCATATAGGTAGACAGGGTGAATGGCAAATCTTGTGGGAGACCATTCCTCTGAACACAGCCTTTGGATGTATGTCTGAAGGACACAGTTGGGCTGGAAATCTGCAGCCCAACATGCGTTCACAGCACCGGGCAGCAATAGTGGAGCTGCAAACGTAGCAGTGATAAATGGGAGGGAAATGAAGCTACTGTTGAAGTACAGCAGAGTGTGATGGCATTTCTTACACTCAGGAAGGCAGCTTTGTGCAAGTGCAGAAGTTTAGGGTTGTGTTTATGTGTTCCAGCATTTTAAATGCTTGTACTTTTGTGAAAATTTGCACCAAGCTGAGACACTTGACTACATGCTAAATAAAGGTTACCAGTACTTACAGTTCCTAATATATAGGCAGTGGACTTAAAGTGACAGAAAATTTAAAAATTGTAGTCAGTTTCTGAGGAGAAATATTAATATACCCTATGCTATTCTCCCCCTGCCTGGGTTTCCCTGTTAACTGGGGAGAAAATACGCTACCATTTCA
The DNA here is from genome assembly GCA_024734555.1 of Trochalopteron elliotii. Classification (NCBI taxonomy): domain Eukaryota; kingdom Metazoa; phylum Chordata; class Aves; order Passeriformes; family Leiothrichidae; genus Trochalopteron; species Trochalopteron elliotii. Next base: position 1,773,711 of record JANPWX010000313.1, read on the forward strand.
CTGGAATGATCAGTTATTACAGAAAAGTGACATTTTTATTCTATTCACTGTTACATTTGCTGTTTTCAATTAGCTTTTTTTTTTAATCAGTATGAATTTTATGAAGAACTAAAAACATTAAGGTATCGATTAAGCTTCATTCATTGATTCAGACGATATTTTACTGTAAAATGACCTGAATTAACTTTCTTACATGAAAAACATTAGTGTCTGGACCTAGCCAAAAAGAAAAACTAAAGTTAGGAAAAAACAATATCAGCAAATGCCGTTTAGTCCAGCTTGTTTAGTCTGGCTAATTTCCTACCTTTCCACGTGGAAAAAAAGTAGTAAATACCGCGCCAGGGAAATAGTCAATAAACCGAAGTTTTCCCTCGAGTCGCCTTTCCCAAACTCAGCTGTAGGGGCGGGGCGGGCGCCGCGAGGTGGCGCTGCCGCACCGACTACGGCCGCCTCAGCCGGACTGCGCCGGGGGCGGGCGGAGCCGAGCGGGGCCGAGCGGGGATGAGCGGGCCCAGCAGCCTTCAGCCGCGGGGTGACGGAGTTCCCGGGTGTGCTCCCGGAACGGCGCCCCAAGCCCCGCAGTACCGACGTGTGCGGGAGCTGCGCGCCGGTTCCCCTCGCCCGGCAGAGCAGCGGGGAAGTCAGCGAGCCTACACCGGCACCCGGGAATCGGGCGGGCAAGACCCCGCTGCCCGGGGCTTCCCCTGCCCGTGGGGATGGATGCCTGCTGGAGCGATCGCTGCCTGTTCTGCTCGACAGCCACCACGTTGCACTCTAAGGACAGACAATTCGCTTTAAAATGTAGTTTTACCCCAAAATTGTTAAAAATTAGAAGCTGCAACTGATGAAGTGAAGTCGCTGCCCTTAGCCCCATACTCCCGTCTCTCTCAAGTTCATTAAGCTGCCTAAGCTCCACAAAGTTAAATAGCACTTACGTAAATCCAACAGCCCTAGGGGAGCACGAGGCGTTGGTGCGCTGGCCGGTGCCTGTCAACTTGCTCATTCTCTCGGAGTGCCTCTTTCTTCTCAGACAGACGGACCATATATTTAGAATAGTGGTGCTGCTGCACTTAGATGCCACTGCTTCCAAAGAACGGGCTGTTAAAGAAAATAAACACGCAAGTTAAGAAGAGATATTTTCAACTATCTTTCAAAGTTAAATCTTTGCAGATGGATTGATTTAGTCCAGATGGAGTAAAATATCATGTTCGGTTTCTATTTTGTTTAGGAAATTAAATATTAGACTCCTGGCATCAGTAAGTTATTTTCGCTCTTTTTATAGACCACATTCATTCATATGTTCCACTCTAAAAGCAGGCCTTGCTATCTGCTGGTTTTCTCCCAGTAACAAAGGACTCTGATGGTGCTGCTTCCTTTCCTCCTTTGCACAGTCCATTCTGCTGCTCCAGCTCAGAGTTCATCCAAACTTGTGGCATTTAGAGGGAACTACTGCTCTGTAGGCCGGCAAGGCTTTTCCAAGATTTTGACATGTATTTGGCCCCTTGAAGAGTAACCTCGGCTAAACATTGTAAATCAGGTAAAGCTCACAGAGGTGACTTGTGTCTCTCCCAGCCTTTCAGCTCCAGTGATACACCTGCCTACTCAGCCATAGTGTACTAATGCTGTTCCTGTTTACCCCTCCGGCAGCAGTTCCCTGGTGTAACAAATGGACTTGTGCTGCTCTGGCACTCTCTGTTTAAAAATGACGTATGGTTAAGTATTTTAAATTTACCAAATTGCTAATGATTTTCAAAGGCTTTAATTGAGTGATTATAGCAGCCATTGATTTTTCAGGCTTCAACCTACGCTATAATTCAGACACTCCGCAAAGGAAGTCATGCACAATCGGATTTAGCCATCATTCACAGTGAGGCCTGTGCAATTACCATTGCAAACGTCAGATATTGTGTTTGCCTTATTAACTTACATTAGGAACCTGTAGTGAAGCTGTGAAATAGCAGTTGTCTTAAGATGTTTCCTGTAGTAGGGTTTTTATTAAAGACATTTACATAGCCATAAACTGCAAAGGAGGATGTTTGATGCAAATTGATGAGATTTATGCTTGAATGTGTTGTACTGTCTGCAAATGTGCTGGAAATCCTACAAAAGTACTGCTACATCCGCAGACTGCATTGGGAGGAACCAGTACTGCCTGGCTGTGGGCTTTTTAAACATTTAACAATTTTGACAGTCACCAGCAGTGCTTGGAAAGTTGGTTAAAGATGACCGAGTTTTTTGCAATCAGGCCAGGATTCAGGTTGGAAGTTGGGCACAGAGAAGTACTGTGGAGGTCTCATGGCACTATACCTTCACCCTAGGCACTGCATGACCTATCTGCCACATCCATCACAGTCATGCTCCCTAGAGACAGTTGCTACTACATGAGGAACCTTCTTGCCCACTCCCTTGTGGTGTTGGATCTTCCACCTGCTGTTAAGTCTGGCTGGACTTTGGGAACCTTCAAATTTCCAATTAGAGGGGGAGCTACAAAGAGAGGATAAGCATTTCACAACCCAACTCAATTTTTTTGTATAATGGCAGTCATTCAGAGCTATGGAACATTTGCCATGCAATAATATAAAAAACATTAATGAAATGAGAATCAAATGAGAAGGTTATCTGAGAGCAATTTCAAAGTGTAATGACAAGCTGTTTCTTGGTATTCAAGCCCCAGCTCTTCAGAGGCAGTGGATGAGATCCTTGCAGTATCCTGGGACTCAAACATTTGTGAAACATGAAGCCCTGGAGACACGAAAGTTTAAAATTCCACAAGGCTGCTCTGACCTGCCAGAATGGACTTCTATTGTGAAGGTCTGAGGGTCTCTTGGAATCTAAGACTAAAGATTTTTTTTCATTGCACACAACTCAGTGAGATGAATTAGCTCCTTTCAGGTCTTGTCTCCATCTTATTTTCATCCTTAAGTTTACAGTAGTTTCTGCTTTCCTGCTTTTGTTGTCATACAATTGACTCTGATGTAACCAGCCATTTTTAGTGATGCATTGGGAAAGAGGCTTTGGGAGCTGCTTCTGCTGGTTTAAGACCAACTAATTTACTGTAGCAAGTGCCAAGCAGGCTGCAAGCACCAGATGAGTACACCTTCTTCATGGCGTTTGTACTATGCACCAGCACAAAAGATTTTTCTCCCAAGACCATCCTTCCAAACATCACTAATGTTTTCTTTACCACTCACTTCAAGCATTTTGAAAGAAGAGTTAATTTCCTCCAATTTGTGATTATGAAATACTAATGTGAAGGTAGGGGTTCAGTCTTGAATTAATATAAGGTTAACACTCTCAGCGGTTGAGTGATGGGGAAGCAGAAGTGGCTCTGGCTGATGCTGGCATGCAGAAGGTCCCTGGAGGCCATCACACTGGCAAGAATTATTGCCTGAAGGGCAATTACATTGGCAAGCATCAGCTGGAGCACTGTGCACCCTACTTTCTCACCTCATCATGCCAATTCATGCCGCCAGCTTTGTTCTGACACCCATCCTCTATCACAGGAGAAGGTGGCAAGAAGCCAGCTATGCTCAGCATGGTGGTCTCTGCTCCTTAGAGAGACAGTAACTGAGGGCCAGCCCAGCCTCCACTCTATCCACAAAAATCCAACACAATGCAAAGGGCAGAAATAAAGCCCCACTGAATAAAACCCAAAAACTTGGACTAGTCTAAAGAATTTTTCTGGTAAGCAAGAAGAGCAAGACAGTGTGAGCAAAGAAAATAAAACACATTCTGGAGCTAGACCTGACTGGTGGCAAATGAACAGATGGACAACTCTACTCATCCCCCTCCTAGGGAAAGGGGTGGTCATTTGACTGTGAGACAGAAGACATGGACAGGAAGGTGCAGATTTCCCCATCCTGACTTCCATCCTGCCACCTTCTGAGACCACTGTGATCCCACTGGGTTTTTATTGCTCTCATCCCATTAGGGTCAGGAATGGGGTTGGGCAGCAGACAAAGCCTGGCCCCAGGCTGGAGAACTGTAGGATGGAGGCCACCAAGGGAGAGGCCATGCTGCCCAAAGACTGGTCCCTGCATGAGCTTATCCTCTGGTCTCTGGCCAGGTGGCTCAGGCTCAGCCTGAACCCCAGACAAGGACTAGGATTAGGGATAAAGCTGATTCTGGAACTGTTGGGTTATTGCACTTTTTATTTAATAAATTAAGAAATTATGGGAAGACTGGTAGTGTGAGATTGAGTGGCCACAGAAAGTACCTATAAATGAAAAAGAGAAGCACCACAGTTCTACTGGTTGCGGACAGAATGTTATTTTTGCAGATCTGCAGATCTGTAATAGTGCCCAAAAATGCTTTCATTTTGCTCCAGAAACCAAGACATATTTGGAAAAATAAAATAAATAAAAATCAATACCACAGTTTAGTCATCATCCCTAAATGTTTACAGGCCACTTACTGGCACTTTGCTTGCTCTATACATCTTTTTAAAATGCCTTCAGAATTAAAAAATGAATGGATTTTCTCTAGAGGGGACTCCACCTTTGCTGAAAACATGGAGGAAAAAAAAGTGGTAAGAACAGAAAAAATAAGTATTTGATTTTACACGTATGTGCAGTGAATAGCCTAGATGTCTTCCATGAAAGATTTGAACATCACCATCTACATTTTTCTCTTGACCCTACACCAGCTGCACCAAACCCAACAGACACTGCACTGGTGCAGATGTGGGGGTTTTGAGCCTACACTAAATGAAAAAGCAATCATTCAACACGTGTCACATTGTTGAATCACGATAAGAAGCCCTTCCAGTCCTGCTCTGCCCCATACATTCAGTGGCTTACTACCATGCACTGAGGACTAAGGACTGTATCCACTGAGAGCTGCAATTTGCAGCCCTCTAACAGCTGACAAATCAACAACAGGCCAACCCAACTCATTAAAACAGCAAACAAGGAACGTAGGGAAAAAATACATAGTTTTGTTCAGCTGCCTTGCATCAGGTCAGTGTGGGGGCAGATATGTGCTAGAGATATGTGCAGATGTGTGCAGATATGTGCTAGAGCTCACGCACAGGCACGGGTGAGACTGCATAGCTGTGAGCAGGGCCAGAGACGCAGAGACAGGGAGGATGGGAAGATATCTGCCCTTCTCAGCAAAATGAGCTGCCCTCTTCCTGCAGAGTGCTTAGCTGCTTGCTTAAAATCAGTGCTAAACTGGGGCCCTTCAAGATGGTGACCCTATCTTCAGACTTGATGGTACTCTGCTCTTGTCAAACAACTGCAGTTCTACCTCTCCTTTTACATTGCTTTCTAGTGATATCCAGTTGCATTCAATTACAAATAACCTTGGAAATCTGGCACAGGTAGATCTTTCTGATTAGTTATCTAGAATGTCATATTAAATATTACATTATCTCCACTCCTTTAACAGATAAGTCCATTATCTCCTGTCAGTTTCTGGTCAATTTTCCTCTCTACTGAATGCTTCCATTTTGTGATGGAGAGGCACATGCTAGAGCAGGCATTTCTAAGGCCTTATTTATTACCTGTCTGTGGTGTTTTAGCTCTCTCATTTAGGCTACATGACTTATAAATGGACTCAAGATACAGAGTGAAATAAGTTGTCTTTCTCTTCAAATATGAATCCTGTTTTATTTCATTATTTCTATATTCATAATGTTTATTTGTTCTTATTTAGACAGAGTGATGTCAGCAGTGCTTACTACTAGATACAGAAATGTGCATTTTTCTTTCCAGTCTTTAGTAGACTTACATAAAAACACAGTTGCATTTTTTCTCTAGGCTGTGAGTTGCATATTTTTTCACACCATCAAATATTGCCTTTTTTTATACCTTTAGCCTAGGAAATAACTAGCAGCATGTTCTCCTTACGTATTTTAACTCTGTTTATGTCTCCATTACTTAAAAGCAGAATGTGAAATTTGAATGTGTACCTGCAGCACATGTAGAGGCATGATTTCTCACTCTTGATCACTGGGGGTTGGAAAGTATATTCAGTGTCCATTCCCCTCACTCATCACTTCTAGATATTGGGTAGTGAGTTCCAGTGGCCAGTGATCAGTAATGCACACTGCAGCTACCATTGGTTCACATTTTACTCTTTTTCTTTCCCATTTGTCAGGGAACCGCAGTGCCAGGCACTCCAGCCCCCAGTACACAGTGTCAGCCACTGCAGTGTCACACACAGAGATGCTCAGCACCAGGATATGAGGGAGAAGGTTTCCTCTGAATGCATAATTATAAATTAGTTAGGGTTCTTACAAAAAGATTAATGCTCTGGACCTGTGTGTTGAGTTTGGGAAGGATAGTGCTGTAGGAGCTGAGGAGATGGGAAGGGAAGCACGCAGAAATTAGCAGCTGTTCAGGATTGTGCAAATAGAAGTCAGTGAAGTTTCAGATTCTGGGAGGACTTGAAGATTAAGCCATTTAGATAAGAAACACCAAATAATAAAGTAGCACCTGGGCCCTTGCCTAGAGTTTTGAGTACAGTCTTTCCTAATGTTCATATTAATATGTATTTTTTTCTCAGTTCTGAATAATCTAGCTCCAAATGATCAAATTTTCTGTGAGGTCCTGCTCCAGCCTATTTTTTCAGATGCATTAGCACCAGCTAATTTGGGAAATGATCTGGTCAGTTTGGGCTTTTGAACTCAAACCTCCATGCTCCTGAGCATATCATCTACCCCAGAGTCAATCCATTGCTAATTAGCACATATCACAGGGACATAACCTTTGGAAAATACTGCTGATGCACAAAGCATTTCAACACAGTGTCCAGCACTGAGATGTGACTTGTTGAGAACACTGTTATAAATATTCTTTTGCACAAGAGAAGCATGGCTAAGAAGAAAACCTTATCTAATCCTGTTTTATGCCACATGCCAGATTAAATGTATCAATTGCTATCATACAGGATCCAGATGTAAATATGCTGTTAGCTTTAACGGTATTATAATTTTATAAAAATATAAACCCTATGGCTGAAATGTTTTTTTCTGGTTTCTCTTTCCCATGTTGGATTAACACATCAACAGCTGTGAAAGAATGTTTCCAACCATGCTACAGGATCTTATTAAAATAATGTCCATACAGAATGTCCAACATAAGAAAATTTTAAGGCTTGAACTCTCTGCCAGTGCTGCACACACATGAACAAATACCAGGCTTACCATTTCAGAATTTCCTTTCATTCCAAAACAGAATTAGGAGTTGACATTTCAAAATTCATGGAATAGAAAAAAATCAGAAACTTTGCCAATACCAAAGGGAATTTTTCTGGGCAGTGGGCTGAGAGAAGATCAGTATTTTTCATTTTGGTGTTGCCATTTGCATGTGTGCCTTCCAGAGCAGCATCATCAGCATCCGAGCAGCCAGAACAAAGTTGCTTCACCTGATCAAAAGCACAGAGGAGATTTTAAATAATTTCCATGAAAGATAATATTAATTAACATCATGTGCTCTTGCAGAAATTTGTTTACATCAGACCTATAGTTCTTCAATGAGGAAAAAGGAACTTTTCTTCAGAAAGATAAAGCAGGAAACAGTTCATAGTGCAGGGATGGTTAGAGACAAAAGATTTTGCAAATTTTGTGACCAATACAAAATTAGACCATAAACCCCATAGCTCTAGAAAATTTTTCAGTAAATACATATGTACGCCTTTTAGGGCGTTCCCCTTCACCACTGTTTTGTTCTCATCCACACCTATGTGAAACTAGAATCACTTCCCCCAAGCAGTTCTGCTTTAGACATTTTCATTTTTGTGTGCATGAATTTCTGATTTCCTCTCTTTATGTTTAGCATTTATCTATTTCTTTAATCCCATTTATAGACCCCTCCTTTCAGTCCTCCTTCAATTGCACTGGAGATTTATACACCCTGCTGTTTCAGTGGGGAAAAGAAATATCCTTCTCTTATTCTGTTGCACTATTAATGTTGAATTTACAGCCACACTTTGGAGTAGGAGGCTTTTCATGGTTCTTTTTAGCCAAAAGGGAAAATATAACTTAAACCAGGAAGAATTGGCAGGCCCTGGTCTGCTGCACATTCAAAGGAACATTAAACTTGCTGAGGAAAAAAGAGTCCTCATCTCTAACAAATCAAACATGCAAGAGTTTTCTTCCCTTATAGGCTTTTCATGTCCATCCCACATCATCACTTGTGAGATGAGGGCTTGTGCTGCAGTCACAGTCTCTGATCTGTTCCCTCCTTGGCAGAGCAGAGCCCCAGCAAACAGCTTCAGGACATCTGAGCTCTCTCTGTGCATGATTTTCTCTGGGGAAATCCACCAGCACACCTCATACTTCCACTGAGCATTTACCAACTTGCTGCTACCTACTAAAAGGCAGATATTTCTTATCTACTAAATATTTGGGTCTGGGTCACAGTGGCAATTATGACAGACATTAGTGTACAGCCAAGAGAATCCATGTACCAACATAGCTAGTATGCAAATACAGACTTTGGAAAAGAATTATATCTTAAAGCCAAAAGTTGTTAACTTTGAATTAGCTATTTGGACTAAATTGAAAAATAAGCATAGAAATGCCCCTCCTGAAGGTCTATCTGGAGATATGCTTCTGGACAATACAATCCAGAAGATTGCATAGACCTCCAAGCCCTGTTACCTTGCCATCCCTATTTACAACTCATTCTGCAAAGGGAAAATTGTAACTCCACTTAGTCATGTGTAGGGTCTCCTTCTGACCACCCATCCTCACACAGCTTCTCTGTCCCTTGGCCTTTTTAAAGACAGAACAAGGAAAAAGCCACTCTGAGCTTACGGCTCCCCTTCCCTGGCAGTGCCGCACTGAGACACAGACAGCTGCCCCAGTCCCTCTCGTGGCTGCAGCATCCTGGTGTGCAGGGCTGCCCTCACACCTCAGGCACTGGGCAGCACACAAAGCACCCAGGCCAGGGGCAAGATGAAGTGCCAGACCCAGGCTGGGTTATGCTCTGGGTACCCACAAAGTGCTCAGACCTCTGGGAGGCTGCCAGTGCCCAAAGTCACACAGGGCTGCTCCCTTTGTCCTGGCAGCAAACCCCCTGCTTTGTGTGCTGCTGCGGCTGCTTGAGCAGCCCTGAGAAACCAGGGAATCAAAACTGATCCTGCTGCTTCATGGTTTGATATTACTTGCCTGTATTTGCATATTTTCCTATGTGTACCTCCCCATAAGCAGAGAGAGTGTGACTTTCTTTCAAAATTTGTTTGTTGTAGATAATAATTTTTAGTAGATGATAATTTGAATAGACTCATAGACACTCAGAACACTTGGGGTTGGAAGGGGTCTCCAGAGCTGGTCCAATCCCACCACTGGCTCGATCTGGGTCAGCCAGAGCCGCCCAGCTGGGCTTTGAGTATTTCCAGAGATGGGGATGCCTCAACTTCTCTGTTCTCATGTTGGACCATCCTCGCTAGATGAAGATTTTCTCTTGTGCTTGAAGGGAATTTCATGTGTTCAAGTCTTTTAAATAGTGTTCCTGAAACATGTTGATTTCAGTTGTCAGCAGAGTGTCAGGTGGAAAGGGACACACACCCTGAAAAGCACAGCTGTGATTCACTCAGTGATACTAAGTGAAATATAAAAGATTTACTACTGAGAGCTTTTCAAATTGAATGTGGTACATTCATTCAAAATTTCTCTGTGTAGATAGGTCAAGTGGAGGATATTTTCTTTACTCTGTCTTCTATCCTTTATACAATTCCTGATGCTCCCAGCAGCTCAAAATGATCTTTAAGTTAAATACTGTTTCTGCTTGTTATCAGGCCATTACCTTGTCATTCTGCCACAGTGGCAGCTGAATAACTTCAACATGCCTGGTACAGTGTTATAAATATGAAGATATTTTAAAACATTCCACAAGTTCACCACTTGCATGACATTCTGTTTCTTTTTTTCCACTGAAGATTTCAGAATAATTTGAGAAAAAAAAAAAAAAAAACACAGACATTATTTCCCTCAGCCAAACTGGCAGAAGTTACCTGGTCTACCATAAAATACAAGTACAGGTCTCAGCTAGTTGAAAGGTCCTTAATTTTCCTTTTAGATCCATCCTATACCGTTTTACCCTTTCCTGATCTTCACCAACAACCGTGCAGATGGGTCAGACCCACTAATTCCACCAGAGAGGTTGTGCCATGGCTGTGTCCAGCCACAGCTGTCCTAACGCACAGAGACAGGAGCATCTGATTACTTTGTTTCACCAGGCAGGATAATAAAGCTTTCCTGAACAGCAGTGTTTACAGCAAGTGAACTATGCAAAATCTCTCCCCTCAACTGCTATTACACAGCTTGCAACCTTTCGTTCAGGAGATTAAGTTTGCATCTTTTCGAATTATCTCTTTGTAATTGGAAAACTTTCGTTTTGACAGAGACAATGTGGCAGCCTCCCTGCGAGCCTCGCTACAAGCCAGTGCTGAGTGCCATCTGGAGAGCCGATGCCGGAGTCAAGCAGCAACATCCTGTCATATTTTATCTGGAACTTTGGAACAGAACAACTAATAGCATCTTAAGCTTCATTTGTCTGGCTCTCTCATGCTCTTGGCAGAGGTCATAACCAACGGTGGCTTTGCTGATTTGCTGCATCAAAACTAATTATGTTACAGTGCTCACTGACAGAGCCTCTCATAATGGCATAAAAGCCTTGGGCTTTAACTTTACTCATTATGTCAAGGTAAAGTTTCACACTCATAAAACTTGCACCTGTATCATCTCATAAATTTAACATCCATTGACAGTACTTATTCAGCTTGACAGAGTTATCGACTCCTATATTCCACTTTTCCCTTCCCTCTTTAAAAATGCTGCTGGTGAGAAGTGGGGCTCATGGCATGAAGGCGTGTGCCTGATATTGCAGATGCAGAATTCCAAGAACAGCCTCTTTGCTTTTTGCATTCTTTACAGCAGCAAGAATTCCCCAGTCTGACTAGATGGGGATTGTATGTCGGTGCACTGAGACTGACTGCTGCTTCCTCTGAAGAAAGCCTGGTAAGATGACCTTTTTGCCGAGCCTATAGGAAATCTATTCTTTTACCAGACACTTTCAGTTTGTCTTATTGAATGAGTCAGTTCCAAAAATCTGAGTAAAATTAAGATAACCGTTGCACAAGGTTAAAATTAGGGCAATGCTCAGGGTAAAAGTCAGGGCACATCTTAACGGCTCTTAATTCAAGAGAGAAACCAGCAGGAAAGAAGACTTCTGTCTGCACTGAGGGAAAAGAGAGAAGTAAGGTTTAACAGTTTCCTTCTTAAATGTCGTAAAACATGTCAGCAGGGGGCTGTGGCAGTAAGAAGAATTGTGCTTTCTCACAGCAGGAAAGTGGCACTTCACTAGACTGGCTACATTGATTATCAAGATGAGGCCGTCTTAAAGAGCAAGCACAGCACTTAAATGTATTATAATGTGTGGAAGAACCATTATTAAAGAAGACAGCACTGTGTATTTGCTCTAAGACTTTCCACCTGCTACTGCTTGCAAGAGCTACAGTAGTGGGAAGATGCAACTCTCTTTTTAACTTGTCTGATGAAATATTAGCTGAATACTAGGGGGAGCTGACAATTTTGAACAGCTTGGATTTTGCTGAACATTAATGCCAGATCCTCTGTATTTGAGAAAGACATTAGAAGTGTATAAGAATGAGAGTTAAATAAGGATTTATTTATATATTTCTATGTTCAAAATTATTAGCATGCTGTTATTTAATATTCTTTCACTTCCTATTTATTTATTTATTTATTTACTTACTTACTTATTCCTTATTCCTTTTTTTCTTTTTATATGGGAACACCATAAAAATCATTGAAATTCTAGTACTTGAAATCTTTATATTCTATGAAATCTTCATAATGTATGAAATCTTTATACTCTTTCTGTCCTCTTTAATGTATTTCATACATTATAAAAAAGAAGTATGGAAATTTTTGGGCAACACACATTCCAGTGTCATAAAATGGAACATATGCTGTTCACCCCCAGGAGCATTTCCAGTTGGGAGCTGTGTCTTTCTGAACATGGATTTACAGCAATGGTTGTGACCAACCGTGTGGCTGAATGTTATATGATAATGAAGAGATGCAAAGAAATCCGACCTGGAATACTGTGTACATATTAGGATACCTGATTAACTGAAGAGACAGGATATTTAACAGGGAAAAATCAGTACATGTTTAATGATGTGAATGGATTGCTTTCAGACAGGAGACTAACCTAGGCAAAATGTGTAGGTTGACAATGCAGTGTTTCAGGAGATTGTAGCCATTTCAGTGAAGAGATATTTGAGCTATCTAGATCCCCAACACCCGAGACATATAAACACACTCATTGCTTTACCAACTTTATTTCATATGCCTTGTGATAACAAAGTTAATTGTATGCATAAATATGTGCAGGACTACAGCTTCATAATGGAGAGAAAGTAGTTAGCATGACATACGCAGCTCCAATTAAGAAGTAGAAATTAAAGGAATGAAAATTAAGACTGAAAATCAAGAGAGCTCCTGTCATGGAAATGTCAGGCTGTGAAGTGTTTTCCATGGTTGATGAGTAAAGTTTCATTGTTTGGGTTTTAAAACCAAAACAAAGCAACCAAATTCTTGATAAAAACAGAACAGCAACCAACACACCCTAAATGGGTTAGGCATTCACTGACTGTAACCTCTACATCCATGTGTGTGTCTCCAGACTGATACTTTGCACAAGCAGAGCAAAGGCATACCTAATTATCTGTGCTTGGTAGGATCTACAGGTACAGATCATTTAGTCCTTTGGGAATATACACAGTGTTATGTGGCCACAGCTAGCACTGTGGCAGTATAGCAGCTAGCACTTTTGATTCGGGAACTTAGCATGAACTGGTAATCCTCACTGTCTCTAGTGTGAAGTATTTTATTTACTATTATTTGATTTAGGATACTTAAAATTCCAATGCTCTCTTGGGACAGAAAATATGAGCTGAGAGACTGCACCGTGGACTAATAAATATGGCCTTATTTGCATACATGCAGTAATATCACTGAGGACTTGGGGGAAGAAAAAAACCCAAGTGGTTGTTTTATATTTATTTTGTGGCTATTTTAAAATGGAGTTTTAAACCAGAATGATATAACCAAAATATATACAACTTAGATTTCAAAAATATATTTTTTCAGAAGAAAGGCGCACTCCATTTCCTATTTTTCTTAAACCGCTCAGCTGAAATACGAGCTTTAAAAGTGCTTACCTCAGGGAAAAGGGTGTTGTCTAAATTTTCTTATCACATTAGATGGGTTTGTTGTGACAACACATAGCAGAGGCTGGGTGAGACTACTGCCCATTACTCAAGCCTGCTTCCAGTGCAGGAGTGCTGTGAGGACCATGTGTTATACAGCTGCTTTGTCCTATGAGGTATCTTAAAGAGGGACATAATCCAGCCATAAATTCACAACATGAATTCCCTGCTGTAGAGGAGCGCTGCTGGATATAAATGTGCCACAGTCAATCCTTGCAGAGGCATAAAAACATGTTGGAAAAGAAGGAGCAGGACTGAGGTGCAGTGAGATCATGCTGCGCCTGGTCTCTGCTGCTGTGTGGGCACCAGGGTTTTCCCTCTGGGACCACACCAGAGCACATCTCACCCAGAGCTGCCCTCTGCTCCAGTGGGGACAGAAATGACCCTGTGAGAGAATGGCCCTCTGAAAGGCTAAATGTCTGGAAACTGAGAGGCTCCTACTCCAACTGTCTTTTCCCTTGAGGTCTCATGTTACACAGGAACAACTCTTCCCATCATTAATGTAATACATGCTAACGATGTGTGCCAAAACTTGCCTCTTTCAGTAATGGCTTTGTATCTCCCAGGTCCTGCAAATCTGTAGAAAAGCTGAGTTCTTCAGATCATTGTCCTTCATGGTGGCAGGATTCAGTTCTAACATACGTCTTCAAATTAAAAACCCCCAAACATTAAGCTGACAGTGGTTACAATTTGGACACCACTAATCAAATCCAGAGAATAGATGCTGTCACTGACAGAATGGCACAGGGCAATAAAAATGGAACTTAGAAATGGAGATGTGACTTAGACCTCAACCTTTGGGGATGGAGATCATCAGGTTCTCTGCATGACAGCTGCAGTCACCTTCTGTTTCTTATTTTGCTAAGTTGCTTTTCCGCAGTTGGAGATGGGTGCTGAAGAGACACTGCCAGTATCCAGCTTTTCTGCCAAAAGTGGAACTGTCACCAGCCTTGTGCAAACTTGATTTGGCCTCTGAGAGTGCTAAATCATGTTTGTTCTACATTGATAACATTCAGTTTATTTAACTGCCTTCAAAAGTCTGTGTAGATTTCATGTTATAGAGGGATATCTCTGTGTGTGAGCATGACAGGAAATCAGTCAACAATCCAGGGTTCAGTGCTGGAGAAAGAGAGGCCCTTGTGGTTCCCCCAGAATTCATGACATGCTCAGACAGCCTAGATTAATACTGGAGTTTCGTTCTTCTTCTAGGACTTATTTCTGACTGCAGTGAGTTTTCTAAACCCACTCAGCTGGCAGCATTATAAACTGAAGAACATTATAATGCAGAGAACATACTAACAGTCTCCTTAAATGAAACACATTTTCTTTGCAAATGTGTTACTTTTATAGTCTGTTAACATGGTTTAGCATCTTGTAGGCTGTGTTCAGTGTTTGGTATTTTCCCATGCCCAGCAAGAACAAGTCTTTTTTCAGCTAGTATGTTTCAGAGATATGTCCTGTTAAAACAAAGGACTGTGCTCCCACACCTTGGTAAGGAGAGGCAGTTCAGATTGCTAACAGTGCCAGAAATGTAGAGATATATCTGCTGGATAACTTCTAAAGGGATCTGAAATAAGCATCAGCTAAACCAGCCCAACTCTATTCCTTGGAGGGAATGTGATGTCTCCATCTGTTTTTATCTTCCAAACACAGAGTGCTGAAGCCCGTAGGACTTATTTGACTAAGTAAGATCCTGTGGCTGCTGCAGGACACCCAGTCATTTTGTCATATTTAGTTCCTGGCATTTCCAATAAAAACCCAATTGTTTCAAACCCTCCATCTTTGGAGGAGATTTTTTCTTTACTGCTGTAGATCAGCTGCCAGCAAGCTCCTAGGCCTGTGAAGAGGCAGAGTTCAGTCAGTCTGTTCACAATATGGAAAGTCATTGGCAAGGCAGCAAGAATTCTGTTGAGAGAGCACAGCACCCTCTCCGCCCATAGAATCAACCGTCGTTCTTATCAGGGGCAAGCATTAGTTCCTATATTTTGCAGGGAAATGCGCATTTTCAAAGGCCTTCTTCTGAAAAACTGGAGGGTAAATGAAAGGGCTTTTTCTCTTTGTCTCTGCCTTCTGATTTAAAAAGTAACTTGCACCCTTTTGGAACCTTTGGTTGCTTTTAGCTGCTCTCCATCTCTGTAAATAGTTGACAAGCTCTAGAAATAAAGGCCATTGTGAATGTTGTTGCTGTTCTTTCTGCCTGCATGAGAGGAGGCAAGGGAAAAGCAGATCTGAAGTCGTCACAGTTTCTCCTTTAATTTTTTGTTGCACTGAAGAAGATTCGGAAGATTAAACAAATAAATCTGTCTTAGGGGAACACATAGGTAAATCCATGCTAGACCCACTTAAATGCCTTGTGTGTTGATAAATGAAGTTGCAGTCTGCTGCTTAAAGCTGTATCTGCAATTACCTTCATTCCCCTGTGTGTCCCTCTAACACAAGAACTGACAAAAATATGATATAAAGCCACATATTTTGCCTTCAAAAGGCAAGTGTAAATGTTGTCATAGCAACATGGAAAAGCAGAATGCTACTTTTGAAAAGTAGTAGTGAGGAAATGAGGAAGAGATAAACGGAGGGAGAATTAAGGGTTTACAGAAAAAGAGACAGTTCTAGGATGACTAAATGAACAGAAATTTGCCATGCGATACCTGAAGCTACTTGCAGGAAAATTTGTCTGAAACACAAGCAACTCCAATGAACTAGGTAACACATCTAAAGAAAAGTCATAACCTTTTCATCTTCTGTGCCTTATATGAGAGAAAACCTGATTAACCAGAGGTCAGACAGAACTTGAGCTTACCCAGGTCTATTACGGGAAAAAGAAACTGCTAACTAACAGGATCTTTCATTTTTATAAGCAGCTTGGGACTTCCCACAGCACTGTCATGATTTGAAATTTTCCACTGAAACTGCTAGACATTAAATATTATAAATAAATCCAGGAGAGCAGATGATAGCATATCTATCTCACACTAGACCCTGTAGTTGAGAAGTTTTTTCTTCTGCTTGTATGTTCTTTGGTGATGTAAAAGATGTCCTATTATGGTGTCCCAAGGATAGGTTTTCAATAGTTTTATCAGTGAACTGAATAAAAATGGTTTCAGTAAGAAAAAGGAAAATTGAGAAGGAGCCATTGAAGAAACATCCTTGTAACTGTGTTAAAAAAAATCCACAACGATTTTGTTCTCATCCCATGAGGAAAAAGCTGTGTTTATTTCCAAACCATAGTTGAAGGTATTTTACTTTAAATGTTTTGTGTACATCTGTTTGTGTAGGTGGTGAATCTGGGTGCTGCAAACTTGAGAAGCTGCTGTCAACAAACCCAAGGAGATGAGAAAGAGCCCAGGGCCCTTTGGTGATTGGCAGATTCAGTCCCTTAAACACTGAGCCCAAAGCTGAAGCCTGAGCAGAGTCTGTTTCACAGAACTATGTGAATGCCATCGCAAACCTTTTTTGTTTTAGCTTGTTGTTTAAATATATCAGCCATCTGAGGACAATTCATTTCCAGGACTTTATGTAACATGTAAAGTACTCTGAGGGGATATTTTTAATGTATTTGCAGTTTGCTCTAGTACCATAGATCAAGGAGAATGTCTTAGCTAAGTTTTTTCCATTCTTGTAGCCTGTACTATAGGTACAGATTATACTACTGGAGAGGGAACAGAAGGTTGCATTTTCATTTGGAGTTGACAAGTGGCACATTATTTCCAGATTTATGAATGTGAAATCTGTGTAGAAATAGAAAAATTTCTGGCTGCCATATTTACAAAACTAAAATGTTATTGCTAAGTGCCTTAAAAACAAAGTGAAAGAAATATCTATGTAAAGAAATATTTCAGGCAGCTTTTGCATCTGCCTGTATTTCCATCTTTCTGGTGGATTTCTTCAGGTCTGAATTACCCACAAGAATCTCTCTAGACCTTCCTTTTCTTGTCCTCTATAAAGGCTCCCCTAAGTAACAGATAACCATAAATGTAGGGAAAGGAAGTTGCTAGCAGCCGCAATACTGCAGGTATTTTGGTTAGAACAACTCACCATTTCCTCTCTCATTCTGCAACTATTGGCTTATGGTGTTGATGGCTGAAAAATCACAAAACCAAAATCAAAACAAAACTAACGCAATGAAAGCCAAGCACAAAAAATCATAGCACAGTCTTCTTAGTCCATTTAATAAACACGCTGATGTTTGTAGCACTACATTTTGGGTAAGAAGTCAGGAGCTCTGTTCACCTAGCAGGAAAAAACTGTTACCCAGTTCCCTACAGAGTTGAGAATTTACTGTCCCATCCTATTTTCTCTATATAAACAAATCAATTTTTCACCAGCAGTAAAATAGTTTGAGGGAACTAATTTTTACTTATTATTTTCTAATGTGGAGAGATACCAATTTGCAAACCTGTCCTGTATTCTAATCACAAAACAGGCATTAGTATCACATCCACTTGCTGTGATTCTAACCACAGAACCCTTCAGAGTGCCTTATTTGCCATGTTCAGTGGTACTGGATGCAAACAAGTTGTGGTTTTCTGGGGAACAGGCAAACTTAGTGACAGGACAGGCACTGCAGCTCTAAGCCTGTTTTTAGAGCAGAGCACAGCCCTGGAAAGCCTTTGTCATGTAAGTCAGCCTATCCCAACAATGTTGCTGGGCTCCCAAGTCAATCAGAAATGATTTCCTGTACACATAAATAAGCTGTAACCAGTGTTCCCTTTCTCATCAGGACATTCCCCATCCTCAACTGTAGTTGTAGTTATTTCCAGTGAGAAACCTTGCTCACACTTTAAATGCTTTCCAGCCCCTTTGGGTAAGTGCAGATCTGGAGCATCTGGGGCATGGTGCTTGCTCAGGAAAGTCAGTCATGATGCCTCAGCCTCAGGGGGAGGCTTCCTGACTACTTTCACAGGTAGAAATCACAAAAAATAAACCAAGAAAAAGTGAAAACCAAAACAACCTTCTGCTGCTTCCTCTACTCTAGCCTCTGTGCCACTTGACTTCCATTTAAATATTGGGCAAGGTTGTGGATACATTTTTTACAATGAAAGATTTAGTTCCCCTGACTTTACAGTATTGAACTTGCAATCATAAATTTAAACTGGGGTTTGTATAATTTTATTCTTAATTCTGAGTTCAGTGAGGGGAAGTAGATTATTTTAAAAGATCCTTATGACAGAGAAAGGGTTTCTTTTGAGAGCACTGGAAATAGAATCACAGGAGTCTATGCACATATTTGAGAACGTCACCTTGGTTTCACAATATACAGCTATGTGCTGAGGAGTGTCTATGGCAAGTAGGTAAACACAGAAAATAAACTGTACATGAACATAGCTGCATGCATGTGTGTTTAAGGTTTTGGAAATATGACTATGTCAAGAGAATGTGTCACTTCAAGAAGTTTAAAAATGTCTCTAAAATTACTAACAAAATGGATCTTTGAACCAAGATGATGAGGCTTAAGCAGAGAAAGGAAAGCAAGATTGTATCATACAACCCCCTGTGGAGAGGGATATTCCCAAGCCATGTAAAGCAAACACATTTTACTGCTGCTTATTACTTTGTGACACATGAGTGTTCTGGCCACTCCAGCAGACTGTGCTGTCATGTACTCATATACTCCTCATTACCACATGGTCCCACAGTCCATCTGGAGTAGCAGTGCAGTACAGGGCCATATAAAACCATTGAGAACCTGGGACAAAGTAGAGACATAGCACTGAAAGAACCAGCAGTGTCTGCAGCTTGGCAGCTCCTGCAGCCCCCAGACAACCTCACTGGGCAGAACCAGTGAGACAAAACCCACTCCTGCCCCATTAGCTGCATGAATCTTAATTGCTTTCTCTTGTAGAGATACCAAATACCTTTGTAAACAGCGTGTTCAGATCGTTACACGCAAACGTAACATGTGATACCTTTATGAAATATGCAAACATGATGTGCTGGGCTATGATCTGATCTGCGTGTGTATTTGAAAGCTTTTCCCATGCTTTGGTTCATGTACTGAAAATTTCTGACAGTTTGTTTAAGGTAAACAGAGCCAATCTGTCAGCATGATTCATTACCAGCACATCTGATAAGTATGACTTAACTTGCAGTAGCCTTGTATGTTTTTAAAGCACTTGCCTGCTTTGCAGTTAGCAAATTACTGCGAGGCAAAGCAAACACAAAAGGAGATAACAAAAGGAATGATGGATTCGATCACATTGCAGAGCAAGTGAGATGATGAAGAGATTGTTTTACCGAGTTCAGACACCTGGAAAGTAGAGTGTGTCTCAGCTGCTCAGAAGTAGTGTGATGCAGAAGCCTCATGCTGTGCACAGGCATTGAAACAAGAGGCTGTCATCACATACTGTCCCACATTCCCTTTCATATGTATTTCCCTGATTAAGTTTCTGTTGTGACAGCTTTTGAACAGTAACACCTTTCTCTTTTTTGCCTCTGAATTTTCTCCCTCGAAAGGTGCAAATTATGGTTTTACTGTGGCCTGCCAGAGGTGCAAATAAGCACAACATAGCCAAACTGGGACAATCTTGAAGTAGTAAAATATCAGGGCTGAATCCTGGTGAAAGCTAATATGTATATATTGGTATGCTGGGGCTAAATGGTGGGAAATATACATCTGAACTTCTTCACATAGTGTGAAGTTCTGTATTTGCACAGCTTGGGATATTGGTAAAACCAATGGTGAGGGAGACACAAGCACCCTAAGGATGGTTAAATTCTGGGAGCAAAGTAACTTTTGGTGGCAATTGCTACAAGAAAGTTATATTTATGTCCTTTCTTCACTTGGCTAGGACTGAGTAAATGCCTTGCAGAGTAAAAGGTGTAACTCATTACTTGCTTCTGAACTTCTTTTGACTTCTCATTCTTAGTATTACAGAAATTCTGTGCCTGACTCAGGCAGCCACTCAAGTACCACTTGTACCTGCTGTTGTACAGAACAGAAACCACTTCCTCGACCACAACTTATCACTTGCTGTTTGTCACCAGTGCACACTAAGCTCTCGTTGTTGTAGTGCAGCTTCTTGGCTCTAAGCGCAGAAAAAAGAGAAACAGAACTACATTTGCTGCTGTGTTTTCTTTTCTTTCTATTCATGGAAATAGGCTAAAAGAAATTTCTGAGTTTATATGGCTTTGTTTCTATATCTTCACATTATCAAAACTTAATCAATAATGGTTAGAATTCAACACGAATACGTGTTTTCTGATCTGCACGTGTCCTATTTTCACTTGCATGAAGACAGAAAAAAATCACCATTCAGGGAAAATCTCTTGATGTTTAACTGCAAGTGAGGGAGAGCATTTATTTTGGACTGAAAGGAACACCTCTTTCATTTCCACACCAAGAACAGTACAAGTCTCCTCTGCTACAGAATTAAAAATGTCTATTTCATGCACAACTTGAAAAAGTAGAGCCTTTTTCTAATGTGCCTGCTGGCAGAGCTGAAGAGAGCCTGGTTGAGAAGGAAACTTAACCAGCCAATTTTTAAATGTTTTTCAGATCATTTTACCTTGATTTTTTTTTAAAGTTTATCATCTTACTAGAATACCTGAAAGAAATGTTAAAACTGTATGAAAATAGGAAAAATTGCAGGAGGTGAACCCTTCTTCGGGTTCAGTTTAACCTCATGTTTGTATGTTTGAACACAGACACGTTCTCACTTTCTTTTTTTGTTTGGTTGAACAAAGGATACCAGCTCTGCCTGCAAACAATCCCTGGATCTCCTAAATTAGCAACTGTCCTGGCTGCTTCCATTACCACTTCAGGAATTTTATTACAGAGCTGTAAAGTTCTTTCTGTGGCATGAGGGTGTCTTCTATTCTTACACCAAGTGGGAAGCCCACAGGTCTTCAGCTGAGCTAATTGTATGCAGGAGATTGCTAAGCTTTCAGTGTAACCACTCTGGAGAGTCTTTGCAAGAAAAAACTGCTGCTTGAAGCTGAGCAAAATAAAGGTGTGAGTGAAGGAAGAAAAATCCACTGTGTATTTTAAGAGTTACTTCCCATTTCTAGAATATACATGATATAGAAGATATATTGGGATTTCTTTCAAAAGAAGGATGTGTTTTTACCACTTAACAGTCACAAATATAACTCAGTCATAATATATTGCTCCTTACTTCCGTCATTAAATTAAGCCATTTGCAACACTTCTGCATATTTCTGTATCCAATTATTTCAGAGAGATATGAGCTTTTGTGGTTAACTGGATCTTTTAGATATTTCTAAGATTTTTTTTCTTTTACAAAATGCTGAATGGAAAAGCAAACACCATTTTTGTTTGAATTAACGTTTTAAAATCCAAACAAAATAAAATAAATTAAATTAAAAGTTAGCATTTAAACACTATATATTCAATGGTATCAATTTAACATTATTTTAGCAGAAGTGAAGTATGAAAGAATAACTCCCTCTGCAGAAACATGCATTTATACACATGTGAGGCAGCCAAATGAACAATTTGCAGTTGAAAGTCTCAAATATGACAAACCTTTTCAATTAACAAAGTATTAGTTCTGACTGATTGTTTTTCTTTTCCCTTACTTAATAAAGTTCAACTCATCACTTCATAGAGATTAGATACAACTGAGGCAAAATAGTTGGTGGTTTTGCTCGGGATCATTTCTGTGAGCAGGGAAATCCCAGCTGGCACGATTTCATAGACAAAAGTGCAAATTCTGCTGCGTCCTCTGACTTGGAATCTGTTATTGAATTTTTCTCTCTTGTTCATTTTAAGTCTGTCTTGAATAAGCTACTTCTGCAACCTGACACACCCTTTCAGTGCCACCAGGTTACAGAGCACCAGGTGACATAATACCTTTTGACACATGCAGATGTAACGTGGTGCATATGTCACAAGAAATAAAACAAAGCAGAGGTATAATTTTTCTCCTCCTCAGTGGACTCGTAATATCCACAGGTGGTTGAATTTTTCCTCATCTGTGCCCCGATTCTTGCTAAAGGACTAGAGTAGCTGAGGGCAGCCCTGAGCAACGGCAGAATGCAAGACATCCTGGGTGACTGCTGTGTTTTCACACTGTCCCACATGTTTCACTGGGTGTCACCCAGCTGTTTGCATTGTGTTAGGCTAAAGTTCCATCACGTGAGTTTTCCTGTTTTGTGCCTGGCAGAGAAGTCAGACAGGCTGTGTCCACAGCGATTTTCAGCTCCCCTCTGCAGACAGCCGTGGCAGCAGTAAGGCCGAGCGGGCGCTGCCACAGCCGGCAGCTGACAGACAAGGTGCTGCTGCCCTTGCAGGATGCAGCAAACCTTTGGGCACGCCTGCGGCTCTGCTGGAGCTGTCCTGGGGGGTGCTGGGATGCAGGGGGGAGCCATGGGGCTGGCACAATTCAGTTGCTCTCCAGTCTATGCTGCCTGAAGCAATAAAGATGTAGTCTCAGCACCTCGTGTCACTTCCTGCCGTGTGGCAAAAGCAGTAGGAGTGTGTTCAGATATTAAGACCTCTAAGCACTTCCTTTAGGTACCAAGTGTTACTTAAAGCTGAGAACCAGAGGTGAGACCTACCAGATAGATACACTGTAGTATTTTTCTCTTTAGTAAAAGAGGCAAAAAATACCTTTGTCAGCATTTAAAACTGGTTACTGACTTCACAGGTGCTGGCAATGTAAAATAAATTATCCTGTAAAGGGTGAATTTGCTATATTTTTTTCTTATGGAACACACTAACATTTGGGGGGGGGAAGAAGGAACCTTTTCTTTGTCTTTGCAGATGGATAGTGCAACTAACAGCATGACCAGTAGCCAAATAGTTTGCTGTCTTTTCCTTTTTCTATTTGGATACCGAGGTACGAAGTTGAATTTATCAGCAAGTGAGATTGACAATTTTTGGTTTTATTCAGATAGCTGCAGTGGGGAAGCAGTCCCTGTCACAATGCCTCCTGTCATCCTCTCCAGTAATCTCAGCATTCCCTATATAAGTAGATAGCTTGTTTTTCTAGGTTTTGATATTTTTATCAAAAATGTAAATCACTTGATCTTGTTGCCCTTTGTGCATTTGGCAAAAAAAGTTCACATACATACATGTGTAAGTGTAAGCAAACACTGTGCCTGTGTTTGCTGTTCCTGGACAAAGGGCATTGTCCTGAAGTTAACTGAGTTTCAGTCCTTCCCTCAGATTTTATCAGCTCCACCGCAGGTATTTGAGCTGCAGGGAAGAGATGTGATGCTCCTCTCTTGAGAGCTGATAACCAAGCCTCTGGCTCACCTCTCCTGCTGGTTGGTGGTGCCCAGCTTATCTACAACATAAAGTCATCTGTCTGGGCTCAGTGAGACTATTAAACAGCCACTTCTCAATTTCTCACTGTTGGCAGGTTTCCATACACGCGTTTGTAGGTACTTGTGAAATAAGCCCCAACATGGTTAGGGTAAACTTCAGTCTCTAGTCTACTGTTGGTTTGAGCTAGGTAAACAGCTTTACTTTACATGATTAAACATTTCAAAGACATTGCCTGTGAAGGAAGAAGAAATTCATAAAATCATTAGGGTTGGAAAAGATCTCTAAAATCATCAAGTCCCGTCATTTTTATATATGTTTTGAAGATAACTTTCATAATAAATGCAAACCAGCCCAAACAATTTCACTAAAGAAAGAGAATCAGCTAAGAGAAATGCTATAATCACTATGAAAACCAAATGTAGAATCAGTAGACACTGAAAAACTTACCCAGTCATATATAAAACTCTGGAAACAAATTTTGGAAGTACACAGGATAAGATCAATTCCTGTAGAAAGAATTTTCTTTTCCCACAGGAAGTAACACCAGACTGCAAATCACTCCTCTGCTCTCAGAGATCTTTCCCATATGGATTTGAAGACATTTTAATTTCCATGTGTCCTGAGATAATTTCTCAGCCTCTCATCCTGTACTAATCCAGGATATCAGATACAATATAGCCAAACATTAGATGAGATGTTTGTACATTTTTGTCTTGTGAAATTCAGGGGAACTTTTATCTAAACATTAAAATGTATTCTTTTGCTCCCAAAGCAGTTCTATTTAATTTAGCATACCAAATTCTTTCTGGATTAAAATAATTTCTATGTTACCCAAGGAACTGTTTCAAACCTCACAAATGAAATTCTTTGAAATATGTGCTTTCTGGAATTTTGGTAGGAATTTAATCATCTTAATCTTAGAACATTCTTCTAGATAAATATGTTTTGAGCAATGAAAAATGAACACCAATGCTACAAATTTCAGTCATACAGAAGATAACCTACATAAGATCTTTTAAAAAATTGATGCCTGTCAAATTTTAAATTAAGCACCCAATTCACTGTGCTTGATCTATAGATCTAATATAAATTGACAAATTATTTTGAAGAAACATGAAAAAATGCTAATGAGAGGCATATAAACTCAAACACTTGTGCAGGTTCAGTTCATAAAATTAAAAAGACGTTCTTTTTTTTTTTCTAAAAGAGGTGCTGGGTGGGTATCAGAATTTTTAACTGGTAACAGATTTGAGCTATTCCTGGGAGTCTGTTTCAGGAAAAGAGTTTTATATTTTCATGGACAATGTCACGCTGTCACAATGTCCACATCTGTTGAGATACAAAAAATAAAAATCTTACACATCCAGCTCTAGAAGTTTGTCCAATAGAAACCACAAAGATGGGATGGAAGTCCAACTTTCTTAGGACATTGGCCTTCCTCATTATCTGACACCTCTTGATAGACATATGAGAGCATGAGTTATCAGAGGAGAGTGGGGGAAAGTGACATTTAAACAAATGGAGATGAAAAACTGTTTTGATCTCAGTTTCCCACTAGGCAGCTGTAGAAATCTATTGGCCAGCATATGGTGGAAAATGATGAATTTGAATTTTTAACACCCAAAGTTAAAGTAAACTCAAAGAAAAGAATTAACATTATACGCATTCAAAGTATAGGTGGCTTTCTATTCTGAAATCTGGAGCAAACTCTTACTTTCACCAGAGCTCTTTTCAAGAATCTAAGAATCATCCTAATATTGTAAGACATTCACAGCCACAAAGAAATCACCACAAAACCTAATAATTAAATGGAAACTACAACCAAACCATGATAAAATTCTCCACTAATCACAGAGTCACATTCTCACCAGTCTGGACCCTTTTAGAAGGAATCAGAGTGTGACCAAATATTTCCTGGAACCTTTGCATACTCTATATGCTGTTTTGTAGTTTGAGAGCAGTCTGTTATGTCCATTGCCTTTTATTTAGCTGGTCACTGAGAAAATGAGAGCAGCTACTCTAAAACCAATTTAATTTTTCAGTCACTGATCCATTTACTCATTTATTTTCTGCTCCTGAACTTGAGATACCTTTTAACAACGTAAGTTTTTTAAAAGAGGGATGCTGCAAGTGTACTGTTGCCAGTTCAGATTCCTCTCCAAGCAGAGGAAAGTCTCAGGGACAAAAATGATGAAGCTTTCTCCTGTATATAGGTGCATCTGGTTTCTCCACAGGTTCTGAGGCAGTTCTGTTGGTGGCCCTGAAGCTGCCATTGTGCCTCCTGTCTGACTGAACTAGAGATGGCTGTTTGGGCTCCTTTAGCTCCCCATTTAAAATTGTTGTTAGTCATCCCAGATTCACTAAAACTTAAACACTTTGGAAAAGAAGATATGGTTCGGTTTGCCTTCAAGAGATTGATCTTGTTCAAAGAAATTAATAAACTAAAGGCTCTGGTTGTAGTCTCAGCAGGATTTCAGGAGCTGGCCCACTGAAGCCACAGGTGGTACAGATAGATTTTGCGCTCAAAAAGGAATCACATCAACAGGGAAAGTTGAGCCAGGCTCATGTTCAAATTCTGCATGATTCCCTTTGGGTCAGATATGTGATATGTGATATACCCTGTCCAAACTGTGCTGTGCAGGACAGTTAGGGTGCTTGGGGCTCACCCATAGTATCCTGTGGTACCTCTGCAATTCCAGGGTCTCAGTCTTCATCAAGAGTGTGATAAAGGCTAAAGGAAAGGAGCAGTTCGACTTTAGAAAAGACAGATGGACTTCTTCAAAACCTCAGGAAATATTTACTTGAGTTTTCTTTATTAGGCTTTGAGTTGAACCACCAGAGTGGCTGTTCAGAAAGAAGCTCAACACATTCATTATACCATTGTACACTGTGCTGATAAACATGCAGGGAAATGCTATCTGTTTAATCTGTGTGAGCATTCAAATCTTCTGTAATATTTGGTAGAAATACTGGGCTGAATAATAATTTGCACTGCAGGAAAATAAAGTAATTCTCACAGCAGCTGTTGCAATCTTCATAGTAAAAGCAGGAGAGTTTGTGCAGATGCTCCAGTCTTAGGAGCCATAGAGGCAGATGTATCAGAGGAAATACCAATACATGGGTTTGCATATTTTCTTCTCACTTAATCACAGCTACAGTAGCATTAGCTTTCTGTCCATCACCCTTTTCTTCCCTTTTCCTGTAGTACATCAACACCACCCAGCTTCTCCCTTCCACTAGCTGACAACATTGTACAGAAAAATAGCAGCATTTAAATACATCCACATCTTTCCAAAAACTGAATTTTGCTAATGAATCTTTCTTCTCATAAATAGGACACCAGCAGTTCCCCTGTCTTCTGTACTGGTTCATATGTCAGCTAAAGAAGTAGGTTGCATGTACTTGTTGTTTGCCAGAGCAAGGAGGACAGAAGCATCTTGCTCTTGCTGAAAGAGAAAGAAAAAAATCTCCTCAAAAGTGCATAGATGGCATTTGTTTCACAGGTTTGGGCGGAGGTGTAAGTATCAAGAGCCTAAAAATGATGTGTATTGGTTTGGAAATGCACATATGAATGACTAATAATTTTTTCAACATAGGAAGTTAATAGGTGTATTATTATCTTCCTGTAAGCAGACAGGGGACAGCTAAATAATCAATGAAATATCATTCCCTAGTTGAGCAAGACTCAATCAATTCTTCTTTTCTTATCTACAGTACATGATAACTTGTGAAGATTACCTATTGTCAGATATATTGTGCTATCTTATGCTGATACAGCTTCTCATGATTTTCCATTTGAAAGCATCTCACAAAAAAGTGTATTTCAGGAGAAGATATTTGAGGATGGTGATCTAAGTTAACTCCAATCTCCAGGAGAGGGAGGAATTGTTAAACAAGATGTGTATGTTGGAATTCAAACCAGGAGAACAGTAGGAGAGTAGGAAGTGGGTGAGGAAGAGCAGAATGAGAAAGATCAGGAGGAGGGAGGACAGCTGATCCTTGCCAGTGGATAGAAATGATTGCCATGCTCTCCTCTCGGTCCAAGTTCCCGTTGCACTCCTGTGATGACTTCTCACACACTGTGTCTCACACACATTTTGTAAACAGATACAGCATTTAACACATTTACAGAAAAATGTTACAGAAAAACATTTCTATGTCCACTTTTTCTTATGAGGTGAATTTGCAAAACAGATGACACAAACTTTAACACAAATGCTTGGCACTACATTAGATAGAAAAGTCAGAGTAAATAGTGTACCAAGTCACATAATATTTATCATATGCTGGTAATTTTTTTCATTCTGTCTCTAATGGAAAAAAATTAATACTTCTGAGTTTTTAGTTTCTTTGGGTTTTTTTCCTTTTAAATAACACAGGTCTGTCCTACTGCACCTGTATGAGAAAAGACAGATCACAGAGCAGGAATGTCTGCAATGGCTGTTCTGTTTCATGCAGATCTCTTCTTCAGTCTGAGATTATTCCAGCAAAGCTCTCTCTTCTGCATAGGTGAACTTTTGCCATAGGGTAAGGATTTCTTCTGCCAGTCTTAAATCTCTTCCTAATTTTTACAGACAGGAAGAGAAGGTGGAGATACGGGGAAGGGCTTACTGGGAGACAAGTGTTTAGGGGACCATACTCTGCTCTCCATCGGGGCTTTCTAAAGACTCAGTTTTACAGCCAGATGTGTTGCTATTTTCCATGGAGCAGAACACCCATACCCAGGATGAAGCCACCAGGGAGGGACACATTCCACTACCAGTCTGATACAGCAGAACACCTTACTCAAAAGTCTTTGATTATTTCCTTCACAGTTCAGCGTCAGCTCTCTTCATGAGGTTTGTTTTCAAGAAGCCATTATTTTCTTCATTATCTGATCTTGTCCAAAGACTGAGACTGACTGTTATTACTGGTATATGATATCTTCTTGTCAAATTGTATTTACAGGAATATTGCCAGTGCTTGCTGTCATGGCACCTCATGAGCAGTCTTAGGGGCTACTTAAAGATGTTGATGTGGACTGGAGAACTCACTTATCATTGTAAAACTTTGTAAAAATTCTCATGCCACTAGAGTTCCTGGTGGTGAGAAGTATGCTGAAAAAAGACACACCTAGGTCACCTGCAATCACCTGAAATTGGTTTGTTTATTCACTAGATTGAATTAAAGGATTATTGAAAGTGAAATGCAGCATAGAATAGGCCTTGGAAAACTATTAACTGTGAAGTAGTCACAGAGAAAATAATGCCATTGTCCTTGATCCCACTCCTGGCTCATACTCTTTTCACTTGGGAGATCCCCAGATCTCCCAGACAGGGAAGCATTAATGCAGCAGAGGTTGATGGGTTGAAGAGCACTCTTTCCATAGGTGTCTCCACTGGATAAACTTGCTCAACATCACTATTTCCTCATAAACTGCCTAAACTTCTTCTATTTCCTGTGTTGAAATTAGCTCTCAAATAAAACTGCTCATAATAATTATTTCCTAGATTTTTTTTTCTTCTATGTTATTGTACTGTTAGCACTCTCTCTCTATGGGAGAGAAAGCATAGGCCACACCTGAACTGTTATACCATTCCATGAAATGACTTCCAGAAATCAGGGCTTCCTATAGAAAGATTAAGAAGCATGCCAGTTTTTCTACTGTTTGGATCCATACATTTTGTCTGTGGTGTGTTGGCTAGTCAATGATTGAAGAGTCAGAAAATTAATTGTCTTTGGGAAAAGGTCCATTAAAGAGGCATTTTAGCTAATTAAAAAAATAGATTGTGCTTTTTCTTGTACTATTTTACAATATTTTCTTAAATAAGAATCCTGTAATTAGGTAAGTTAATGTAATAACATGTAGTGGAATAAAATGCCTTAAAGGCTCATAGCCAAAATCTAAAAACATAGACTGTATCTATTTTTATTTCAGAAATGACTAACATCTCAGTTCATGTCTTTACCAGATGTAGTTGTGCAACTGAATGGGAAAAAACCCCAGATGTTCACAATATGAAAACTTCCTCTCATAGTTCATGAACTCACAAATGTATATGGTAGGAAAGTCATCTGTTTTTATCACAAATGGGAAACATAACCATCAAATGCAGTTTGAGATCCAGGCCAGAATTTTTTTACAGCAGAACAGATCTAGGAGCACTTCCCAGGATGCAGGCAAATCCCAAGATACAGGATAGTATATTTTCATTAACATTGAAGTTGGTATGATTTCTGTTTACAAAAATGCACGTGTAAATGCCAGTTTCTCATAAATATGTCATTAAAATGTCTGTGAAAGGGTTTTTAAAAACAGTTGGATTATACCATTATCATCTTTGTTATTATGGTTCAGGAGAAAAAAGGGAATTGGAATTAAAATAACTGCCCTTCCAAATGTTTACATACACTGCCTTTTGGATAGTGTGGTCACTTGTGTGTAACAGTGACCTGAGAATTCACAAAAGTGGGCTGCTAACAATATCTAAATAAAATCAGCTCAGATGATTACTCTTCCTACACTTTGATTACCCTTCTCATTTAAAAGTAAAATAACCCCAAAATACAGAGAGTAGTTCTAGTCACATGTACTTGAGCAGAAACTTCTCCAACAATAACGTTTTGCTGATTCCACCACAGCAATATCAGGGACTTTCCTGAGCAGGAGCTGTGGCTCTCCTGCCCCAGCTGCCCTTGGCCAGACACTTTACTCTGTTTCTTCCAGCACCATCAAAATAAGGCTGTGTCATCACAGGGGTGGCACAGGTGCACCATCACTTCTCATGGGGTGGAGATGTTCCCCAGGACCCTGCCACCCTCTTCACAGCAGGCTGATCTCTGCTCTCCTGCCAGACTCTCCAGACAAGCCTGTGCTAGGCTTTTTATGCCCCAGATACTGGACCCTAAATAAAATATCGAGTCGACCCTTTCCACTTTAGGTGGGTGTGGGCCTGCTTTTCTGTTTCCTTTGACACATTTACCTCAGCTCCAATTCTGGGTCACTTCTTTCTTCAGTTCCCCTGGTTCCCCTCTTATTACAGATGAATTGAATATTTTCTCCAAATGTGAAACTTATGATGCTTTACTTAAATGTTTCCCCACACTATGAGGGTCTGATTGTATTTCCAACTTCCAGCTTTGTAATTTTCCTGCCCTGAAGACTTTACTGCGGGCTACAATCACATGATAGTAATGATTGCATGTCCAACAAATCCTTGACTGAAGACTGAAGAATATGGAGGCAGCCAAACTCCCTAAATGGACCTGGAAGGTGATTCAAGTTCTTTCCATACTTCTGTGAGTTTAGTGTTTTGGGAAAGTTGTCACACTGCAATAAGCCATCTATAATTCTATACACTGGATATAATTCCATCCCTCCAAATGAGTTGGATTAAAAACAGACTTTACAATGGTATCACCTGGTATGGCTGATTTACATTAGAAAATTAGAATAAACTTAAAAATAAATGCACAAAACAAGAAAGCAATTTTCAACCCAAACTAACATCTGCTGTGGTTTTATCTTATTAAAGGAAAATGAGAAATCCAGGTTTTAAACATGTTTTGCACATGCGCAAAGTACTGTCTTCAGATATGTTTTGGTTTGGAACTACAGAAATTCTGGTCCATTATTGCCTATCTAACATGACTTGTCTATTGTATACTTGTCTCCAAAATTTTTCTAATAAAAAAAATGCTAGTTTATCATGCAGAAAACATAACCATAATTACATCATTATCGTCCACAGTGGGCTGTAAAAGAGCTTTGCAAAATGAATAGGCAG
Source organism: Trochalopteron elliotii (assembly GCA_024734555.1). NCBI lineage: Eukaryota > Metazoa > Chordata > Aves > Passeriformes > Leiothrichidae > Trochalopteron > Trochalopteron elliotii. The sequence goes on from JANPWX010000313.1 coordinate 1,804,953, forward strand.
TGTTTCAACCAAAGTATCTATGGAAGTTCTTTTATTTACAGAGAAAAATACCCAGAAGTTTAATGTTTATTTGCTGTCAGGCAGCCTAAAGAAAATTTAAGTGGGTGTCAGTTTAAAAGAACCCCAGGAGACAGGACATTGGTTTCCCTACACAGATGTCCCTTAATCGCTGCAGTTTTTCTGTGGGAACCAGAGAAACAGGGTCTTGTACTCCACCCACATTATACTAGTAATCTTCAGAATAAGAAATTTTGCCAAGTAAAGAAACAAATACCTAAACAAAACCAAAACTCCAACAACAGCCTAGTGAAGCACACAATGAAACCTTCCAAGTTAGGAGGCATGGACTTGTGTTCACTAAAAAAATCCTTCCCTGTGTAATCTCAAAATGAATGCCCCTTCATCTCCTTCTTAAATTGAACTTCAGAAACTGAAACTTTAATGCAGAGGAGAAAATCCTTCAGAAATTTCTGGTTAGAGAGAGTAATGCTTGACATCGTAAACCTTATTTGGGTCTACCTTATTTATACATTGCACACACACTAAAAATCCTTACAGTGATTTAGTTTTTATGCATTATAAAGCAGGTGATACTACTTGACTTTTGTTAAACAAATATTCTCTTCAAAGGGTTTTCTTATTTAGACAACTTAGAAATTTATTATATTGTCATTCAAATTAGAAGGTTTATGAAATGGCCATTGAGGGAGATCCTTCTCTGCCTCTCCTTCTCTGCCTCTGCTCCTGTCTCTCAGCTCTGCAGAGCCCCCAGCACTCTCAACATCCTTCTACAATCCACTTCCAACAGTACAGCAGAAAACTGTCTGGTTTGTATTTCTGCAAGTTTTTTTTCTTTTGCTGGATTAGTGAGCTTTGTCATCTCATGGAAGTTTAGAAGGATGTCATAGCTGGCACCACCTAATTAAAAAACATAAACAGATGGGATTTTCCAGGTAAAGGTTTAGGAAGGGGAAGGCTGAGATTGCCATCTTTCAGCAGGGGTGGCCAGAGGGAATCCTATAACCCACCCTCCCCTCTTCTCCTGCAGCTTCATCCTTGCTAAGAAATATCCCAAGGCTTTGCTGGACTACCCAAGAAGCCCTGCTGCAGAGCTCAGATTGCAGCATGTGGGCTGTGTGTATCTCACATGGTTTGCAGACACCAATTTTAAAAAATTGCAGTCAGCAACTCTAGAGGAATAAACTGAACAGGGAATCAAGATGAAGCTCCACAGAAAAGGATCCCAGACACAATATTCATGTTGGTCTGCAGCTGGGCATAGACTGTGCCCTTCAGACCTTGCTGTCACTGAAAGGGAGTCAGACTGTAGCCAATAAGAGAGGGGATTTAGTGAATGAAACTATTTTCAGACATCTATTGAGCTTCCTGCTCTTTTTTTTCCTCATATTTAACCAGGGCTTATTGTTTAAATGCACTCAAACAGACATTTACAGACATTTACAGATGCTGGTTAAACTCAGCCGTGTAGCAAACATGCAAGTCAATCATGCTATCTCCTACTGAAGCATGCTCAATGCTTCCTTTTCTCTCCCACCTTCTCTGATCAAACCACCAGCCTTTGTAGATGGCCTCAGCATTTAAACAGGGAATCGTTCCAGTTACAGGCACCCACTAATTCCACAGCAGTTTTAAGGGCAAAATGTTGGAATCACAGAGTCCAGAGCAGGAATTAGCATTACAATATCCATGGGCAGAGACTCAAAGAGACAAGAAGCCCTCCTCAGCCGTCTGGAAATTTTCCATATCATCCCATTACATCAAGAGCCTGATGCCAGTGCCCAAAAAACTTTAAAATGTGGTTGGTAAAAGTAACTACATAGATGTAACAAGATTTACTGAGACATTTGACATACTGTTCCCATTGACCACTATTTGTTTAGACTTGTCTAATAAAACCATCCAATATGAGATTTTTTGATACAGTGTAGAGTTAACTTTTCACTTGGGACTAAAGCAGGAGGTTTTTATGCAGGCCTTTCAGGGAATTGCAGCCATCCTGCCCAGTACCGAATATTCACGTCAATGAACTGGAAAAATCATTGTGAATAAAATTTGCAGATGACAATGAGCAAAGATAGGCTGGGAAAGTTGAAGCAAAGTGTATTTAGATAGAGTTCAATGCAAAATATGTCTAAGGGCTATGAATGTAAACATCAGCCCAGAATAATAGACTAAATCTTGGAAAGCAGTGACACTCAAGAAGAATGTATATTTTTAAAAAGTTTTTGAATTAAAGAGGCAGTGAATTCAGTTCGTTCACTGAAAAGAGATGACCTTAATACCATGCCCAAATGTCTGTCACAAAAAGGAAGAAATGCATATTGCAGATTCTTTAACCTTGTGGAAAATCCATAAGAAGTGCCTGGAAGTTGAAGCTGGGGAAATTTAAATGAGGCATGCTAGAGAAACCTTAGATGAACACTAGATGTTATTACATGAACAACTACAATGAGTTGCTTTTGAAGGTCATGTACTTATAGTCACACTTTTCCTGCAAATAAAGAAATTATGGTCTGCAGCAGGATAGACTCTAATTAAATTCAAGTCAGACATTAATAATTGTCAGAACACTGGGTTAACAGGTGTTTAGCAGGTCATGAGACAGCAGTATCTGGTGGTCCTTTCTGCTTTAAACTCCATGAATACGCGCAGAAAGTTAAACACAGTGACTTGCTTTTTTAAGTCTACTTTCCAGTAATTTTTAGCTGTTTTATCTTACAGTATTTTCCATAGTGTGGCCCAATATCTTTGAAAGTGATACTGTACTATGTAGACACCTAAATATATAATTAACCTGTAGGTGCCAAAAAAATTCTTGCATGTTTCAAGATCTAGACATCATTAAAAGATCTTTATAGAAGGAACACTACAGGAAATGTGACTTGTAATCATTAATTCTGAATTTCTTTAGCTTGTCACACATATAGAAACACCTCTGGAAGATAAGGAACTAGATGCATTCTAGATGCATTCTAGACTCTTCCTTATGTTGCAGCCTTTATCTGCATTTACATATTACTTTTGAAAGGAAAAAACATGGATTTGTGAATTTGAATAAAATATTTACTGCATTCAACCTTTCAGATGCTGAAATACATGTTCTTACAAAATGACATGGCTTATGTGGGCACTTCCTTGTGGGTGATAGAAATGGGACAAGGGAGATGTTGCAGCCTCTCGCCAGCACCAGAAAAATATTTGCTTCCTTCCCTCTGAGTAGTGCTGCTACCAGATTCTTGGTGGCAACTTCACCTGTTCTCACTTTGTCTGAAATACCCACGAGGATTCACAGACTTCCCTTTTACATGACTATTGAATTCCTAATCAGAGGGTCAATGTTCTTTGCTAATCTATTCTGTCTGCATTTCGATACAGGTTGACTCACACTTTCCCATTTGAAATCAGTGTTCTGCCATGACCATCTGCTCCATTACTTTCTTCTGCTTCATAACTATGAAAGAGACAAAATAACTCCAAAAATAATGCTGAACACAAAAGGAGAGATTGCCCTAAGATTATTCTGTAAGACTCATCCTGTCATAATAAAGCAGAAATTTAGGGCCACTATGATTTATTATATCCAACCAACCATTTTCAGGACAATGCCTTAATATACCTGGCAATAGAATGTGAGCCGACATATTATTTGATAGCAATTGATTCAAATATATATTAAAATGCAGCTTACTGCCTTGCCATACTAGCCTGTCTCTGCTTTGTCTATACTGGGGCTTTGTCTGTTCTGAGGCTTTCTGTTCCTCAGCTGCACAGCAGTGCTAACACATTTAGCAGCATCCTTGTGTTATAGCAAGTCTCGGGGGGCTGGGCCTGTCTGGGGTCATCCATTTCCTCAGGGCCAGGATCTCACCCAATGTTAACAAGAGCTTCACATCTGGCATTACTGTTGAACATGGTTGCTGATGTGCAGGTTTCCTTGTCCTCTCATGTCTTGACAGACTGGGGCAGGCTCTGATGACAGCAGCCAGGATTTTCACCAGAATTTCTCGGTCCTAAACACTGCTTGAGTGAAGAACAAATCTGGCTATGGAGTTGTGATGCACGTGCAATTTGTGAACCAAAAATTGAATTAAATGGGTTGCCTTTCCTTGTCACTTCAAAAGTAGAACAGGAAGGTAATAAATAAAACAGCTAGTTAATAAACAGAATAGGTCATAGTGTCATTAATAAGCCACATATATATGTCAGAATTTACCTGTACGATCCTGAGGTAACTTGAATTCAATTCTATTACTCCCAAAATTATTCGCAAAACTAAACTGTTGTTGACAAAAGGACATAAAAGGGCTTTTGCTTCATTTTAACTTATTCCTTACATCTGACTTTATTCTTCACAGAGATATCTTGCAAATTGTTTTTAGCACAACTAGTGAAAATCTGTATTTATTGAGAATTTTCCTTTCATTTCAGTGGCTCATAATTCTACTTCATTCTGTAAAGAAAAATGCAGGTGTAATGGATTATTTTAGAAGAGAGCATCAACATATGCAGAACAGCATAATAATTCACTTTTACTGAATTCCTAAATTTTGCAAATCCAAAACCATCAGACACATCTGTTTAGAAATGCTGACATGAAAAAAATAATGGAGAATAAGATAGTCCTGGCTCCCAATGAAGCAAACAATCTCACTTAGTAGAATCTGTCCCCAACCCTTTCCTTTGACAAAAATGTTTTGGGCTGTTCTTCTCTAGAAAGAATGCCACACTTCTTGGGTTAGGATGCTGTGTGCAACTCTAATGGATGGATGGGTTATCTCTCGGCTCATGGTTTCATAAATTGATATATGCATAAATGTATGTATGCACATGTGCATTTATATGTAGTGATATGCAGTGTGTGTACGAGTCTTCACTTACTGTTATAAAAATAATGAGTGGTCAGCCTCACAATTGTACCAAAAATTCCTGCTACAAAATCTGTCTCAATCATTGGCTTTTTTTTTTCTGGTATCTGTTCTGTTTTGGAGAAATTGTTGAGAGATGTCCGTGTTTGTTGGGCTTTTCTGTTGTTTTCTGTAACTGTGCAAACTTAACATGGCATGAAGGATAGAACAGTTGGGGCTCGGGGCTCAGAGCTCAGGAGTTGAGCTCTATTGGTTTCACACTGCATTCACATGCAGTCCTCTTCCTACAAGTGACATTCATTTTATTCATCCTACACACCCTCTAGAAGAAAGATTTGTTCTCTTCATGAAGGCTGGGGAAATTGCCACTAGGGAATTCCTAATCAGGTAGCAGAATCAGATATCCAAATTATAAAGAAAGAAAGCATTTGAGCATGGTCATAGCGCTGATTTCCAGGAGGCCCTACAAGTATTTCTATCCAGGATGGGAAAAGATCAAAATGCCATTTATATGACTGATGTTAAACCTTCTATCTTTTAGTCTTGTAAATGAATTGCTGCCTCACAGGCACTTCTTGTCATGAAAACATTTTACATTCAACTGGAAAAATTGCACATTTAACTTCAAAGTTACAACCTGCCTCGGGTATTAATTTGTCAGGTCCACACTGGAACTGTAGAAATGTCAAAAGAATTGGCTCAGGATAGAGCTATGCCCCGCAAACTATTCCATCTTGTTTGTAGTCTCTACTGAAGATATTAAATCAAAATTTCCCATAATTCAGGTAAACCCAGATGCCTGAAAATCACTGAAGAATGTTTAGCTTGCTTGTGCAAGACTTCTGGGTAGTATTACAAAATGAGGAGCTATTACGTTGTACTACTGCCGGCTTGCTCTATTGCTTTTAAATTGGTTTTGTATGCACAAATAGCTACGGAGCCAGGGCATGTTCCTCAAACAGATAGTTATTTAATCTCTTTTAAATTAAAAAGAAAGCTGTGAAGTTGGTTTTACTTTTGAATCACTGTGGTAATGAATGCTTGCAAAGAGATAAAGGCTCCAGCAATACAAGCATAAGTAATGCCCAAGTGATTTAATTCACTGACTTTACAATGTTCCTGCTGGTTACAGAACCATTTGGCATTAACGTCGTCATTGCTTTTAGGGACTGCTGAGAAATGCAATAAAACACCTTACATATTATGCCAGTTTCAGGCATTTGTGATTCAAAACCAGTGAAAAGGATTTCCCCATTTTCCACCTCTTTTTTTAAAATACCAACGATCGAATGGTGTGTGTGGCAGGATAAACAAAGCAAACTGAGGCAAACCTGATGGATACATGGCATCTGGGGGCAGTCTGCTGGTAAATGCTGAAGGATTCACCTTTCATGAGCTTAAGGTAGCATTTTCTTTATTTGGCAAGGATTATTTCATAAAGACAAAGACTTTACAAACAAAACTCATTGACTCAAGTAATGTATGGGTGATCTTTTGATCACAACAGAAACTTGATTTTGCTTACCGTATTTTGCTACTGAAATAATGTTCCTGATTAAAATGCATGCAGAGAACTGACTAGAAAAAAAATTGTGAAGTAGTGGTTTATTCTCAAGATTTATTGAAAAGTTTTCTTCTTGAAATTTGGTGACTTATCACTTCAAATATGTCTTTACCTTAAAAAATATGATGGCATAGGAGCTGCAGTTAACTTTAAATCATATATAATCTCTTAAAGCTGTGATTCAGTTTATTATGTTTGTTTATAACATCATTGCTTCAAAATTGTTTAATTTGATCAGTCTTTGCATTTTACAATTTATGTTTAACATTTAATAAGATGAATCCTTTTTTTTAATTTTCCCAACGTAATATGAAAAGAGAAAAAGACATATTAGTAATTCAAATTCATGTTTCTGATCATTACTATACAGTTTCTCCATAACAACTTGATATTATGTGTGAGATAATTCTGAAATATATGTGGGCTAAATATCTCTGAAAACATACATTAAATAGGAACGTGGTGCTATCACTATTATTGCAGCAAAATATTCTTGTTAAATGTTTCCAATAAATCAGTCAATGAGGCGGTTATTTAATTTCTATGATCTAATGTCTTCTGCTACTTTTAATTAAAAATGTACCTAATCATGTAAACATTATTACGAGCAAAACATTTTCTACTCATGAGTTTTTAAGTGTCAGCAAACACATCTGGAACTTTGCTTAATAGATGATAGAAGTGTCCAAATTTGCCAAGAACAAAAATATAGACAGCAAATTTCAGGAGAAGGATAGGGTCTTGTGTTTACTTGAAGCAGTCTGTAGAGGTTATGGATAGCATTTTGAAGTCTTCCTTTAACCACCAGCAGTAAACCATTGATTTAGCAAGGTAAGTGCTTTCAGAGAAGGCCAGATATTCTGAAATTCCAAGTGACCTGATTTCTACACTTTTGCCATTTTCTATTAAAAAAGTGCATAAGAAAACCTGCTGTATAAGATAGCATTTAATGACTATGTCTGCAGCAAATTGAGCAGCTGTTAGTCCTGAGAGATTTTACTGGTGACACCAAGTCAGAAGACAATGCTGACTTCCCACAAGGTTGACTAGCCACTGCAGCTTTTATTCAGGGACATAGACATACTGAAATGTGTTAATCTGGAAGTGTACTCCAGTGGGACACTAAAAACCCAAACTCAGGGAAAGAATTGATTTTTGCCACAACTGCTGTGCATCAGAGCCCCAGCTCCCTGCTGTTTCCTGCAGTCAGGGCAGTAGCTGGGTAAGTGTTGGGGCTGGCTCAAGGCACAGGTCTGAAGCAAGATGTTGAATCCACACTAAACAATTCATCAGGGTACAGAGATACCTCAGCTAGCAGGAGAACTGGGCTGTAGAGATGGATGAAATGGTGATTAGGAGAAGCCAAAATGGAGCTGCATTTATTTTTCTATGTTGTAGTTTTTGAGGTGTTACAAAAATTGTATTTGCTGCTAAAAGGAAAACTGGATCTTTGTTGGATCCTGCTCTTAACCTGGCTGCTGGTCCCACTGGGCCAGTGAGGATCTTGCCATAGTTTCTTTTTCTTTGATATAGGGATGAGCTCTGTGAAACCAAAAGGGGAAACAGAGGCTGCCTGTTGTCAAGAATCAGCAGCACAGTTAGATCAAAGTGATTATCTGGCTGGGCTTTGCCTGGAAGGACCACCCCACCATAAAAGGAGGCACAGATCAATCACACTGAGCATCTGTATTTTAGAGGAAGTGCTTGAATTAAGATTTGCATTTTTCTAAGGCTTCTGTACAACTAATAGATGAGAGAGACATGTCCAGAGTGTGACTTAGCTATTTCAGTAAATTAGCTAATCCAGATCCATGCAACTCTAATGTTCAGCCAAATTGTATTCATGTAGGTCAGGAAGAAGTGAGGATTTAAAAAAAGATATGTAAAATAAGGTTCCTAAGTACCTTCTCATCATTTTTTCCTGTTCCTTTTACAGATTCTTATTTAAGTAATTGTTTACATGTGACGTCTTTTATCACCTAAGGGGAACAGTTTTGATAACACTGAAAATTTGCCAGAGGAAAACTCAGTCAGGATCTATTAATAATTTGAGAAGTATATTGAATGAACTTTTCAACAGATGATTACTCCACTGTTGTATTCATTTTCAGTCTTTCTTTCACTCTCCTGAACAGAAAACCTTATGTTGTTAGTTAATGTTCATTTTGTAAAGCTTCCTTGAAGTTTGCTGAATCCTTGGTCCTCAAGTTGAGGGGAGTAGTAAGAATAACAATTGGTTACACTTAGTGGAAATAATAGAATTTTCATTTAAATATTTTTTAGATTGTATTGTGACTGACAGCACAATAGTGTCTCTGTGCAAATGATGTTTAATATTTAACTAGAAACTGTTAAGAAATTTCAAATTTGGGTTGTAAAGCTCAGTGTTTTGGGAGCAAATTCTAAAATACCATTTGATAACCCACAATATTATTCATGGATTAATAATGCATCAGCACTGTTTTCAAGTGAAAAAATAGAGCTTTGTTCAAAGTACTGATAGGCAGCATGGTATGGGGAATGTTGTCAGGCTTAAAGCACGCAACATTATCAAACAGAGAGTAAACCCATGTTGTTACTGCTCTGCACAGGAATGCCACAACCAGAACAGAATCTCTGTTTAGAGAAAGGCATCTTAAAGGCACCAAAAAAGCTTTGTACACCAGCTTCAAAGTGAAGCTGCATTTAATTTAAAGGTCTGTTTGGTTTTCTAGAACAGCTCTTTATCTATTTCTATGGGATGCTCTCCTGATAATCTGCAAAGTGTTTTCTGCCTACACTTAGTTATATTTGTGTTCAGTATAAGGATTGCAGTGAAAAGATTAGAAAGAATTGGGTTCTGCAGGCAAAAAATAAAACGAATTCTTGGCTTCATATAGATAAGTCAGAGGATGACATCCCTTTTTGAGTGTAAAATTTCTCCTCCTCTGCAGTTCCTGAGGAGTGATCTTTTGACTGGGTGATGACAGTTCTGGTCCTTGTGCCTGTCTGTAACAGGAGCCACCAAAGTGTTCTGGCCAAATAATCCCCATCGTGCCATGGAGGGAAGTCAACAGCTCAGCTCCCACCTGGCACTGATCTGTGATTTCGATGATGGTTTGTTCTTGTAGGTCCATGTTTGAGCTGTGGACCTCCCTGCTGGCATCTTCTTTGGCTTGCAGGTCTCTCTAGTTTAAATGCACTGGCTTCAAAATTAGCACCATTTGCCCTAGACACTCCAGTGTATCCCTGTGAGTTGCATGAACAATATGCAAACAATTTTAATATTTTTATAGGATTTTTGTTGGGTTTTTTTTCCTGGGGCACAATGATTACTGTCGTAAACCAGAATGCAGCCTAACATCTAGTGTGATAAGTTTTCAGTGAAAGTGTTCAGAAATCATGGACATACTATTTGTTGAAATGAAGTTTCATTTCAGCAGAGAGTTAAGGAAGGCTGTGAACTATCTACTCTGAAATTACCCTGAAGGGTGACAGTTTTATACATAACAAAACTCTTTTACTAGAGGAACATAAACTTTACTCAAAATCTACAGACCAAGTATCAAATTTTCATTGTGAATAGCAGTTACTGAGGGAACAAAATTCTCATTAAGTTACTTCTATTTTTGACCTATTGCTAAAGTAAATGATGAAGTTAATTTGCTTCAATGACAAGAAATCATGAGCACTGAGAAATGCAGAGAGCATTGCATTTCTTCTGACAATAGTAAGTGCTACAATATTTATAAGTTTATACTTGTGTGAATATATGCTCAGCTGCTGACTACTAATTATATATGCAACTATATTTAGCTATTGACTTCACAGAAATAAAAGACAACTTTGTATGAACAGGAAAATCAACATCATAGGGGCGTTTTGTGTCATTCTATGAGCTCTCTCCTGGAAGTTAGCTTATGAGCATCTGACTATATGTATTCTTAATTAGTAATTGTGCTTTCAGTGCTTTCATCTAAAATATATTGATTTTCTAGAAAATTTACTTGAGTAAATTTACATATTTAGCAGTCTTATCCTCTCAAATTCTTTTTCAAGCCATGGGAATTATTTCTTGCTGTGCTAAGGCAGCAGGGTTTTCTCTCTTAATTCTTATCATTCCATTAAGTAAACCTGCTGAGCAAATAGCTGTTATTATAATAGTGTAGATTTTCTGCTGCTCCATTGGAGTGAAAATAAGGTTGCTAATTGACTGATATGTTATAGCATTTATCCAGCATCTTGAGATAATCCAATCCCTAGTCAGGTGCTTTGGATTTTGCCTATAAATTCCAAAAAAAAAAAAAAAAAAAAGGGAAAATAAGTGACCATATCAGCAAGAAATTCTGGTTAAACAGGAATGCCCACACAGACTGTGAATTACTAGTCAGCACAACTGTCCTCCAAAGGAGCATTTCATTCTTACTCTCAGAGTTTCATTTTGTAGAATACTTCTCTACTTTGTTTAATTTCTTTTATATATTCCAACATTAGAGATCACTCCATGATTTTTAGGCAAGGCTTTTAAAGAAGTCAGATGAATCTATGTGCTCAAATCACACTCATTTTTGCACTACATGAGTGAAGCTTTTCCACTGAAATTTTCATGCTTCTCCTTAAGTCAGCAAGAAATGTTGACTTTTTGGAGTAAGAGTTAGCCAGAATGAACCTGGTTTTTTTCACCTTAATATCCAGACACTGCAGAAGAAAGAGGAGGAAATACAGTGGAATAGACACTATGGGCTTCCACTGCAGAATCACTGAAGTGCAGAATGAAATTCCCTGTCAACATTCCTTACTGAAGACTAAGCTCTGTAAGAGATCCTGCTACCACAGGGGCTGTTTCCCTATATAATTTCAGCTGCTAAGAAGGATTAACTTTTTTAATGACGACATTTGCACCAGCTTTTCAATACAAGGCAATGGATATCAATCCCTTTTCTCTCTTCATTCAGAGAGTGTCCTATAAAAAGAAGACTGCTGTCCTTTGATTCAGAATTTCCTTTGTGACGGGCCCTTTAGGAATTCAAAGATGATCACTATGGTGCACTTTAGAGGACAAGCAAAAGTTAAAACAAAAAGCAAGGCCTTGGGGTTACTTAAATCCTCATTAACTTTAATAAAGGCTTCAGGTTTAGACCTCTGACATGTAAAGTTCTGGATTTATATCTTGAGGGATAAGAGAGGGACAGAAAAAAGCAGAACTATAAGAGTTCAACATTAATAAATGGACATTTCAAAATAAGGTAAAAAAGAAAGATGTTAGTTTCAGAACAAAACACAAATACTAGAAATGCAAGAGGTATTACTTTCACATTGCATAGACAGAAGATAAAGAAATTTTTTTTGGAGTCCAAGTTAATGGCCACTTTCCTAAAGTATTCAGCATTTCCCTTTTCACATCATGGCAAGAACGGATTGAGCTTACCTAGCTGCTGTTCTTAAGACAGAAATAGAGGCTGAAAATATGCTTTATGTTTTCACCTCCCATGAGTTATTTGGGCTTCTTTCATTCTTGGTGTAGCTGTGTTTTGATCAGAGGATATTTTCTGTTCAGTCCAGCATAAAGGACCGACAAACACACTATGAGCTGAAACCCTCAGATTCTTGATGAAAAACTTATATTAGTTTTTCATAGATCAACATTACAGCAATGAATTTATGTTCAGGGAATAGTAAAAATTACTCTGAGAAAAAGAAGTATGCATCATGATAGTCATGAGAGAAATTTAGTTGTTTCTTTTATACATCTTGGCTCTGGTCTTTGCTCAGTGAACAAGGTAGATCTCTTAGATAGGACTGAGCGTGTTGGGATGTGAACTCCCTTTTCATTTTTTGATCATGTGCTATTCTTGCGTAACTTTTCTTTCTTTCTTTTTTAAGTGCTTCAGTTTAGTCACTATTTTTAGTTACTGCATGCAGATATGGGAAGAAACTGAAGCTACATCCTTTTGCTACTCTACAAAGACTTCAAGTCCTTTCTCAAAACAGAATGTAGCTTGTGTTTTTCCAGTTAACATTTTCTTTATTTAACATGAGACTTCCTGTTACAAAAGAGTGACTTGTATAAGGAAACACCAAAGTAAATATTCAGCTCATTAGGAGTTCAGTTTGTAGAGCTAAGTTGATTTTGCTGAAGTTTACTATCCCTTGGGAGATTATTGACTAATCCATTAGAAATGAAAAATAGCAATAATTATATCTGCGTAAGATAAACAGCTGCACATAGAAATAAAGAGAACAATTTCTATATTCCTCTCCACTTGTCAGCCATACCATGTTATCCTAACACAGTCAATAGCTAGGATTTGGGTTGTGTTTTCAACCTCTTTGCCTCTATCCCTCAGCAGTTCACATAGCTGGACACACCACTACAATCCTGAATTGTGTTAGCAGTTGGCACTGGAAATAGCATGAATACAGAAAAATTGAACATGGAAATCTGGCCCAGACCCTGATGATGTCTCTCGCCTTTCAGAGAGTTTTTTAATTTTATTGGTTGTTGGGTTGGTTGCTACTCTCTCTCCCTACCAAAATGTGTGGTGGAATTTTTTTGACCACCACATGTGGGAATTGTGTATTTCCCTTACAATGACTGCAGTCAAAAAGTTTGGTGGAGGCCTGTGCAAAGCAAAACCTCAGTGCTTAGGTTTGGTGGATGCAGTCTTGTTTTCCTTTCAGTATTACAGGAAAAATGCTGTGAATGACTCTGGAGACTCATGGGCTGTGGAGGCTGCCAGCAGCAGCAGGGGCTTGGCCAAACTGCTCAGTCATGCAGCCCTATATGCCTGAGCCCTTGCACTGCCCTCAAGTACAAATCAAAAATCTACAAATGATTTCACCTGGTTCACATGTGCATTGGTGTGGCTGGAAAATCAAGCTCCAAACTTCTGTCATAATCCTGTGCACAGTGTAAAACTCAGGAAGACCAAATCAATATGCTGGATAAGATCAGAGGTTGTCACCCTGTGGATTGTGGAGAGAAAAGGTTTCACAGAGGGTCTCACAGACCACAGTGATTTAGCAGCAGACCAGATTTCCCAAGGCAGAGTGAAAGCAGGCCCTAAGTAGTGGTTTCAAGTGACTCCAGTACCTGCAGACAAGCCAATGCCACAACCACTTTAGGCTGAGAAATTCCTGCTGATAACTACAAGGTTGCAAGGAATTAAGAGAGAACACTCAAAGTCAGGCACAGGTGTTCTTCCCTCCTTCCAGAAGAAGATCCAGAGAAATCACATTTGGGTGCCAAAGGTGCCCAAAAGTGGGTCACCATCAATTTCTAAAATTTGAAAATCCCTATATAGGGCAATCTTGTCAGGTTGTCCCAGAAACCTTGCTTTTCTTTCTGCAACTGAGTTGACATTTTTATTCAGGAATATTTGCATTAGGCAAGGAATCTGAGACCCATCAATGTTTTTTAACTTGTCAAACTCAGAGACAGGCTGCAGTCATTTATGAACTCTTTGTTCCATGAGAGCCAAAATTAGGGTGGAAAAAAACTTCTTGTAAATATTCTGTTGAAAAGCTAATATTTAAACCTCGTTAAAATTCATTTGTTTTCAGTATAAAATGTTTACACAGCTCATAGGAAATCCATTTTTGGGACATAACTGATTCTTCCTATAGTTCTTTTATCTTATTTCTTCCTCTTCCCAAACAACCAATAAAACACAAGAATGCCTATAAAAATAGCTGTTCAGTAGAATAATTTATTTACATACATAAGATGTTTCATGTAAGGATTTCTTTTTTCTAGAACATGCTGTGTGGCATGTAGTATCATGTCTTCTTCCTCTCAATGGCAGGAAGTTGTCTGATCTAATTCAGAAAGATCATCAGTTAACTATTTTTAAGAGTGGCACGGTTTTCACATAGCATTGAAACCATATGGTCTTTCCTTTTTCTTGTCTTGTGCTTTCATCTAACAGATATTTATGTTTGAAAGTACTGGAAAGCATTTAGCTTTTGAATCTATCCCTACCTTCTGGCACTCTGCTTAATTTCCAATTTTTTCATCAATGAAATCAGTGTTGCAGCATGAAAGTATTTTTCTTTCTCATATCTACCTTCCAAGGTAAGTGTTCAGTACTAATGATGAAACAGAGTAAGCTGAGGACTTGCTGAAAAGAAGTGAATTTGTCTCAAAGTTTTTAAGCCCTTTTAGGTGAACCAGTACATTGAAAAAGCTTTTTAAAGCATGCATGATTCTTTTAGCAATTATGAAGAAAAGGTAGCTACAAATGTGTGTTGGATGGTAAAATAACTTTTTTTTTTCTGGAATCATTCCAAACTTGAAACAATTGAAGATATCTTTTATGAACAAGGAGATGATGTAGTCTATCTGACTCAGCAGGACACTTCAGTATGTGCCCACAGTTAAACTCATCTGAAGAAAGAGAGTTACATTGGTCTTGTTCGCTTTTAAATCTGGTGGGTAACCAGTGTTTTCTGAGGCTGGAACGTGACTGATGGCTCAGCCTGTGTTCTCTGAGGCAGCAGCTCTTTGATATGTCCCAGGGGACATGATGATTTGCACTTCATGTCCTACGTGGTTGAAGTCGATCCCTGTGCCCTAAGGAGAAGTTAATCCCAGCTCCAGTCACTGTTTGCCAGCACACAGGTTAAAAGGAGTTCAACTTGTGGGCAGTGAATGAGCACATTTAGGAAAGTCTGAGTTGAACCATTATCTCCTTTGTGCAGATGAATGCTCGCCTGTACATTCTTCCATCTGCCTCTGATTATCATGGGCATGCATCCTTAGGGACCTAGGAAGGGCCAATCATGCAAGAATAAGTTTGTCTGTGCCTTCTTACATCATTTGTTACATTTGCCTTGTCAAAATGCACACAATAATCCTCACTGATGCCCTGCAGGATCAAGTTCCTTCCCTACCATTTATTTCCTTGTCTTCAGAAGCTTCAATTTCCCTTAATTTCTGCACATGGGTTACAGACACCCTTGTGGGTGTCAGTTGCTAAATTTTGGCCTTAAATCCAGGGAATTCAATATACAATGATGCATCCCAGATCTAAAGAGGTGATGGGCCACCCAGCAGCAAGGGTGAGAGTTTGCAGGGGAAGTGAGACAGATCAGACAAACAAACAAATAAAACCTGGCAAGGCAATTATTCAGTGATTGAGCTGAGTGCTGCATGCAATGAGTGACTCTGGCTAAATAAAAAGTCACACAGAAGGAAGAGCATGTGGGGAGACAGTTATTTATGATTATTTCCAGTTTTAAAGGGGTTCAGAAAGTTACATTTGTGCACCTTCTGTCTGCACAGCTCTAGCATGACCTTTTAAGATGTTTACCCATCAAGTTTCATACTTTGTTTTTATTTGCATTTTAAATTGCAAATGATTTTCCCAACACAAAGTAAAGCTATTTTTTCCTGTGACAGACAGCAACATCCAGAGGAAGCTCAGTTCCAACACAGTGTTCTTGTTACTGCCACCACCATGCCACGTACCCAGCATTTATAGTTGAATTCAATCATCTTCCAACCCAATGATTCTATGTTTCCATGACAGGCCCTGCCAATGGATTTTGAGCAGCTCTTTGGGATTGCTGTTGTGAAATGGGATCGTTGCGCTGGAGCTGCCATTTCTTTGGGATGACACTCTGGACTTGGCCTACCTGGTGTTGAAACTGGTCATTTTTTTGCAAATACAAAATGAGAGTATTTAAATAAAGTGAAGAGGTTAAAAATTAAGTCACATATTTGGAAGCATTATGTGTTAATCCCCAGAGAAAGAGATGAACATCAAAGAATCAAGCTCTAGAGAAACATTTCTTTATCAAAGACCTGAGTTCAAAGGAACTAAACATATTGATGGTAGAATAAAAAAGTTAATTAGACTAGCATGCCACTGAGGTATAAGATATACATACAGATAATACTAGAAAAAAAAAAGTTGGAAGTAAATCTTAGCTGCACAGAAGAAGTTAACCACAAAGACCAGGAGGGTCTTTACATCTGCAAGGAGAAAGCTCAACATAGGCCTGAGGTGAACCACCTCATTTACCACCTGTCTTCACAGAGATTAGATCTGAGATGTGACAGCCTTACATGTTAATTCTGAGATTACCTCAGTCACTGAGCCCTTGTTCCCTGTGGTCAGTTTTAACTTCATGGGTAAAAATTACCTGTGCTTATGACCATTTCTTTGATTCTTTTTTCTTCAAAATCTCTTTTTTGAGCAACTGAGGATAAAACCTGATATTTTCCTGTAAATATCAAGAAAATACTAATAGTTCCCCTTGGGTTGCCTTTATATACGGTACCCTGCTATTGGGGTTAGAAGCAGTGTTTTTTTTGCCCAGCAGCTTGCACACAGGGATTTTGGGTCCCCTCTTGTTTTGCCACAAGAAGTGGATCAGTAACTGTCCCCTTGTCCCCCAGTCTGCTCCAAGGCAGGAGCTGTGCATGGTTGTCACAATGTGCATCCTGCAGGGCTGTCAAGAGAAGCAACTCATGATGGGAACTCTCCCACCCAACTGCTCCTCCCCTCTGCTGCTGTCAGCCCTGCTCGGGGCCAGCGCTCTGTCAGGTGCCATGGGAACAAATGCAATAGAAAAGAGGGGGAAAAGGCCACATTGCAGGCAGAACAGGAATAGGCTCTGGTTCACCAAGAGCATGCACAATGACTGGGTTTCAATGACAGAGTATGGGTATAGACTGCATAAATATTGCCCTTCTATATATTTCATTTGTGTCTTTCATGTGATTTGAAGTGTCTAAATCTTGACTCTACTGACAAAATAACAGAAACTCCATGAAGATAAGAATGTGAAGGTTCAAGGGGTCCCTTGCTCAGAGGGCTGCTAGAGCTTTGCTGTAGAACCAAATGGCCTGGAACTGGCTGAGTGATGCCAGTTAAAGATGCTACCTTGCAATACAGAGCCAAAACATTTCCACAGTAAGGAGAAAAATAAATAAATTGCTAACAGTTTGGGAGGCTTTTTGAAACTCTTTCCATATAAAGCTGTTTTGCAATCTGTCATCAATCTGCAGTAACCCAGTGAAGAAAAACAGAGCTATGGTATCAGTTTGGATGTCAGGTCCAGTTGCAAAAAGCTGCTAAAAACATGCAAAGCCAAATTTGGAAGATCTCAGTTTCATATTCCTGGAAAAGGATACATTGGCAGAGACATGAGCAGAATTTTTAATTTGCACAAGGACACTTGTCTAAAACATGTTTGTACTGCTTATTTGACCAGTCTTTGGAGCTTGAATTATCATATTTTTTGCCTGAGCAGGAAGATTTGCTTTCACAGTATGCAAACTTTTAATCTGCGACTGGAATAGTTAAATTCAGGAGTATTTCTGACCAAGCCTCCTCTACAACTATGAAGAATATCACAAGGTAAATACTGGGAATTTCTCATTACTAGTGATTAAAAATGTCCAAAACATTTAAAAGCCCATCTTGGAGCCTGTTGTTCTGGACACTTTCCAAAGATTACCTTAAAAGCTTTAATAGACACTTTGTACAGTCATTTCATATAGCTGTTGTCAGTCTAATTTTGTCTTCTCAAATTGTTTTCTCTTTTTTATGAATACATTTATTTCTGCTTCCAGGCTCCACAGACAAACTCCTCTTCCTACAGGACATTCCTCTACCTCTGCTTTTTTTCATGTTTATTAGTTCTCTTTTTTGGGCGAGGGTAGTTAGGTGGGTCTTGGGGGTTTGGGGGTGTTGTTTTTTACTTTTTTTCACTGGAGTTCATAAAAACAGGAGCCCAGAGGAAAAAGGCCTTTTTGTCACATGGAATAAATTATGACAAAAATTAATTTCTAGCCAGCTCCAACTGTTTCAGTGGCAGAAGAGAAAATCAGAATTTCTCTACCTTTTCTCTTTTCCCCAGAAATTTCTTAACCTGCTGGGTAGTGCCTTTGAACCACTGCTGGTTAGCAACTCAGCAGAGTCACAAATGCACAGATCAGCACAGATCAGCAGGGGAGTACAGCAGAAAATCTCTACACTGTTACACGGGATCCTGTTGAACCTTTGGCTACTGTCTGAAATCCATCTCATGGTCATGATTGTGATCTATGCTGGAAGGTACCTGTCATCTTCTCAGCTAGGTATCTTATGCTAGGCTTCTGCAGGCACGAATGGAAATTCATGGACTCTGCTTTTGTTGTAAAAGACCCAGTATTAAAATTTGGGCTTGTATAAACTGCTGTGTTTACTTGCTCATAATGTATGCAGGAAATACATTAAGGCTATGTTCCTTTATTTGTAAAGCATTTCACTGTGTCTTTAGATAAGTTGAAGGTTGAACAATGACCTAATATATTCCTACTTACGTTGTCTTCCAAAACACTGGCACAATAGAGATTACAAAGAGACAGCTAAATTTTCGCTAAATGCTACAGATCTGTATCTATTATTCAGATTTTTTTTTTAAAGATATGTGGGATTCTAGGGAAATACCAGAATAAAACCAGAGAGACTTTCAGACAAAGATGACTAAACTGAGACTATCCTTTATAGTAGTTATCCGTTATTAGAGAAGCATACAAATCCTGGATGTTTTGATGATATGTTTTAATTTATTAATGTAAAAAACAACCTAGTATAGGAGAGCATTGTGGAGTTCTGAGATCTGGCAAGTTTCAGAAGAGGGTATGTCAGTGCTTATGCTCAGATATTACACCTCCAATACTACACTGCCGATATTTCATTGCCCTTAGAGTACAGGCCCCATGGATTCTATTTCATCATCAGATCTTGGAAAAATTATTCTTCATAGGATCTGTAGTTACGTAAGCTGTAATACCAGCCATTCATTTTGCATGAAGATATTTGAGACTAGGGATTCCTTCATTTTTCAGGGATTTGTCTCAAGAAAGCTTCAGAATAAGAAGCAAAAATTCTCATGAAAGTGAGAAGACTCAAAATATTTGGCATTTGTACAAGAACTAAGTGTGCTACTAAGAAAATAAAGGCAGACTATTTTTATTCTGGATTCAGATTAAAATGAGACATGTCCTAGGGAACTTTCGTAGGGTCAGATTCAGTGGTAACACATCATGTAGAAGATGTGGTGTTCCCATTAACACATAGAGCTTCATACCCAGATAGAGCTGGTAGACATCTTAAACATCTGGAGAACCACAAGGACAACCAAAAGAACAATACAACTAGGGATTAGATTACTGGTTCAGACAGACAATATGTATGCTTTCCTTCATTTAGTAATTTTAAAGTATCATCACAATGACAGAACAACGAATATAAAGAATACAAAGAATGAGACAAACCAGGTTTCTGATTACTCTTGGTTCTTTGAAAGAGAGAGACAAGAGATTCTCTTGTTAGAAATTTATGCAGGTTGTATTTCAGATTCAAAATGGGTAGCTCCACCTCCTTATAATTAAAAGATTAAGTTAATATTTTGTCATCAAAGAAGTTTCAAAAGGCTTTTCATACGTTTTAAGAATTTTTTGTCAGATAGCTTTGAGAATTGACTGTCAGACTGCAAACCATTTAATATGTTAGGAATGTTCTCAAAAGACAGCATTGATCAGTTTCTTGTTTACATATGATATCATAAAGACAAGGAGTTGGACAAGTTTTTGGGTTGAGCTATTTCTATGGATATCTAAAATTGTAACAAGAATTATAATAGTTAAAAATTTGGCAGGAATATAAATTCTCATGCTTGAGAGAATTGTGCTGCAGAGCAATTCTAATGGGGAAAACATTTTTGGCCAGCTGCAAGTTTAAGCTGTAAGTTTCTCCTGTACATTTTCCTAAAGCAAACACTATTGTAATATTGAAGTTAACATTATTTTGTTTAATTATTCATATTCATTATTATTGTACCATTTTGTAAGAACTAGGAATAATAATGAGACAGAAGATAGTTCCACTGGAGTGTAAGACTTTAATCTTCAGAGTGGCATTACCAGCCCTGGCTCTTTGCAAATGGAAACCAGTGGAAGTGAAGAAGCATAAATCATATGTAGTGGATTTCTTCCCAGTTCCTAATTTTTCATTTCTGTTGAAATGTGGGAACTGCTCTCAACCCAATTCCCATGGCATTTAAAGAACTGACTTAAATACAGATATATTTGTTACTGCATATTAAGAGGAACATGCATACATAGGAAAAGATGACCCACAGGAGATCAAAAACGCTGTGCCTTCTTGAGATCAGAATATAATATCTTGGAGGGTTCGAGCTTGTATGCCTGCAAGTGCTCTCCACATACTGAATCTCTGGGAGTATAACACTGGACACTGCTGTAGCTTTATATAAACACTGAGAAACTCCCTACCTAAACTTGAAGAACAAGCAAAACTAATGAGATGAGGATATCTGTAAGAGATCCAGAGGACAGAGAAATGGCAAGAGTGCACATTTTGCCCTTCCAAATAGGTTCTTGATATGGTTTAGGGGTTGTAGTATATTTCTGTCACCCAGTGATGATTTTCTGGATACAGAAGCAGGAAGAATGCTTTGTAATGACCACACTGCACCTTCAGTGCTGCTCTCCAAGTTATGCTTACATCCCTCCTTGGTTTTATTTAGTTGGAACCACTGTGGTAACTGTGCTTTCAGCATCAGAAGGCTTTAAATGGCTGATGTATACTAGGGCATAAATCTTCCTACCGTCACAGACAGCTGTGAATTTCCATGTTGGAATTAGCAAAATAAAGTTAATAGAGAGTTCTACTCAAATACTATGTAAGAAAGTATTCAAGTCTTCTAAAAATGTAAATTTAAAACTTATGAAAACTTCTTCCTGTTCAGCTATGGAGAAATCAGAAACTTTATTTTGATATTTCTAAAAAACTTTGAGAATTTCCTCTATATTCAATTGGCTAAAGAGCTAGGAAACTGAGTAATCTACAGCCAGTGAAGCAGATCAGTGTTAAGTGAGTACTCCAAACTTATGATCTTTGATGCATTTGTCACTGCATGTATAAAATAACATGAGGGATATGGTCTAGATCCAAAAAATAGTAGGGGCCCAATCAGCTTAAACTGACTGTACTACTGCTATAATTTTTTTGATTTTTTTTAAGTAAGCAACACCAAATGGGGTATGAGATGAAGACCCCAAAAACACGACTTCAATCTGGAACTAAGGATGATGGAGTTAAAAATAATTTCTTCAGTGTACCTAAAATGAGAAGGCAGATTCTCTGAGCTGTGCTCTCTTTTACAGGGGTATTTATCAGGAGAATCAGAGAGCAAAGTGAACATATGATAACTAATGAGCTGCAAAATACAGCATGCCAAGTAGAAGAAAGAAGAAAAGAAGCTGTGTGAAGATCAGACTGCTTTTCTGGAACACTTCCTGCTGTCTCAGTTATCTCTTATTTTTACACTGGTATATTAGTTCTGACTGCATGAGTCAAAGTGTCTGGCAGCTCTCATGCCGAGAGAATTACAAGTGGCTGTATGGAAAAAAACAGACACTAATTCTGTTATTTTCCTATTTGTACTTTTTATGTTTAATAGTAAAAGTAGCAGCAGTAGCACTATGAAATATTTCCTTCATACAAGAAATTTTCAAAATAGCAGTGAAATACAGAGAGGCCTGAACATGAAGTCCTTACAGTGGCAAGGTCTCCGGTTCATGAGCTTTACCCTGCTCTGAAGGGATGGCTGAATGTGCCAAGAAAGCTCCTTAGAATATAACTGTGCCCTTGAGCAATGAGCTCACTCATTTGGAAAGCAACTGGTTTTTACAAAGCAGAACTGGACAGAGTGAGGGACCTTGCTCTTGGGCTGACAGTAGTCTACCTGATTCATAGACACTCTGTGCTATAATGATGTCTGTCAGTGGCAGTGGAGGAATACCTAGTTTTCAAGCAATTTATTGTAATAGAAATGACCTGTTTCTTGTGACTACTTACCACCCTTCCATCTGCTAAACATTTGGAAAAGGCAATTTCCATCCAAATTGGATCAGATACTGACTACACTGGCACAAATGCTAAAGCCAGCTATTCCTGCTTGACAAAATTTGTCTCAGACAAAGCCTAAAATCTTCTTCCACTGACGACATTGGACATGCTTTGTTTTTTCCAGCAAAATAGGTTCCATGTAATAAAACAGGATTTTACAGAGACTAATTTTCTGCTATCCAAACCCCACAGCTCTGATTTCTCAAGGCTAAGCAACTTGTAAAGCTGGGAGCACTTTCAGTGACATAACAATAAAAACATTAATGATAATATCTGGAAGCATTTACAGGATTGCAAAAAATCCATTTTAGCCATTGACAAATTTTACCATGCTTTCTACTATCTCAGTGTACTTTAGCCTCTGAGACTCCCTTGCTGCAGCCCAGGCTTTATGGTAACTCAGTAACTTTAAATGCAGGTTTTGCAGAATGCAGATTGTGCCAACCCACCTCTCTAGATCCCCTAGTAAAATTGTTTTTCTTTTAAATGCCAGTTTCATGAACTTGTATCTATTTTACTTCAAAGCTTCTTAAGCTTCCCCTGATGATGCAAAAATGGCATATAGAATATGCCATATGAAACAACAGAGCTGCTTTTTTTTTTTTCTTTCTTTTTATTTATGCACCAAATAATGAGCTCTATACACTCTGATCTTCTTCAGGGTGAGTATCCCAGCTTTTAAAACACTTGAGGACTTTTATATACTTTTATAAAGACACAGCAATAGTTCTTTTGATGATACATTACAATGAATGAGGATTAGAGCCCCTCCTTTTTCTAAGAACGAGGTATATCTGCCTCTTCTGTTTTCTTCCCTGTCACCCTTGTATTTTCTAGCTAAATACTTTCTTTTTCTTAAAACTTCATCACAAATGTGATCCTGCTATGTACCACTCATAGGCATTTTAGTACTTCTTCAAGTGTGGATCCAGATAAACTTCCATGTTTAAGTTGATGCTGGGATTTGAAAAAACAACGGTGTCTTTTATTCTGGGATAGAACTGATATATTTTTGCTCTTTCATTGAGTTTTAATGCAAAACATAAGATTTGACCATTTATATTTGATGCTCTTTATGTCCCAGTGGGGATATATCTCACTGAATGTATCTATTTTCTAGCAATGACTAAAATGTATAAATATTTATATAATTTCTCATAGTTCAGCACCACCAGCTATTGCAATGCACTGCTTTTGTTGTTGTTATTGTTTTGTTTGTTTGTTTGTTTCATTTTGTTGTTGTTGGTTTTTTTCTATACAGCTTTTTAGTGCTAGAGTAAAATGATGAGGTGTGGAATCAACTTGGGAGGTTTTCTTGTTTCTATCAATACTTGGCACTGCAGGCTTTCTGTGGCAAGCAGTTTTCTTTTCACTCCACTTTTATTTCCTTCCTTGCTGTCTCAGAGTGTATGTCTTTACCAGTTCCAGAAGACTACCTTAATATATCTGAAGGCACTGACCAGCAAGAATGGACTTTGCTGCTAAACATTCACAAATGCAAAAAATCAAAGTCTCATATTTTTACTTTTTAGACTTGCGGGATTCATACTGATTTACTGTAAGATTTTAAAATTCACAATATTTTACTTTTTGCTTACTATTCTGTTGAACACAGAATTTTAGTTCTTTGGCAAAAGAAGTTTTTCAGGATTCTTAAAATTAATTTAGACATTTGCTCCTTTCATTTAACACTATCTAATTATTCAACAGTGCCATTTCAGAATTATTTGAGCTGTGCCGGCTTTCCTGAGACAATTTATATTTGTATTTTTAGTTATTCATTACATTCTTAAATTTTACAAGGTGAATAAAATTTGGTTTATCTTCTTTAATTATATTCAAAAGATCCCACAGAGCCCAAAATTATGTACAAAGATTCATGTATGTTAGTTTCAAGGGATTGCAAGAAGGTGGAGATATAAAAGTAACTTTTCAACAGCACAGAGATAGGAGCCAGAGCTCTTGGTAGCTTATGTCATCCAGTAAGGAGCAGGGTAATAAGTACTTGTCCAGCAACATCAGGTCTTTGTTAGGAGTTCTGTGATAAGAAATGACACTAAGAAGGGCTCTTGGGCTCCCTTCAAGACCCCTTCTAATTACCCACAGCTGTCTGGAGAATGCTGGGGGTGGGAGATGCTGGGAGCTGTGTTGAGGGGGCTCAGGTGCCATTTGAACTGCCTCCTGTGCTTTCTTTGGAAAATAACTCTGGTGCATTGTTACTTGCAATGGTTTATTCCTGGTTTCTTCTCAGTCCTTGACTATGTATTTTTTCTGTTACTCACATGAAAGAAACTCTTCATGTAGAAAGAAAGAAGAGAGGTAGGTACATTGTTTCAGAATGACACAGAAATACTGTGATAAAGATAAGCATTGTGAAATCCATTAGCTACTGATTTCCCTATTTCTGTCCCTTCTTAGAGAGAACAATTGTTTGACAGACTAATACACTTCTTAACTTATATAGAGCACAAAATGAGTGGAATGAGGTCATGGGTATTATTCTTAAATCAAATTAAGGACTTAGCTGGAGCATATATACCAGAAAATCCTCAGAAAAGGTGAGGAGAATAAGGTTAAATATATTAAGAATATTTTCAGCTTAATGGAGGTGTAAAAATTTAGACTTGATTATTGCATCATAAAAAATGTGTTAGGAGGTATGCAGTAATTCTTCCACATAATTTTTATATAAGAATAAGACCACAGAAAATATGACTTACCATAGAAGAAAAATATTAAGGACATGTGGCTAGACATCACAGTGGAAAAGAAACAGTTTTTTTCATATTTCTGTACAGAATTAAATGTAAGAAGGAAAAAGGCTAGCTTCTAACTTAGTCTCTTATTCCATTGCACAGTGTGATATTCTTAACATGATAGTTAATTTCTTTAATCTCTTTGCACACTGGCATAAAAATTCATTGCTTTAAAGGGCCTAGAACTTCTTCTCTGCCTTCAGATGACACTCTTAAGATATAACCTGATGGTATTGTTTCAAGGTAATAAGTTGGTTGGATAAGTATTCTTGTGTGTGTGGTCCATTTATTGTCACTTCACCATTGTTTTAAATGGATTTAGCAAACTGTAGAAAAAAATGTTCCTTTTTTTTCTTTTTTGATTAGGCTATTAGACAGTTCATGCAGCAAGTTTTTACAGTTTAAAATCCAGT
Organism: Trochalopteron elliotii; assembly: GCA_024734555.1. Classification (NCBI taxonomy): domain Eukaryota; kingdom Metazoa; phylum Chordata; class Aves; order Passeriformes; family Leiothrichidae; genus Trochalopteron; species Trochalopteron elliotii. Next base: position 1,830,480 of record JANPWX010000313.1, read on the forward strand.
CTGTATTGCCATAGGTGCAATTTTTGCCAGACTAAAAATTCACATGTAGACAAGCCCATGCACTTCACATCATACAAGCTACAAGGCTGCCAGACAGCACAATGCAGTGTGTTTCAGGGTTGCCTCAGAAGAGGTCATCAGAAAAGTCCATCCACAGTGTGGATCCACATTGCCAAAGGACAAACTGAGGCCTGAAGCATTTTTTTCACATTTAACCTAAATATCATCATCACAAAGAAACTTCTTTCAAACAGGAGATGAAATGCTTTTACCCCAAATTACCAATTCGAGTTGAACACAGCATTTTCCACATTCATTTTGATTGCTTTCACTAGAGGAAAGCAGAGCACCAAAACTATCTAATCTTGAAACAACTTGCTGAAAAATTTTAAAGCAAAGTGTTTCTACAATCAAAACAGTTTTACTGTAGGAATTAAATTTCTATGTATAAATAGATATCTCCTGTTAGCTTTTTGAAATGTATCAATATGAAACAAACTATTCCATTTAGACATGAGGGAAGTATTTTTCTGTACATAAAATTGAATTTACAGGAATTCCAGCCTGTCTTAATAGTAATCTTTTTCCAATTCAAACAATCAAGAACATATTCATTTATTCATAGGGTTGTGATTCTAACTGTTTGCAATTGTTTTTCATGTTATTTGGCAGAAAGATGTAAAAATCCAACTGCAGAGGAATACAACACAATAGAAAGAACGGCTATTTAAAGGAAAGGAAGGTTGGAGTGATGAAGGAAACAGACCAGAGAATGCTCCATCGGCTGGTACAACAGCCAGTGTTACTGGACAGCCTGAGAGAAACCACCTGGCTTGTAGAAGAGCCCATTATCTAATTTACAGACAAAACATGGAGAGATGAGTCATTTAAAGAGGAGGAAAGATCAGAACAAATCCCTCATTTTTTCCTTTTGCCCCCGTTCACAATGGGCAGCCCCTCCATGTGCAGATCTCTACCCTGCAACTCCAGTACTGGGAGACTCTTGGCTATGACACAAGTTAGACCAGTGACCAACATAAATTTCCTTTCAAGCTGATTGGATTTACAGATGAAACAGCTGTATGCAAGAAACAAAGGCACCCCATGCACCAATTTTGAATGGCAAGCAGTTTGATGCAGGGCCAGGAGGAAGGGCATGTGGGATCCTTTGGGAAGCTTTTATGGAGAGGAACAGCATTTCCAGTCCCTGAGTGAGCATTAGTCAGGAAAGACATCATCAAGAGGTGAGGAGTAGCATGTCTTCTTTTTCTCCTTCTCCCAGTCTTGGTGGGTTCCCACAAACATATATATCCCAGGTGGTGAAAGAACAAAATATAGCAAAGACGTCAGCCTGACAGGTTGCTGTCACTATCCCCTGTCAGAGCAGGGTTTGCAGTCTCCATAGGGCTTCCTGCCCATTTGAGATTTCTCTGACTCCAGCTACAGTCCGCTGTGATTTTCATCCTGAAATGCTCTTCCCCAGGGGAAAACAGAGGCTGTGGCAACCCAACATGAGATCACTCTTTAAAAAAGGAGTAGTGGAGCAGGGCCAGGACCTAGCTGCTTATGTAAGACTGACTAAGGTAGTGTCAGCATTTATGCTTTCTTTCAATAATGACATAAAGAAAAGTCTTTTCATAGCTTATCCAGCTGGGAAAATTAAGAAGAAAAAATAGCATGACATTTTGCAATCAGATATTTTTCCCACTTTTCCAGAAGACAGTGTCCATCTGTTTTAGCATCTGCTCGGTGTAGTTCAAAATTCTCTCAAAACCAACAAGCAAGAGAAATGGCTTCACTGCCTTCAAAACATCAAGATCTAAGAATTTCTTGGGGAAAAGTAAGTTACATACGTTGTGCTTATAGCTGCAAAAAGTGTCTTTGACCCCTGCTCTCTGCCCATTTAAATACAATATACAATCTCCATTTATTTCAGCAGGTTTGAGAAAGTACTTGACGGAAAACTTTGATGATTGCAAACAGAAATTATTTTTTAGAAGTTTAAAAATTTTCCTTTCTGCTAAAGGCACTGACCTTTTGCAGTCCTTTCTTCAGAGCCCTTACAGCAATAATGAGGGATCAAACTATGTCCTTGAAGTATCACTTATTGCTTGAAACATTTGGGTTTTTTAAATAATTAAACAATGTACAGTTTGTTTCCACACATCTCACTATCTAACCGGAGAACATGGGAAAAAAATCAGAAAAAACCTGCCTAAAACAATCAAAATTTTAAATTTTCCTGTAGTTTCTACTAAAACTTCCTGGGGAGTAAGATTTGGATCAGAGTTTCACACACACATTTGCCCCTTTTGGAGCTTCAGTGATCCAGGACACTTCACAAAAGTAATCTGGTATAGAACTCATAAAAAAAAATCAAGCTGGAATGAACCATTGGAGGAAATTCAACAGTTTTGCCTTAGTTTTCAACTCCCAGGATATATTCATAAAAGAATTGTATCTTGGTGATCATAACCTGACAGCATATTGGATATATGTCTGCCTGATATGAGAACAGTTCTGCTGAGAGTTAAATTTATAAATTAACTTTTTTTTTTTCACACAGTTTAGTCTGTTTTGTCAGATTAAATTTATACATAAGTTTTGTTATGACAAAAAATAATACCACAGTTTTCAGTTCAATAAAAAGAGAAGTGGAAAAGAATGCACTGAAAAAATTTACTCTAGTTTTGGATGTCTTTTTCACTTTTCCAGACTGTTCAGCTATGTACTGACTTCTAGGAAGTTTTATAATTATTGCATCCTATATTTCATAGTCTCCTTAGTATGTGTGCTGACTCTTCTTCTGCCTTGTACATTACTGATTCCAAATGTAACCTTCCAGCTTGTCTCTCTGTCTCTCTGTTTTGTCAGTCTGATATTACCTGCTTAAAAGAGGAAGAGTGACGCAGGCACAGCCTTTCTGAGAGCGTCACCCAGTCTGACAGATACTATTAACATGAGGTAACCTAACTGCAAACTACCAAAAGAAGTGGAGGATCTTTTCCCTGTGGAAACCAGATGAGATTCCCCATAAAGAAGACAATAATATATCTACAAAAGACTACTTAGGCTCAAAACATCTAGCAAATGTATTTTGAATCAGAATGATCCCCATGTTACCCAGCGACTTCAGACTAGAGGAATGAGACACTACTGCATTGGCCTTGTTAACACTGCCTGTTTTGATTGAATGCCACTTGCCCTTGCTGAACGTATAGCAGCAACAAAGGCTTCAGTTTTGCTTCTGTTTTTACCACTGGGTAAAAACAAGGTCTGCAAGTAAGGAAAAGATGTTCACCCATGTGTACTGACACCTGCATTAGTCAGCAATGAAATCTGATTTATCCCACCTATTGCTGCTCCTTCATTTCTTTATCCCACCATCAGAGCTGTTGCCGGTTCCGATTAGCATTTGTACATTTCCACGGAAATTGGTAGATTTTTAAAGAAAAGGGGTTGAAAATAACAGGAGATGACAGTGACTGGTGACTGATACAGGAATTGTGTTAACAGCACAGCTATCCTACAGACAAATGTCAGGGTGGAGAGTAAAGCAGGGTGAGAAGCATCATGATGCCTTAAGAGGAGATGAAATACAGTGAAATGAAATATAGATGACACACATATCAAAACCAATATGTTTAAATGGCTGACCTTATTTAGACAAGGAATGACATTTACATGGCAAAAGCAATGAAATTTAAATTATTACCTTTAAATGGCAGTAATTAAAGAGTATGAGGCTACAGCAGTTTTCTGCAGAAAGAAATAGATATATGAGATCATGAGTTAGTGATGGAAAAGCCTCCATTCAGCACATAATTCTCAACAGATTTTCTTTATTTGAAAGGAGTGTTACAGCGTTATCATCAGAGTGACTGAAATTAAATGAATTAAAATGTCATCTGGAATTAAGTAAATCCTTTTATTATTATTCAGTCTATCAATGGAATCCTTACATAACAAGGGGAAAAACCCCACAGTTTATCTGATAAAATCAGCATGATCAGTGATTTCAACATGAAATGCTTATTGCTTTCAGCAAATTGCTTAAAATTAATTGTATTAAGGCTTCCAACTTATTTATTTTTAGCTCTATGGACAATTTCATTGACTCAGTAGGGTTATACTTGCTTTAGAAAGTGTAGAACTGGTCTGTATGTAGATTTTAGTGGGAAATACTTGTAACAAAACTAGAAATTTTAGTGCAGATATAGTTATGATTATATTAAATACTTATTATTTACTGTGATATAGTAAGTGCTTTTCTTTCTCTTTTTGTCTGATAAATTCTGTGGAGATTGGACTCCTAATCCAGATTTCTTTGGAATCAACTTTCTTACTGTATTTCCTATACAAGAATCAAAAAGGATGAATCCATGTATCAGACACATACCATACATAAAGCTTTTTACAAAAGATCCCGTTTCTGAATATTGGTGAATATAGAAATGGATCCTTTTCTTTTAACATGTTTGTGATACTATAAATATGAATAAACACTCTTTGATAGGTCATATTCTACAGTCACAGGAGCAGTTATATCTATTTCCTTGTAGCCTTCATTAGTTTTACCTAGTAGCACTTTGAAAGCCATTGCTGTGAGTTTCTGAAGCTGGCCAAGGGTTTGCATGTGGAGGAAACTTGAGGCAGTGATGCCCTGGAACTGGCTGCTCCCACACAACACTGCTGTCCCTGTGGGACAGAGCTCTGCAAGCACAGGGACAGTGAATTGCTCAGGTGCTTGAACTGATGAAGCAGGTCAAAGCTTTCCTTGTTAGGAAAAGCTCCAAGACTGCTTTTAAACTAAACCACTTGTCTCCAACATATTTAATCTTGTAACGTGAAGAAAGGAAAAGAAAGGAAAGGAAAATGCTTGAATTTTTCCTTAACACTCCTGCTACTAATAAGAATAAATCAGAGAAACTCCAATCAGGATGTCAGTTTTGCTTATCCTGTAGCACTGTGTTCTGTTCTTTGTAGGATCTAGGAACTGATGCTTCTGCATCCCAATTATGCAATCCTATATATTCTGTATGAGTTGTTTAAAGAGACCTTATATACAGGAGAAGTATTTGTTAGTGTTTTTAAGCCTAAGTGTAGATGAAGTATAGTGAACAATCTGTTAAATGTTAATGTAATTTATCCTTTCTTAATTTACAAACATGACATATTGCATGTATTTAGTGTTAATCTCTTTTAGACACTCATTTGTTTTGACCTATGTCCATAATATATTATGTACCTTGAGAAATTTATCTTGTCACTTTGAAACAAGATTACAATTAATATGACACACATGAGTTTAAATTACTCCAACTAGAGATGTGTGAGTAATGAATTAGCCACAGTCTTGAACTGTTGGCAGACAATTTAAATTGCCTGACTCTGATGCACGATCTGGAATCCCTAAATATGTACACGGTCTTAAGTCAACATGTTTTTTAGATCAGTGGCTGAGCAGTACTCTTTAAACACTTCTTTTCTAAGGGAAAAGAGCTAAATAAAAGTTAGCTTGGGACTGTATAGTCAGATGTCTGACTGCAAACAATTCTTCCACAGATTTGTTTTGTCACACCACATTTGGTTTGCGATTGTAAGGTCAAGCCTAAAAAGTTAAGTGGTTGCCTATAGGAAGCAGGACTGTAATTGTGATATCATTAGAAATACTGAATTGCGGATAATACTTTATATTTGTACTTGTCACTTGTCTGGTTTTTGACAAGAGGAGGCAGTTTTGATGGGCTTCCTGTGGTCCTTGTGTTTTTTATCCTGTTATCCAATTTTCTGCTGCACTGCTTTCCTTCTGTCACACTGACTGCTAGCCAGCCTTGCGTCCTTTACTGGAAGGGCATACAAAGCTTTTCGCTATAGTGGACAGAAATAAAAGGAGACACAATAGCAGGGATGAATTTTGATAAGTACCTTATGTCCCCTGTCCAGGCTAAGTCATACATGATCTATATATCACCTGAAGGTCTTTTCAATCTTATAGAAAATGTAACAATTATGGAATATGTGTATGCTTATATATAATTTTTAAAATAAATTAAATCCTGAAAAGAGAGAAAACAATCTATGATTTTAAAGGCTCTGTGTGGATGACAGGAAAACATTTAAGTTCAGTGACTTTGTATTCTTTGAAAAAAACAAATAGAATAAACACCACCTAGTCCATAAACCACAATCAAAGTTGTAGTATATAGCTAAATGAATACTATCCCGAAAACTCTACTCTCTACACAGCTAATAATATAGTATGCATTTTCACTTACTTTCCTGCTTTTTTGGAATTAAAGTTCGGCATGAACAAGACTGAATGTGTACAAGGTTTATACGCCATATGCCTTTACATGCTGGTTTAATCTGCTCTAGGTATATCTTATTCAAAACTGATTTAGTCTCTGTTAATAGTCACATTTTCTACTATTCTTTGAAAGCAAGTGTAGCCATTGTGTGGGGTTTGAATTATTGGATAAATCCCTGGCTTTTTGTTATACCTTATGTTAAATTTATCTGTCTGGGTGATTTAAAACCCCACATCCATAAATTTCAGGACACAAGCACAATAATGAAGGCAAGAGTCTATATAGCATGTAGCAAGAGCATAATATCAAGGCTATGTCCGAATTGACAAAGCCAGGATGGTTTGGGTTTCTACACTTCATGCTGCATTGGGGCTCCATCATCCAAAAGTTAGATGTTTGTGACACCTAACCTGCCTCTCACTATGCCCCAACCTCTTTGCCAGGGATCTGCAAAGCAGAAGACAGGGAAGTGGCAGTCCCAGTCTGGACAATCAGGAGCCAAGGACTAATGGGCCCAAGCTCAGGACAGCTTCGTTTCATTGCCTAAGTGCCTAGTAGCCTACTCTAGGACTTCAAACAGCTCTCAGCTACTTTGTTTCTCTTCTCTCCTTTTGCATAGCTGAAGCAGAAATGCTCTTGTTAATAGCTGTTACTACATCATTTGCCACAGACTGTCCAATAACATGAGTCTGGGCACTGTTGAGAAAGAAGACACTAAATGGGAAGAAAAAGTGTTCTGTTAGTTGTCAGAGACATAACTGCATTAGTGAAAGAAAGTACATCTTCAAGGCCTGGCTGAATGGGGCTTTGAGCATCCTGGTCTAGTGGAAGGTGTCCCTGCCCACGGCAGGAGGGTTTGGGACTAGATCATCTTTTAAAGTCTCTTCCAACCCAAACTATTCCAGTACTTTATGGTTCTATGATCCAATATGGTCCCACGATCACTGGCAACTTTAGAACACACCATTCTCCTTATCTGTCATATTTTCGGCACTGGGAATGTTTTATCTTATGTAGAACATTTTTTGTAGATCTTATCTATTTTTCTTGCTAGACTCAATACCACTGTCTACTATAAAGAAAGAAATTATTGCCTTAAATATCTGTGAAAATTTGCTAACGCAACTTTTGGGGAATGAGGCAGTCTCCCAGATAAGCATCTGAATCCTTGTTAGTCACTTTTAAAACTATTTTAAAAACTAATTTTAAAAACTATTCCCTCTACTTTACTCATGCATTGGACTCTGATTTAGTAGCTCCCTTTTCATAACTTTTTTTTTAGGAGTTTTTTTATATGCCGTATGGGGTGTAGGATGTAGCTGGAACAGACTGGTGTTCATTAATCAGTAATTCGTACTTCATAAAGAGCAGAATTAGTATTAAAAGTAACAAATTCTCTAACATTCTTGGTCAGGGACAGCAAGCAATTACAAACATGATGATTGCTGTCCCTACAGGGTTTCTTCCACAGCCACCTCCTTCATTCCTACAGAATAATGAGTGCTTGCAGTTTTATGTTTGGAAATAAGTGTCTGCAACATTTGCACTGGGTTATTAAGAAGCAAAGGTGATACAGACACAAACTTAGTCACACGCTGAGCAAATCTGGGATGAGACCACAGGAGTTACGTGGTATCATAAGAAACCCAACCACATAAAAGAAAGTTAAAGGTTTTCAAACTTTGAAAAGTCATGAAAAAGGAAGTCAGATCAGTGTAATGCTCAAATGTTTGGTAGGTCAGAGAGGAAGAAACATTTCTGTAAAGAAATTCATAGGATTTTTTTATTTACTGTAACCAGCTCTAAGATGCACTACCCAATACATTACCAGGAAGTGTGTATATATATAATTTTCTGGTTTTATTTTATGCTACCAACAATCTGAAGGAATCCTACTTTTCATGAGAACACTTTAGGCTTAATAAATGGATGATACATTGTAGCTTTTATGCATAGGATCACAATCAGCAGAACAGACACTGAAAAGTCCTCTGTAAGGTATGAAAAATATCCAGAAAGTGTCTTCAGGTACAAAAGAAGTCTCTGAATTCTTAATTACTTATGTGATTAAGTCTTCTGGATTGGATTTATTTTTATGTTTAATAAAGCAGGAGTTTATTGACATAATCAGGTCAATAGTGGTAGCAGTGGTACATATCTCTGCTACTTTCGTTCTGTTCTTTCTTACATACTGATGTGTTTTTTTAGAAAATTTATTTATTTACTTATTAGCCCAGGTGTATTTGCATGTGTGTGCCTGTGTGTGTATTTATACTGCTGTGTGTTCTTGGGTTTATGTGGAATATCACAAATCAAATCACTGAAAATCCTGGAGAAGTTTGACTTCTTGTTCTTAGTGTGCTGCAGAAAATGTGGCCATGTCCATCAAAGAGCTCTTAAATTTTCCCATTAAAGTACAGACTAGATGGATATAAATCAAAACATAGGCAACTCAAAGAGTTATTCCATTCAAAATTTTACCTACATTTAGATTGTGTTTTTCCGGTTTAATGTTTCTTATTCTCAGGTAGTTTTTATAAGCTCCCATGGTTTAGTGCTGATGAGTCAAACATGACTGTGATGCGAATCTGAACTTCCTGGATTCTCATTCATATTGCAGCTCCAGATGTCTTGTGGCTCTGGTGTCACAGTGGAATGATGCAAAGTACTGAATGCTGTCACCTGTGATGTAAAGTAAAATGTTGTGTATCTGGATTTGAGCAACCCACTGCAGAAAGCATGTGGTTGTGGTTTTTCAGTTTAGTTTGGTTGCTTTTTTTGGCCCAGTGACTCCAGCCTTGTCATTTCAGTAACTTTGTAGCTCTGAGCTCTCTGGACCAACCATAGAAATAAAGTCTCGAGTTTCCTCAGTAATAAATTATTGCCAGAGATAATTCCTCTTCTAAGCAACAATTAGGGCATTAGCTGAACAAAGAGATTCATCTGGCAATTAGTATTCCTGTGGTGAGCAGGGAGAGAATTAGTCAGAGATACAAGAGGCTCAGGCTGCACGAGCTGCAGCAAAAGGCTCTGTGTGCAAGCTTTCTGATGCACCAATGCCTTTTCGCCTGCCAGTTTGAGAATCTCTTGCATTTATTTTTCACAATAGTTTAATACTCTTGTGTTGAAAGAATACATTATGGTTCAAACATTCATCTCTGCTTCAAAAGATAGGCAACAGCTACTAGAAACAGCAGGGCTCTCTGCTGTGTTTTTAGTCCTGAGGCTGATCAATAAACTCCAGTGACACAAGGGAGGAAGGGGTAACACACTCACACACTGCTCAGCCCCAGGAATGCAGAAAGGATGAATAGAAAGCTAAATGTTTCTTTAAGGAATGAGACCCAAGCACAGATGGCACTCTGTATTCATGGAAGGCTCCCACATGGTGCAAAGAATTAGAGCCTGCAGGGCCTCATAAAAATAGCAGAATCACCTATACTCAAAATCTTCAGCCTGATTCACTCTCAGCTACATCGCTGTAAGATAGTAGGAGTAAAGGTATTAAAGTCATTGGATTAATGCAATGTAACACTGTCCTTAGAGCTGAATCTCACACCCACTGTGTGAAATGTTTATCCAAAGGGCTTGTAGTGACTGTGTCATGAATAAACCAGCCAAAAAAACTAAAACTCCATCTTTAACAATGATGAACCACATCATGGGTTCTATACGGGGCCATGATACCCCTGTTGAGGTGGAAATAATCCAGAAATCCAGTTTACTGGAGCATCTGGGGTTCTCACAGAGATTGAAGTTTGGTCTTGTATTAACAATTTCTAAACCACCATCTCTATGATTCTTTTCTTTAGCTCAGAAGTAGCATGAAGTCAGGAGAAAGAAAGAAAGAAAAAAAAAAAAGAAAATGAGGGAATCCTGTTTTTTCTGTTGTTTTTTTCTGTCTAGTAATATCCAGATGTCTAACACACACATAAGAGGAAAATAAGCTGATGTAATGCCCAGCCTTCTAAGCTGCAAATCAGAAGAATAAAGTTTCAAATATTCCAGACATTCAGCCTGGAACAGATTAAAATATTGCTGCTGAAGTGACTTGTCTTATTCCAGGAATCTGCACCTTAAATGGAAACAAGCAGAATTTATCTGCTGGACATTTGTAGCGGATATAAATAATGCATGCCACATATAGACAAATATTTGTATTAACCTTGGCCAATTAAATCTTTCCACAGTTTCAGTATTGCTACATACATGAGTGCTAAAACAGATCTAAGATGAAAATAAAACAATCTCTTGATTTTGATTCAAAACAAAGGCACAATTTCTGTCTTTGATGTTCACTAGTAGATCACTTGGCAAATGTCATTTCTTCAGAATTCATGTGCTGTGGGTGTGCTAGTTTTGAATTCTCCCTAGTAATGGGTAAACTAGTCATGTTGGTATCATGTTTGCTGATGTTTTAAAATTAAATTTTAGCTGAAATTCTGGTCCCATAGAAATTCTGTGTAAATGGGCACAATGGTAAACTTAAAGCAACCCGGGGAGACAAAACCTCTTCATTTAACTGCTGCACACCCAGACGTGCCAGACTGCACTGGAGGCAGCAGACGGGAGGAAGTGAGATGTGACTGTGTCTCTAGTCCAGGCAGGCCCTAGGATTTGTATATGTTCCTGTCTGAAGAGTCTCCCTTGAGTTTTCACTGAGGAAAAAGCAAATTGAAGGTGACCCTATTTGTCCCATGCCCTTCATGTCTTCCTAGTCTCAGTCTTCTCAGCCATGAGTGATTTCTGTTGCGGCTTTCTGCTAACAGAGTCTTTCCACTCTGGGGTGCCCCTTGAGCTGTGTTTCATGGGGACCAGGGAGGGTTTTCAGAAGTCACAACTTGATGTAAATCCATCAGAACCAAATTCCTGGTAGAAGGGGTTGCTGGTGAGGTCCTAGCTACAAGAAATATTTGGGTTTGAAACAGAGCTGACTTTGGAGGGAAAGAAACATCATCAGATGATGTGGGAAATCCAGGCACAGAAAATTCTCAAAATCCTGTGCATGTAGGCCCAGACCCAGAAATGAATACATGGTTTGACCTGAGAACTTGGAAAAGGCTTCCAGACGATAAGCAAGAATGTGGATTTATAGTCTAAGCAGAAGCATGTTTAGTTAGGTAGTGGAAAGTTTTAAAGCTTTAAAGTGTAGATATAGAACTAGTTACAGAAATAGTAAAAAGTTTCAAGGTGTAGCAAGTAGGTTTGTGTGTTATTATGTGATTGGTTAAGAAAATCCGCATTGCGGCAAGATGTGTGGTACAATTTAATTAGGGATTGGTGTGAAAGTAGAAACAATTTTGTGGCACTAGTTTAAAAGCTAATTAACCTTTAACAGACCTTGTGAACTGTGGTCTTCTGACCGCTGGCCAAGGACTTCTGGCCTATGTGGTGAAGACGTTCTCACTCCTTCATGAGATTGTAGAAGATAACAGCAATAAATCCTGTTTTAAAGCAGGTCTCAGTGGTCCTGTCTCTCTCAATACCCCAGTAAGATGAGAGTCAGGGTCGACCACAAATTTTAGCAGACACGCAACGGTTGGAGTTGGGATAAAATTAGAGACAGAGAAAGAAGAATGGGTTGTTATCTGAATGGGGTTGTTGTTCCTTATGAATATCAGCGTGTGTTCCAATTACCATGTCAAACAGAGGCAGTGTTCTCTCAGTACAGCTCCAGAGCATTGTATGTGCAAGCTTTCTGCCTGCCTGGACATGCATCAGCCCTGAGAATACTGCCCTCAGTTTTCTCAGTTTCTCCTGGCAGAGCCAGGATACCTCAGACAGCCTAGCAAGGCAGCTTGCAGAGCCCCTGTGCCACTACTGCTGCAGCTGTTGCTGCTCGGAAGGACACTTCAGTACAATACATGACTTACCAGACTGATTTTCCACAGGTGCTACAGTTTTCTAGGTGGATGCTAGGCTGTTCATTTGATGGAAACACCTTCAAGAGCAACATAAAGTGTAAGAATCAGACTGGTCTGATGTAAGATGTATAGCTTAAATACATGATCCAAGTTCAGTGAGGATGGATTAAGCATTGATGAATTTGGAGATCGTAGAAGTGATGATCTTACAAATATACATGCTTATTAGGCACTATAGAGCCAGCACATAAACTAAGTTGGAGTAATTAAATAAGAGGAAGGTGAAGGGGTGAAAGAAAACACCATCTGCTAACTCTCGATCAGTCACTTATAAGCAAACTGGAATATAATGAAGGCCATTGCATTCTAATCATGAATAGATCCGTCTGCTTGGCTTGTGTTATTCTTCCTCAAAAATAGTGCATATGTTTTGTAACAGTTTGGTAAACACATGAAAGAGAGAGAAAAAAGAAAGCTAAAAAGTCCCTGCTGAACTGTATGAAATGAAGCAACTTGGATGCTTCATGGCATTTTTCAAATATTTATTTTACAGACAATTTTAACATTTACAGTACCAATAGCTTGGTTTGAAGGTAAGAGCTTGATTATGCAGTCAGCAGTTTCATGTTGCCACAAGATCATTTCATTTGACAGAAAGAATCCAGATCAACACTAATTCATGACTTGACATTCTTAGTTATTCATAGCCATCAACTGATGCACTGATTCTATTAGCTGGCTGCTAAATATAGAGTACTCATGGAATCTCCTCTGGGGTTGAAATAGCAATTGTTTTTAAGTCTGCAAGTTTTTCAACGTGAATGGTGACTTTTTAGGTTATTAATATAGAAGAGTGACATAAAATGTCATAGCCACCTGTTGTGTCAATTATCCGCAGCCAATAACATGTTAACACAAGGCAAATATTCTTTAATTTATATATACGTATACATGTGTGTATATAACATGTGTATATACATGTACATGTATGTATGTGTGTATACATATACATATACATATACATATACATATACATATACATATACATATACATATACATATACATATACATATACATATACATATACATATACATATACATATACTGAAAGGATAATTTGATTAGATGCAAATAATTCAATTATTGCAAATAATAAATTTCATTTCAGCAGTGTCATTGTCATGGGCATTCAAATTCTGCTCATGAAGAACTTAAGCAGGTGAATGACTTTATATTAGAAGGAAAATGCCACAATACACAGGACAATAATATGTAAGATGATTTTGTACTTAAGTCTTTTTTTGAAAGTCATTATATTGAGACATGCAATTACTAATACAATATTTTAATATTTTTCAGCACAAGTGTGGTAAAGATTCAGTCCTAGCAATGTTAGCTCAGCTTAATTACGAAATCAAGGGAGACTTCTGGGAAACTGCAGAAGCTGTGAGGTTGGTCACTGTTAATAATATTTAAAATTCAGTATCCCAATTTGAATGGAATTTTTCAAAAATGCAGCTCATCATTAGTTCTTTTAAAACAGGAATACTTTTGGAAGTTGATTTTGCTATATATTTAAGATAGTACTGCGCCTAATCTGATGCCAGGCCACGGTATTTTGAACAGCAGTGTGGGATCTGTGTCAGATTACTTATTGTTTCCTCGGCTTTGAAGTTATCAGCAATCAAGTCTGTGCTTAGGAAGACAATGGAAGCACTCCTTTGCAAAGAAGGCAAACTGCTTCACCTGCAGAAGGCACAGCTACACCTGCCAATGCAAGGGAGCTGTACAGTGCACAAGTGACAAACTGCGCCTAGAACGCTTCTGGGGAAATGTCTGTCCCACCTCAAATACACATGTTTTCCTGCCCAGAATTTCTGGGGAAAGGCAGTGTGTTCCTTAAAAGCAGCACCGAACAAAATAAACCTAAGAGGACATCCATTTTATTCTAAAACCATGTTCCTGATGCCATTAATTTTACTCTTGTTTGTTACAGCAATGAAGCACCACATTTTAGCTGAGAGAAAGAAACAGTGAACTTACACCAGACATTAATTAGGACTTCAATGTACTTGAAACTAATTTTAAGAAGCATTTATGTATGTACTATGTTTTTCTGCTTGCAAATGTTCTCTGGCTCATTTTCAGTTAATGACTTTTAATTGTGAAAAGTAAAATGAGGCTACACAGACATAATTGTGCTTGAGATATGCTACTGATATTCTGTAGAGAGTCAGCATGTTTACATCTTTTCCAGCTCTTAGCATGTTTTAAAAGGTATGCTCCCAGAGATTATGAAATTGTTTCCATTAAATTCAAATTGGTTTCAAGACTGTTCAGGCTGCAGGACTAGAGCACAATGTTTGGCTTTGACAGTATTTCAGCCCAGAAAACCAGGATAGCTCAAGCTCACACATGAAGCAGAAACATACCCTCTTGGGGTACTCATGTAAGATTTGGAGACTCCGAGACAGAGAAGAGCAAAATTCCCTCTGGATTGCTTAAAAGAATGCTTTTTCCTAGCAGCTAATTCTTGTTAACACACACAGTTGCCCAGCTATGACCAGGTAACATTTTTCCACTGATGGAGCTCCCTGAGGACTCTTCCCAGAGTACCATGCCTTATTTGCTTTGCAACCTCCACAAAAATAAACAGAAACCACTGTGTGGCTGTTTAAATGTGAGTCTTGAGGAACTGCTTTCTAATCTCCACAGTGCAATAAGGGAATGTCAGTGCTACAGGATGATAAATGTGCTGGGGCTTAGTTTCCCTCATTTTAGCATAAAACCTGTTTTTTCCCTTCTGCTTAACTCATGTCACATAATCATCAGGGACAACTGGATGCTGTGGGACCCACTTCCACAGCTAAACTCCTGAATATCTTACAACTGAATACAGAAAATGCATCTTTGCTGTGATTTTATTGTCTCAATGCAGTTATTTGGGTGTAGCTGAACACTATGTTGAATTATCTCTTGCAAAATAGCTCCCCTGCTTGTCTATTTGACATCCAGAAACTTCAAGATATTACTTGCTGTCTAATGTCATAGTCAATTACTTTTTAAAAGATAATTTTACCACTTGGCACCTGACTAACTGACCATAGCTGCCCTCTCCTTGCAGGCAGCCTACCCAGGTCAGCTCTGAAGTTCAGAGTTGGGGAGCATATGCACCGTACAAATAAATAGAAGACATCTTCACACAAGAAATAATCTGATTTACATAAAGGCTGTGATAGGAGGTTTGTATCTGCCCTTATTTAATCACTAAATTTTCATCAAGTTCCCATTCCTATTAAAATTTGAAAAGCCAGGAGGGAGAAGTATATTTTAGCATCGTTAAAGACATTATTCCTTGCATGTCATTTCAAAGCAGAGCAAACATGGGCCCTGACACATTTATTACAGGGAGATAGTGTACAGAAAATGGGATAAAATAAATTTGGGAGTGAAAACTGTCATAAAAACCAGTGGAAATCACAAAGATCCTGCAGGCTATTCAAGAAATATGCACAATTTCAAATCATTCCCACCTCTCCAAACATGGTCATTTTGAGGCCTGTGCCAAGCTATTTCAGACCCTACACAGTCCAAGACTAAATGTTTACACAGGAACATTTGGAAAGATAAAATCCAAGTAACATGAATATGTAAACCACATGAATCCCTTTATACTCTGTTTAAAATCACTTATTCGGAATGAGAGTATTCACAACTTGGGATTTAAGGTAACACGGCTGACTTCAAATTCCAGCTTCAGATGAAGCTTTCTGTGTGAAAACAAACCATGAATTATAACTGATACATGAAAGGGTGCCTTTTGACTGACTTGGCTGTTTGCCTGAAAGCCTGAAAGCAGATGAAAAGATGTCAAATTAATGAGTTAAAAAGTATCCTGCCTATTTTTAGAAATAGGTAAGACTTACTCATTCTGGTATTACAGTTACAATTTTACTGTCACTGTACTGATTGTTTGCAAAGTCATTCTAATGCTCTCTGTCACGGACTATTTTTTAAATAGAATTTGCTTATAAAAATTATTTTGGTTATCTGCCTAAAATAATATACTTAAATATCAGACGAGGATATTTCCAGAAAGCATGCATTGCTATTTAATTATTTCGTTTCTCTAACATGTAATCATTTTACAAGCCAACTTCATCTCCAATCAGCTTATAGAGAAATGGGAGAATTCACTGAAAACAGCAACACTGTTCATTGTTACATGAGAGACTGTGGTTGAATGGGGTGACTTGCTGTGATCTCTAAGCTCAGGGGAATGACAACTCCTAACAGGATGCACAACCGAAGCCTAACCTGTTCATGAAGTCTGAAAACTTTTGAAACACACAGTAATTTGATTAATGCTTTGTAGAATAAGGATGTGTGTTTTAATGAAAAAAAATGCAATAAAATGTTCAGTTAAAAAAAAAAAGAGCTAACTGAATACAATTTGCATTGCTTTACTCATAGTTTGTACATATTATCAATAATCTTATCATCTAATTATGCCTTAAGGACACAGGCAACTTATTTTAAGAGTTCCTCCTCATATCATTCATATCTTTTATATGCTGTAACACACTCTGGAGTTCCTCTTTTATAGATCTCCCACCTAGTCACATGGGAAAAATATTCAGACACACAGCATGAGAATGAGCCAACTGTTTGATGGCACACAGAATTACACTGCTCCTTAGTAGAACTGCATCTCAGGTGATATTTCTGAGGGAGCTTTGTGATGTCATTAAGACAGCAGTGACATTATAGAGTTATTTCAAATTTCAGTGCGTACTCTTCCATCTGGTAAATCACTAAATCAAGTGGGAAGTATTTCTACATGAAAAAGATGTGATCTCACTATTGATGTCAAGTGACAGTTCCCTGTTGATGTTCTTGGCATCTTGGCCTTATACTAACAAAAGACCAAAAGGTAAAAAACTTGTATTAATTATTATCATTTTTGTAGGAAATTAAGACTTAAATGCAAGAGTCATTATTGAAAAATGTATTTAAAAGTAAATATTAATTGCCTTGATTATGGACAAACTTTTAGAAGATAAAAAATGTCTATAAATTGTTCAGATCAGATATTAAGTTCTCCACTTCTTTGTAGGTTTCTTGTTTGAATTGAAGTGCCGTTGTAGGTGACAACAATGCACAAAAATGGACTGATTCTTTTTTTTTTTATAAGTGGACAGATTGTCATCAGTAACACATTATTTAGTGTGACCTAAGCTCCAAGAGCAGACTCTCTATTCTCACCCAAGTCAAGAACTACAGAGTTGGGCTCTTTGAAATAATTTCCCTAATCTTTTAATGAGAACCTTGGATCAGAATATTATTATTATTATTATTATTATTATTATTATTACAATCATCATAATCCTTATTAATTATTGTCACCACCTGCCTTATCGAAAAAAGAAATGGATTATATGAAGCGAGTTTGGATGGTCCCTGTTTTTCAGTGGATCTCTGCAGTGAATCTCTGAAAGCTTGAGTCCAAACTGCAAATTCTAAGGTCCTTCCCAGGGTTCAGATGGTTAAGATTTATTTGAAATAAAGAAACTTCAAGTGATACCAACTAAACAAATATTTTTTTCTGTTTATTTAGGTTTTGTCTTTCATTTTCCCTAGCATAAGTTTATATCACAATAATTTCAGAGAAACATTTTCTCTGCATCATCCATGTGACAGTACTTGGTCTTTACTATGTTTCAGCTTTCCCCTTTTTATAATGAGATGCTGCCTAGGATTTGTTGTAAACTTTTTTTCCCATAGAGACAAAGACAGCAAAAGCATTTAAAAACAGAGCAAGATCTGATTGCCACAAAACTCCAGAAGGTTTATAAATTGTCAACAGTATTGCAAATGCCTGGGAAAAAACAAACAAACAAACTAAAACCAAAAAACAAACAAAAAAAAAATCCTCTTCTGAAGTCCCTAGTCCTAGGACCTTCTTATAAGTGCAAATAGAAGTATTAACTTTGGTGCAAGTTGATTAAGCACACGGGCTGTCACAAAGTTTACTTCAGTAAAGGAATTGGCAGACATATTTAAAAGGGATTTACAGGGCAAAAACAAGGAAAGCAATTCCATGAAAATATAAAGAAAACTACTTCAAAAAATATGGTACTAAAAAATCCTCTGTGTGACTGGGATTATAAAATCCTATCATATAATTTGCATCATTTTATGAGCAATGAGAAGAATGCCACACACTTACTGGCTGGAATATTTATTTCTCCCAAAGCACCTGCAGATGCAGTTTCCAGATACCTCCCTTTAAGGCACTCTGTGCACTTGTGCTGAACTTTGTGCTCTTTCCTTCTTTGGCCTGGGAAGAGACTGTTCTGTTTGTTGAAAATTTTTCTGAATAAAAGATACTTCATTTACATTTAATGGTTTCATGTCATCAAAATCAGATTAAATCTCTGTTTTGTCATAATTTTTAGTTTCACACTTCTTAAAAAATACTGTAATGTATTGGCAGACACAAATAATGGCTATTGTTCTTAAAATTTCTTGCTGTGTGTGAAATTTCATTAAAGCTGTGTTTACAGCAGACTTTTGGTGAAAAAAGAATAAATTGCATATAAAAACATGCAGTACACAATTTCAATTGTAGACACTGCCAAAGCACAGAGAAGAGAAGCAGATTTTGGCAAAAGCCACAGCGTAACTGTTTCTGTTGAGCACAACTGTAAGCAATCATTAAAGTCAGTTGGTAGCTATATGAACAGTTTAAATTTATCCATAACATAAATCCATAATGTACTCTTGACAAAAATAAAACAATATGTTTAACATCAATACATAACCATGTTCAGGTTCACATGAATGAGGCTTTCCTTGTTTCCATCAGCAGAAACAGAAACAGATCAGATACTTTAAATTTCTTCAATCAATATATATAAACAAGAAATGTTAATATTAGGCTAAGAGGTGAATCTTGTAAAGAAAAAAGTAATCAAGAAAATTTTAAATTAAGCTTCTGCCTAAAATAGATCCCTGTGAGAAAAGAGTCAAATAAACATCCTTTTTTACAGCTGACTCCAGAGGGACTTCCATCAGAATCCTTGTTGCACATAACTTACTATATGGGAATTTGTCCAGTAGTTATTTCTGTGATGACTGTAAGAAAAACTTGTGAATGCATCTGGAAACATGCTATTTCAAGTCAAAAATTAAATTATTATTCTTTGGGTAGTTGGTTGTCATCAGCTGTGAGTTACTTTCTGAATACAGCTCAGAGTGAAAGAGTTGACTAAAGGAATATTTTTGGATCAAACTGGTATTTTCTCTTTTCTGTGATTCATTTTAATTTTCTGTATGAGAAAACTTCTCTGTGGTATATAGCTGACTCTTGTCTTAAAATATAGAATTGAATAGTTATTCATGAGTCACATGGTTACAGAATAGAAGCAGATGTGAAAGATAAAAACATATGACAGAAAGCAGTCAGAAGAAAATATAAGATTAACATTATTTCCTGAAATCTGTCTGCTTCCTCAGGAAATGCTTTTACTTTGGATACCAGAGAGGTTGGACAGCATAGTATCTTTTAGAGCAGTGCTGCCTACTAATATAAGTACTGGAATAAACATATAAACTTATAGCTAGTAGTCCAATTTGAAGGGTTGCAATCTTTTGATTTTTTCCAGTTATTACCACAACCCTTGCATTTTTCTTTCAAGTGTATGTTAATGCACATAAAAGATGTAAACTCATGGCCTATATCTCTTTGTACATTTGCTTGCCCTGTATTGCAGTGCTTATCTACAGTACATGGGGTAAAGCCAGCCAGACACCAGAGAAAAATACAGGTTTGGTGAGTTCATTCTGCAGTTTTAAATCAGGCGATGGGAAATTGCATCTTGTGCCCCCTTATTCATTTAATCTCTGTAAAATTCAGTTCCATACTTAGTGGAGTATTTTGTTTGTTTTGTGTAGGACCCTGTGGGAGAATCTATCCATCATCCAAACCCACGTACGACACAACTTGAATAAACACAAGTTGGGTTCACCAGAAGATTTGCCAGCAATGCAATAAAATAAACTGACACTTCTTCACATACAGTTGCCATGTCCCATGTGCTTTGCCTTTATTATTTACCTTCTGGGAAAAGTAATATGCAATAAACCTGTTGCAGGTAGCAATAAATTAGTAAATGCAGAACTGATTCAGAGTGGCTGTGTCCGCCCATCTCTAGCCCAGATGTTCTGCTGAAGATTTAGAGACTGTTTTGCAGGCTCTCAGCCTCTGAGGTGAATTAGTTGCATGCTTATACAAAACTGGAAATAGTCTTTTTTTGCATGTGTCTCTTTGAGTTTTTGTTTTTCCATTCCTCCACACTCCTCCCACACAGACCCTCTCCCCTGCACAGCATGTCCATGTGCAGAGATCGAAAGTGGTTTTTAATCTGCAGCACAATATTGCTTCTTTTGTATTATAGCTTTCCTTTAAAGCATCTTGTAATATCTTTACTAGGACTTCTAATTATTTCAGTAATTGTATTGACTAAGTCATCAGAAAGTAGTTTTATTTTATTGAAAAACTGTTGCTAGATTAGAAAAGCATCATTTTTGTGGTCTGAAGGGCCACAGTTTGGTCTATCATGCTATACTTATCCTGTCATCAATAATTAATCTTTTCCATATCAGCAGTAATTCAACATTGAGTACACGGAAGCTCTAGCTTTGAGATTCACGTGGCTCCTCAGCACTTCAGAATAATATATTAATTAGGTCAAACAGCGTTGAAGACAAATTATTTAGTCCTTGCAGTCTTATTTCCTTCAGTTTCATGTCTTTAAACTGAAAATATAGTTGTGACAGGTAATGCTTATAGCTTGAGGACAAACTTGTCTAACAACACCATTGGCATTTCTATTAATGGCAGACAGCAATCTTTCTGATCAGATGAAAAAAACGCTGCACTTAAAACCTAATATGCAGCAAGGGCAACCTAGCAGTGACAATGGCCATTGAGAATTTGGAGATCCTGTGAGAAGCTCTTTTGTATCTGTTCTTAGAGGGCACTAAACTGTAGAGCAGTAACAGACTAAAGGAAACTCCTAAGGAAGCTAATCCTATTTCACTGTGCAATGTCTTTGTAAATTAAGGGCCAGATCTGTGGAGACACAGAAGTGCTTTAAGTGCCTTCTACCTGCATTTCAGCACTTAGGCCTTCACTGAGATAAATGGGAGATTTCAAGAAACTTCATGGCTGTGCATTAACTTCCTTAGGTGCAGCATCAGCATTACCAACATATTAATGACACATTACATTGAAACATCTCAGTTGGTTAATGTGATCTAGTTATATGTCTTCAATGACAGAAGCATTAAAAGCAAATAAGCAACTCAAAACTTACAGAAAGGAATTACATTACTTCCTGGTCTGATGATGTAAATGTCCCACAGGCCACAACAGATATACAACAAGGCCAACAAAACCTGTAAATGAAAAGTTTTCTCTTCTGAGAGCTCCCACTGTGAGTGCACACAGCACCCTTGCTGCCTAATTTTTAGCCGTTAACTCTCCACAGTCTGAGAACAAAAGGTCTAGAGCATCCCAAAAGCTTTACTGTGACATTTGGGAGTCACCAACAAAAGACCAAATTTGCTTTGGGGAGTGCTCTGGGTCTACATGTTCTGCACTTCCCAGAGCAGCTCTAGATAGATGTAATATGTCATAGCTGTAGGTGCACAACACTTTCTCTGTTAATTTATTTTGGTTTTTGTGGGTCATAGTGCTATTCTATTATACAACAGAGCTAGGTCACCCATGCCAATCTGGGAGGAGGGCAACTTTGGCTCATAGCTGAGCCAATTCACAAACTGCCACAGAAAGGATTTCTTTTATCTCAGTTTTTAGTAGCATGGTCTGTTGCCATGAGGACTGGTACTCATTGAGCTGAGTCCTGCTCCTGCTGCCTCTGCTTGCTGGACATCACAAATAATGAATGGACCCAGTGCATCACACTTTACTGTGTGTGCTCCTGGAGGCTTTGACGGTGAAAGGAGCCTGACTCCTCATTTCATCAGCTATAGGAATGCCTGGGATTCACTTTTTCATTTGAATAAACACACAGAGTGCCTAAACTGCCTTTTAAAATGCCAAGAGATAAAGAATATATCATAGTCCTTGGATAACTGCCACTGCCAAGAACAACACAAGTTCTATTCCAGTCCCAGCTGTTCTAGCTTCACTGTTGCCTATGTGAATCTGTTACCTCCTGCAGCAGACAGATGTAAACTGGTACCTGTACCTACAAAGCTGCTACATGTTTCCTCCTCCTTCATAGTTTGCTATTCTGCTGTATCTGTTGACAAATGTTGTCATATACCCATTTTGCTTTTTAAGCAATTATATTCTCAATTAGATGTAAGGTGCTAATACCTTTTCTATGCTGGGATGGTCTGTAACATCAAAGAGAGCTCAATTCTAAGCAAACCTCTGATTTTATGGTAATTATGTTGGTGACTACCCACAGTGGATCCTCACAGTGAGAAGGCTGAAGGGAGCAGCTTTCAGTACAAAAACATTTCTGAGGTACAACTGGCAAAGATAGGCATGTAAGAGGCAGCAGGCTGTAGCTTGCATCTTCTGCTGAATTGTGAAGGCATTGGGAGCTGAGACCCTTCATCTTACAAAGATGACTTTTTGGTGTGTTCCTGGAGTGGGAACCAAGGAGCTCTCACGCCCCAAACACCAAAATGTCTTGCCCTATGTGACATAGTATAGTGATGCTAAAGTTAGGTGTAATTTACTGCAGCAAGAGCTACAGCTTCCCAGCTGAACAGACCTGCAAAGAATCATACTACTGTGCACAAAGGAAACTGTATGATAAGAATACAATCTGACACAACTGATAAAACCTGGCAGTATGTATCAAGCTAATCATGCAGAGAGAAGTATGGGCAGTTTTCAGAAAACAGGCATTTGTCATCTAGTTATTTTCCAAAATACTGCATAAAAGACTATTTTTGACCTTTTGTCCAGTTCCCTGAAAGTGATGGAAAAAATCTTCTCTGATTTCATGGATTGTTGGATCACACCCAGAGATTGCAGTGGAGTAGCAATTTAGTCTGAAGGGCACTGTCAAAGCCATGCGGAGGCAGTGGATTGGGATAGATGGAGAGATTCAGATGGAGCTGATTCATAGGGAGAATTATTAATGTGAATCTTGCAAAGGCCCTTCTCCACTGTGCATACCTCTGTTTAGCAAGATCAATCACTCACTTCCACATCAACCAAATTTGTCCAAGACTAGGAAGATAGTAATAATAAATAATTAGCATTTACATCATACCTTTCATCTTCAAAGCATCTTAAAAACATTCACTAATTAATCCTCACAACTGTCTTGTGAGTTAGGGATTTTCAGTATTCATTAAGAACTCAAAAAAATCTACGAAGTTAAAAAGAAAAGGCGGCAAACTTCCCCTTCTCTGACTATATAAGTGTTTACTCAAAATGTGTCATGCCTTGGGAACACTTCTGTACCAGTAGTTCTTACATCCTTCAAAAAGTAAATAGATATAGTAACCTCATAAATGAAACATAAGGTAAAATAAACCCTATTAAGTCTTTGTCTTCATAAAAATATTAAATGCATTAATTTTGAAACAATTATGCAGCTACTAAATCCTTCTTTTCAAAACCACAAACCTTGGGACCACATAAGCATACAGGATACGTACCTTTGAGCGCTGACCAGTTTTATGTTTGTGCAGTGCCAATCAAAAACTTGAAGTTATGAGGTGTGTCCTTGGGTTTTTTTCCCTAGAAACAAGGAACTATCAGTTCAGGCTATGGGATGTGATTGGGGCTGTGAATCCACAGAATCCCCTGTTTTCACTTTCTTTGGGGCTTGAGTGGACAAGAGTTATAAGCAGGTAAAAGAGGCAGTTGTCTATAAAGGGAGCTTCTCCAGCTACCAAACATAGCTGTGCTGTGGGTGTAGACTCCTGATTAAGATCAGCAGGGGTGAGGAGGGCAAAAATAATACACCTGCTTTTGGGAGTACCTCATTTCCACAACAACCATGGCAAACTGGCTCCACCTTCACTCATGAAGTATTGTTCTGAGAGGCCTAAGTAGATAAATTACCTTGTATTTTCTTTTCCATTTAAATCTTTTTTCTAATGAGAATGTTGCAAAACCACATATTTGAAGTGAAAGGTGCCAGTGGGTGCTTGTCTTCAACATCTCGGTTTCCTTTTCTGAGTGCTAATGGCAGAGACAGCTCACATACCCCACAACTGGTATGGCTCTGCCTTTCAGGACTTGTGTGGTTGTAGACAAACCACTATTTACTCCTGGAACTATGTCATATTAGCAGTCCTGGAATTTTTGTCCCATCTGCCTTGGTGCAATCCTCTGGGATATCCTGTCCTGCAGCTTCAGGTGTGGTCAGGGAGCAGAATCAAGCCAGGAGTTGTGGAGCAGAAACTTCAGACTCAGTTGTCTACACATGTAGACATATGATGAATCCCCAACATTTTGCAACTCAGGATCATAAAGCTCATTTCCAAAAGTCCTCCTGCAGAACACATCACTATAATTGTACCTACGAACACAACCCTCAAAGCTGACAAGTTTCATGGTTTCATTTCCAAGTCCTCCCCACATCAGAACTATACAAAAACATGATTTATTTATTTGTAATTAGACACAGTAAAATTATTCCGGATTCACTGGAGAAAAGCTGCATTCATCCTCAAACACTAGGTAGAAATTACATTTTTTTTTGTGAATTCAGTCCATGAAGTTTTAAAATCTGGGTAGTGCATGTGGTTTGGCAACTAATTCTACTAATTTTACAAGTTCAGTGAATTTTTTTCCCGGGTCCATGGATACTCTTTCCACAAAAATCATGGCTCCATTTTGTCAAAGATGTGATTGCTCTTTATTTTTGTAAATTTTTTCAAGTAAAGCAAATTGGACAGTTTGTATTCAGCAGCAGAACTCATTTTGAACAATACATAGGTAATGGAGCAAAAGATGTATAAGGTAAAAACATGTGCTGAACATATGTACTCCTCTGATGCATGCCAAACTTAATTAAAAATCAGACCCTAATTTGCTGTGGGATCTAGACAGTGTACCAGTTTGTCCAGATGTTTATAAATGAGAAAAATATATTCTCTATTGTAAGTCTGCATATGCAGACTCTGGGAAACTATTGTCCACGTTCCTTAAATAAAAACATTCACATTGTTGAAGGTATAGTTTATAAATCCTAAATACAATTGAGACCCTCCGAGGATTGCTCAATTTATGTGAAACAAACTCAGTGTAAAGCCATGTATGGAAGTCTTAATAAAACCCTCTGAGAATAGAAGTCCTCAGGCTATTCAACAGAAGTTTGTCAGCCTTTCTTCTGAAGCACGAGGCAAGCCATAAATTCAGATTTTTCAATACTACTTTTGTATACACCATGAAAAATAGAGAAAAAACACTATCTTCTAATATTTTTGTCTAGTTTATTGATATAGAGTATCTGTTGCAGGCAATTATTTCAGCTCACAAGTTTAGTGACAGTCCTTTATTTTAGCACTATAACACAGGCAGCAGCTAGAGGACTTTGAAATCCAGTATATTGACGTGTGTACTCATTAAATGCAATTCTGATTCTGGAATTTAATTACTAGCCTTTATGCCATAGAAGAATTGTATTACAGTTATAAAAAAAAGTTAAAACACCACAAAAAACACCAAGCCCCGAAACTTATTTAAAATACCTGTTTGCACCATTTGCAGTCATCTACTCAAGAAAAGAAATTAACTGCAAAAATTTCCTTGGGAATTATTTATGTAGCAATTTAATCAAGTCATATTTTGTTGTAAGAGAACTACTTATAGAATAGAAAAAAAATTGTGTTTTCTATCACTCAAGTTATTTTCCTTAACATAACTTTTTTTTTATATTGTCAGCTTTTGATAAAATCATAACAAAAGTGGGGCTTATATTACTAGTAGTGTTTATTGAGTATAGTAGCAAATGGAAAATTCCTGACAGGCGTGTAAAACACTGACAAAATCTGATACAGTCTTTTGCATCTTTTGGGCACATCCACTGTCAAACAGAAGAATCAGTACCTCTGTATCAGCTTTAAGTGGCATGCAAACAAAGTTTTGTACTTGTTAATGCAATGAATTTGATTATTCAAATTAAACTAAATTATTTTATTTATTACATATCACATTTTTAATACCTTCTTTGCTACAAAACTAGCTTCTATTTAAGAATGTTTAAAGTAGCCAACTCTTACCCCCTTTCATTTAATATTTACCTCTTTATATTGTGAATACTCTAATAGTACTGAAGTTAAAAAAAGGCCGAAGTGATGGCTCAGAATTAGAGTCATGTGTCCCATTAGCAGCAGGGAGTTCCTAATTTAAAACTAAGGTCTTGGAATGGTGAGAGACAGCTAATGCTGAGACCTCTGCTCTGCACACAGTTCAGCTAGTTCCACTCTTCCCTTGGACTTTCCGGAGCTCCATATCCAGCCCTCTGCTTTGCCTTTTACTTAGGTTGTGAGCTCTTTAGAAATGTCTCTATTGCTATGCTTTAACATTCAGCAGAGAGGCATAGCCTTTCTTGGCTGTCTTCTGGGCAATGAAATAAAATTTGTAATTGCTCCTGTATTTCTAAGGAAAGGACTCTTGGTAGAAAGGAATTTCTGGGTCCACTTTTGACTGAGAAACATCACAGAAAGTCTCTGTGTCAAGACACAGGTTTTTTTATCATGGCATAAGTATTATGAAAAATGACAGATTTTAGCTTGCTAAGAATATTGTAAACCGTTGACTCAAGCAACACTGACTATAATAAAATGTGCTGAAAGTTTTCAGAGTATTAAATAACTTGATAATTTCTCAATATGTCTGAATACTTTTTTTTACATACATTGTTATGGAACCTCCCGTGTAAATGGATCAATCCAGTAATTGTTTTTCCTCACACAGTTACTATTAACACACTTTTAATATTTTTCCTGTTATTTTAACCATTATTTAACTCTTTACAATGGTGGAATTCTATGGTCTATTGTACCATTTCCTGGTAGACCAAAATTGCCACCACCATTTCTTATCTTGTCTTCAGGACCAATTGACAATTGCCTCTGCTGCTCTATGTGTGTAGCAGAGTTGGGTGGAGTCTCAGCTCAGTTGAGCATGACAGAAGAAACAGAAACTCCTGCCTTAAAGCTTTTCCTAACAGCTGTATGTTTAGCAACAAGCAAAAGAGGGAAATAAAATAATTTTTTAAAAAGCAGGGAAAATTCTCCCAAGGCCACCCAATCCTCTTACCTGACATTTAATGACTTGCACCAAAGGAATATCACTGCCTCTATTTCATCTTTGGTTAATAAGTTACTTTTCCTTCAATTATAGGTAAGTCAAGGAAAGGAAAACCTTGCTTTGCACATTTGCAGCTGTTGAAGAAGTCCCATTTTGATGTGCAATGCTCACACTCAACACCTGCATTGGCATCAGCAGGACACTCCACTGTCAACAGATAGCACCTTGGAATTTCTCCTTAGGCTTAATGAGAGCAGAATCCTGCTTTATCTATCTCACTGTTTTCAGGTAATGCTAAGAGATGATTGTTAGCAATTTAAGAATTATTTTTTTATGACTTTACAAAATATTAAATAGAACAGAAAAATAAATAACACATTTGGGAAAAATAAGATTATAAAAATAGGTTTGAAATAGTTACGGTCTAGTTCATTACTAACATTCTTTTCTGTGTTTTCATGCTATACATGATTTTTCATTGCTCAAAATTTTAGGTGTAAGACCATAAGCTTAATGAGAATTAATATTTTTCCTTACATTCCTTACATTTCCTTACATTGTAATTACCCTGACAATCACTCTGAAGAGCTGTTAAGAGAAGCACAGACAAGGAGTATGTCCTGTCCTGTAAAGTTGGGAAGCAAGTTCCACACATGAGGAGCTCAGGCATTCTGACAAGGCCACTCAATCAGTCAGTTGGTGACTGTGGATTAATATTAACTTCTGATTCCAATGTAACTGATTCCAACTATTTGAGGTGGTCTCAATGGCAAGTCACAACTGAAGCACACTGATCTAATTCTCTGTAAAATCTGCAAATATCTATGTGAAGCTATAGGGTTTGAATTGGTTGATCAGTCAAAGAACATATGCTAAAGCCAAGACATTTCTTAGAAAGTAAATAGTGGATGAATATATTTGTACATTGGTAAAAATCTGAGGATCTTAAATACTGAAATGTCAACACAAAGTCCTAAATTTTGAGACAGAAACAATAGCTAACTTGCTTTCACCTAGAATCATTGCTATTAGTGGCAAACCATTTTAATGGTTAAAATTTTTTTCCTCTTTTGATTCCCCAAGAGGGAAGATGATAATTCATTGGTATTCCCCGGTGTTGACTGAGTTTTAGTATTTGTAGTCAAAAGAATAATTTGTGCAAGTGAACAAGACTTATCTCTTCCAAACGTGCAGTATTCTGTCAAGTGGTGTAATTGCTGTCAAATCATGATGTCACATGTCTGTCTCACCAAATTAACCAGGAAATAATAAATCTGCAAACATCAGTACTGTAACAGTCTTGACTGGTGTTCAGGTAATTGCCCACATACTAATTTTGACTGGTGTGTTCCTCTTTGTAAATATGCAGCATGGATATATGATCTGCAGGAACAAGGGAAAGGCAATACACAAAAACAATTCAGACACTTTGAACTGGGGTTAGTATTTTTGTCTGACTATTGGAAAAGCTGCCAGCACATACTTTTCTGTGACTGCAAAACCCCAGGAAGTGAGGCTCACACCATTTGAAGGGGCAGCACAGGAGGGCCCAAGGATGAGAATTCACAGCCAAGAGGGCATATTTTGGACAAAGTAACAATCTTGCCTTCTACCATTACCACAGTGAGCAAACAGCTTGGTGAAAATGTTTAGCTGAAGCAGCAGAATGACAGATAACCCCCCTGGGGAAAACAAGAATGAACAGAGCAGAATATAATCCCAGAAATACTGGAAAGGCAAAATTTAGCTAGCTCTCATTTAACCCTTTGATAATCCATCATTTAAGAGTGAGATTTTAGATCATGATGCATTTGGGATCTGAACCTTATCTCTCAAATTAAAGTCTTCTTTCCTTGCAAGATCTAAATAGGTTAAATTGTCTCACCATCTGTATTATTTAAAAGTGTTAGAATCTTCAACACTGCTTCTACAGCTGCCTCATGAGAATCTCAAACACAAAACATATATAAATCTTAAATCTTAAATTTTTCTTACCTATAAATTTTTGTAAAGGATTGTTAGTGAAGCTGTGAGCTATATTTATCATTGTAAAGCAACTTCCTCATGTCTTTTAGGGCTGCAAAGAACCACCTGCCTGCCCATGGCAGTATGCCAGAAACCAACTGCATGATTTACACCCACCAGCTTCCTATGAACTGTGGGAGTGTAACCTTAACCACCATCTTCTTGTACAAAAGATCCTGAGAACCAAGTTTTTTTTCTTCCCCCAGAAGAGCATACTGAATGAAATATTAAACATACTTCCTGCCTCCACATTCTCAGAGCCTGACAAGGATAGGACATTTTTAGGAAAGCAGCTACTATTTTTTATGCAACTTGAGAAATGCTAGCTTAGTCAAAATTTTTTGTGCTACAGTAAGAGTCTGACTATATACTATCAGCTTTGCAAAAGTAGTCAGACACTTAAATCTGAATAGTATTAGAGCAATTAGACATCTGAAGATTCAAACTTTGGCTGTTATGCTATAGCCAGTCTTAATGCCCAGTTCTAGAGCTGAAATAGTAAAGTGCTACCCTGGACATTTTAAGGACCCATCTCTACTAGAGGGTTTGATTGTGAAATGTTGTTTGCATTAGGCAATAATTCATTTTATACACCATTATAGGCCCACATGGAAGAATTTATGAAGCATTATAGTAGTAAGTAAAAAAAAAAAAAACCCAAACCCTGTAAATAGTTTCTTTAGGATAAAAAAAAAAAAAAAAGATCAAAAGTATGGTAAACCATTGTCACTACTAGAATATCACCCACTAAGTAAAAGAGATTTCTCAAAATCTCAGAAGTTTATAAAATATAGGTAAGAGCAATGCATAGGCTAGCGTGGACACTAGGGCTAGACTTTCTTTTCAGATTTTGGTCTGTATCTGAGTGTCCACACAGCATCACTCACAGCTAATGCCAAAGAGCCCTTCCTTTACTCCCTGCACAGCTTCTAGGAGGAAATATTTTCCCATGGCTGCAGAAGGGATCATATTTTGTCTCGGTTCTCAAAATAAGAGCTCACTCACAAGTCTCTAAAATAATTTCCTCTAGAAAGAATCCAGATGGCAGATTAACCTATTTATGTGGTGTTCTGTATAACTCTCTGAAGACTTACAACCAATTCTTTTGCATACTTCTTCTTTGGGCTCTTTCAAGGAGATGCACTAGCTGGATATAATGAACGTATGGATCACGGGACCATGGCGTGGTGATGCTCTTCCAGCTGTCTGCAGCCCTAATGTCACTCTCTGCCCTTCCATAGTTAGAATAACACTTAGCAAATAAAAGTAGTTGCCTTAAAATTGCAAAGAATGAAGGAACTGCCTTTAAATAATGATTCTGGTTTTTTAACTATATCTAGTGAAAGGTGGTGCTTTTTAACACTGTGACATCCTGGAAATGCACTAGATTTTGCTACCCTGGTCAAATTTTGCAAAATTACCTTCTCATACTACTCATTGATGCAACAAAATGAGGACACTTGCTCACTTGAAAAGTCATTGTATGCCTTCTCACTTGTGGCCTAAAAGCTATGGCCAAAAATGAAATGCACAGAAGCTGTTCTTAGCAGATACTAAGTTACACAGACCCTACTCATTGCAAGCAGATTTACCACGCAGGATAGTTTAAAACATCTGTCGTTGTCCTACACATTTTTCAACAGTTTACACTACGGCATTTTATCTGCTTTTATCTCCCTTGATTTTCCACTCAGAATATTTCCTTGGCTCATTGTACTCCCAGTCCCATGTGTTTTCAGTGCTCAGTCAGAGTCAGATTGTGTCTCGCTCAGTGCCTGTGCCCAAACCCAGCAGCAGTGCTAAGCACAAGCTCCCATCTCCATACTCCAACTGGTTCCAGCTGGCTCTCGCTGGGGACCCCTCCTGCCGACAGGAGCCGAGCACTGACTGTGCTGCCGCCCTCCCTGGTACGCTGCAGCTGCTGGTCTGCAGAGTACGGCTCAGTAAGGCTGCTCCTCAGCCCCAGCAGGGAAAACACTCCCAGCACTTCCTGCAGGCACCACAGCACTGCTGCACTGCTCTTACCTGGCAGCTGATAATGCAGAAATTCCCACCTCTTCCCAGTATCAAACAAGCTAGCTGCTATTACAGGGAGAGAGTGCTGCATCACTCAGGTTACTAAAATTAGTCTCGTTAGCTAACTAGATAAACTAGGTTGTGATACTTCTATTCAGTATGGCTTTAAAAGCCAATATATAATCTATTTCACCCTCTTTTCTCTCCCACTCCTCATTTCTATGCAGGTCAATGTTTAAAAATATATCTAACAACCATATTTGATATCTAACTTTTTCCTGTTCTCATTACTGTCTGTAACAGAGAGTTGTTTCATCCAACCCAAGATAGCTTTGTAGGTTTTGTTTTCTGAGTGTACATTAGTTTTCTTCCTGTAGTTCTTTTCCTACCAGGTATAAGGATCTCATAGGAGAAGATCACATGTGAAGAAGCTCATGGTTATTTCTTTTCTGACAGTGGGATTTGGTGAGAAGAAGGAGGGGTGGACATTGGAAGAACAATAGTTATTGGGTATATCTTACCACAACTGGGCCTCACCAGCAAAACACAAAATCATTATGCCAAAAGTAACACGAGGGTGGAAGATGGGAATATCTGTCACATCCCACAACCTGATTTCATCTTTAATGTGTTTTTGGCCAGCTGTCACAGTTGCACCTCACACAGAAATTCTGGTGTGCATTATCTCACTGTCCCTCTCATTAATTTCTATCCACAAACTGCACCTTCAGGTGAATGAAAGGCTGTTTCTTTGTTTTCATCATCAACAAAGGTTTTTGTCATGTAGCTGTTCCCTAAATTTTCTCCACAGGGCAGTTCTCCCTAGATTCTGATCATTGTCTAAGATGCTCAACTCAACTATGAAAACCAAGGAGGACATTTAAGGATGTTGGTTTTTCTCACTGATGGTTTCCTAGCCCTGTTTTAGCAGATGTCCTTTTTTCGAAGAAAAAAGACCAGATTTTATACACTGCAATACAAATTAACAGCTTATTAAGTGGTATTGCCAGGTTATAATAGCGCTTTATTGTTGAGAAAATTTAAGTAAGTTCATGCTGATGATACCCATGGGCAAAGGAAAGACAAGCATGTAACAAGAGTTCAGGGAGTGTATAAAAACCTGCTCTGTTTTTCAATTATTAAAATCATGGGGGAAGAGGGGAGAGAGAAAGAGAGAATAATGTGGTAAAAAGGGATGTTCCTGGGTCAGACCTTGGGCTTCCTTTTCTAGTTTGCATTTTGTGATCATAGCTTTAGGTCTTCTTTAAGTTACATGGATTTGTTATGAAGGTCAGGTCCTATATTATTGTAAACAGCTGTGCTTGAAAAACTGCTAGTGTTTATAACTAATGGATATGTTATTCTAGTAAGATATGTACTTAAAGTATAACTGCAGTATTTTTTCTTTAAAAGCACATATCCAGTGCTAGGGATCTAATTCTGTACCTTTAGTTCAAAGTAAATCTTTGCTATTTCAAAGATCAAGCTCTTAATACTCGCAAACAGCCTTTCAAAATATTAGTGTGAGAAGTCAAGTAAACAGTTTTCTGTGCTTCACAGACTCTAATACAAATCTAAGTTTTCCCAAAGCTCCATTATCTGATACTCACAATCAAGCAAGCAGCTTTTTTACTTATCTGCTTTTGTTAAAATTCTCTGCAGTAAGTTCTTTCTAACATTCTCTGGCTGCAGTAGGGAGAGAACCACCTGTAACAAACCATATAATCAGCAATGAACAACTCCTACACCAGTTTTCATGTGCAAGGTCCTTGTAATATTTCTGTCTTGCAAGTGTAAGGGCTCTGTTTCCACAAGGCTGCATGTTTAAAAAACATTTTTTGTAGTCTGCAAATCACAGGTAGAAATCTCAGCTTCTGTTACAAAGATACATTTAATGATACAGAGATGATGTCTATGAGGTAATGCATGCTTGATAAGCATGTTAAGCATAGCTGAAAACAGAAGAGATCACTTCTTAAAGCACTGTGCAAGATCCATCCATCTGCAGATAATAATTGGAATATACTACTAAAACATACAGTATTTAAAAGAACATACAGATTTGAAAACAGAAATTATTTGATCAGTTTAAGATTTCCCAAAATGGTCTTTGAGTTCTGCACTGAGCAGCTACACTATAATACAGTGAACAGCCCTGCTTTGTAAAAGTGTTTTCAGCTTGCAATCATTAAAGTAGAAAGTACAACCTGAAAGTACAGTGAAATAAATTTACTTGTAAATGTCTTAGTGAAATTTGAATTCATGTCTCAGTTGTAATACTCCATTTTGCACTGAAATAATCAGTGAGTCCCACATAAAAACAGTAGGCCTTCTCCAAGCTAAAGAAAAGCTAGGGAAATTATTCACAAACGTTTGCATGAATTCTAAATTGCTTTTCTATTCAAAAGTGTTCACACCCCTTTTGGTGATTAATCCTTGAACATTTGTGCTAATGGACATCTGCCCACACAAATGTTTGGCTTTTCACTAAGTGACAACTTATTTTATTTGCAAATAAGGTATTGGTGCCTCACTAGGCACTCTACCATCCTCCAGTCAAAGAGTAGGAGCAGTGACACATGATTTACGTTACTAATCTTATATAATGAGTTGTGAATAGGCAAAGATAAAGCAGAATTAACAGTTAAGGAATTCTTCATGAGTAGAAATGTGCTCTGCATAACTGTTTGCCACACCAAACTGAAAAAAAACTCCAAAAACCTCAACCAGAAGAACTCCCAAAACAAACCCAAAAACCCAACTCAAAACCTAGGCTTCTGTGAAAATAGGAAAAGGGCTGCTTTCAAAGGGGCAGCATTGGTCAGTGTTCTAATCCAGGGGCACAGGATATGAGCTGATATCTCACTCTCAAATATTTTATAGCCTTTGCAAGAAAGATTTTAAGGAAAAATTTGAAAAGGGGTATTGGTTGACTGATATCTCAAAAAGTTTTCAATTCTGAATGCTAAATAATTACGTGAATGCAAGTAATTATTACTTAAGACTTATTTGGCTCGACAAGCTGTAAGTAGCTAGTGATTGCAAACATACCTGTGGGAAAATACCAAGTTGAAATTCTTTTTAAATTAAGTTTGACACTTGAGTTTGGATTGTTCTGGACAAACGTATGCTCTTTCTAATCCATGGAAAATGACCCTGTCTAACAGAAACTTTAATTTCAATGAATCAACACCTTTGGAGAAAAATGTACTTTTTTCATCAAGGCTCCATCACAGAATTTTCAGCTGCAACTCTGAGCTTATTGGTAATTCCTTAAGTACATCCAACAAATAATAGCTTTAAAACTTGCAATTTTCAGTGGCCAGCTGTCAAATAGTAAATCTTTTTTTTCTGCGATACATCAGATCTCTATGAACTTGCAAGCTTAAACAGCTGTTTTATAGATTATCTAGTACCATTTAATTTCCTTCTTGATTGATTTCAGATGTCAGGAAAGGTCATGCCTAATAAGTGTTTAGATAAGCAAATTCCTAAAACCTGACACAGAGCAGGTTGTGGTGATTCAGCATACTGGACACACACCCCAGTAAGGGCTGGTAGGTAGAACTCTCCATTTCAAGAGCTTGACAGCTTGTAGTCTCTACTATTCCTGCAGTGTTCTTTACTATCAATATGGTATTAGCTGTCATACTTTAATCAAACTTCCACTGAGAAATAACAGCAGGCCTAATTCTGCCCATGTTGAAATAGTCAAACTGATTTTAGTGGAAGCAGAATGAAATTATAAACCATTATACACCTGACAGTTCCTGCATAATTTCAGTTTTGTTGATAATATTTACTTTTTGTCCTTAGTCATAGGGTAGTGTTATGTCCCTTTAAATGGCTCCCCTCTCCAGCCTAGAGGTAATTGTGTGATAGATGAAGTTGAGTATTTGCCATATCCAGCCTATGACGTGCACTCCTCTTTGCTTGAGGAGTTCTAGGCTATTGTATCACTGTCACTCCTTCTGTTGCAGACACAGTATCTCCTCAGTCTGCAGCAGCTCTTTCAGCTCAGTATCAATTGGGATAGAAAGGAAACACAAACATAAGCTCAGGGAAAGCAAAGATGTAATTACCATTCAGCCTGCCTGAATATGTCAGCAGCACTTACAGTATTCTACTCAATACATTTAGCAGTGAGGTTGGTGGACTGTTTGGCTTATTCTCGCTTCACCTTTGTGAAGCTACCTTGATCCCGTGTCTCTCTCATTTAGGTGTGTTTAACATCCAAAGAAGTCTAATATTAAAGTGTGACAGGCAACCCTGCATTCTGCTTTTGTGTTATGGTGCTATCCACAACAGGGTTTGGACAAGCAGTTTTCTCACTCTTCCTTTTTCACCAGCCTTCCTTTTGGTGGCTGCTCTTTGTAATCAGTTTCTTTTCCTTCCTGCCCACTGCATAAACCCAGTGTTGTGCAATGTGCAATGAGGAACAAGGGTGGTGCAGACTGCTCCTGTGTGCCCCCTGCCACTCCAGTTCTCTTGTTCATTAAAAGCTCCTAGTGACTTTAAATCAGCTCCACCGGGCTTTGTGTTGACAGAAATTTGCCCAGAGATAATTTGGCTGAATTTTGTCTCCAGACTTCAAAGAATCTTGCATTTGTACATGTAGTTCAGACAGAATTATTGATAAAGTTGGAGTGGAATTAACAAAAAGTGCTGCTGGGGCCACAGCTATAAATTCTGAACCTGTAATATCTCATGGATATCGGGGCTTATATCTGATTTTACAGCTCCTCAAATTTTTATGAAACCAAGTCATATATATATATACACACACATATATATATATGTATATATAGTTTTTTATCAACTTTCTGCCTATTTTAGGATTTCAAATTTTACACAGATTTTTGTGTGCATTTCCCTACAGGTACTTCAGCCTGGAAATGTTCATCATAGACAAAAACCAAGAAATCCTAGACATTTAACGTACAAGAAAATGAATCACCCTTATATTGAATTATCTTTATTTTATTACATATAATAGCATGTATATTATCTATGCAAACTATCTCTGTATTTTAAAAAGCTAGTCCTTTTTGAAATCAAGTAAGTTTCCATGCCTGAATTTTAGTTTGTAAGTAGCCCTTAGTAGCAGTAAGATTAGACTGCATTTTACATAGCAAAAGCTATTCAGTATTTGAATTAACAACCATATCTTAATGAGTGGAGTGGGAATGGGGAGAGGGAAGGAATAAATTGCCTTAAAGATTTCATTTTAAAATGAAAACTTGAGGTATTTCAGAAATGTTGAGATGGTAGTTGAGCAATCTGAATCTCTGTTGAGATATTCTTAAATGGGATATGTGTTTACACCAACTCTTTCCTAGGAAAGCTTATTTCCAGAAATCACAACAGATAAAAGAGAAAGAACCTACAGGCTTGTGCTGAGATCTATTTCTGAATCATGGGACAGGTGATTTCAAGAATAGCACCTAAAAAAGTTTGACATGAGGCTCCTGCTGTGGAGAGGATGGAAGAACAAGCCTCCCGAGAAAAAATAGCACAAAACATTTGCTACAGCTGTGGGGAAATAAACTGGCAGTGGATGGGAATCTTCTTGAGGTTACTTGTCACAGAAGATTTCCATCATAAAGTCTTGCTAGTTAAATAACTTTATAAGAATGATTAAATGTAGTAGCCAGACAGACCATTGTCCACAATTAGCTTTGAGTCCACAAGACTTCTCCTGTGATGGCATTTACATGGTTTACTTAGATATTTCCAAATCTGACAACTTTGATTTCTGGGAAAATTTTTTTCCAAAAAAACATTTGAAAATAAAAACGTCCAAACAACATCCCCTAACAAAAAACCTGAGAATTCCTCTCCGTCCCATATACTAATATTAAAACAGTGCTTTTAACTTAATGAGATATACTATAGTTCACAGTTAAATTTAAATAGCATGGCATATTCAAATGGGGTTGACAGCTCATGGGATAACTCAGAGGTTTTTAACTCCAGAGGTTACTTGATTTGTATAGCTGGGATGGGCAGAATCAACAGCTGGAAAGCCTGATGGGATTTCACCTCCTTGTTAAATGCTGTATTTTCCCTTTCTGTCTGCTTTTCTCTTTCACACCGCTGGTGCAGACAAGTCACCCACAGCCTCGGAGTTTTCACAAGCAGGGGGGAAATGCCGGGGAGAGCCCTCACATGAGCTGTATAAAGAGACACCCCAGACCCCGTGTGCTACACCAAAGCCTTCAGCAATCATTTGCTTCTTCCTGTTTGTGTATTTGAAGAGTGGAAAACACACACATCACCTTTAGGTGTGAACTCTGCCTGTGGGAGCCTGGCAGACAAAGACAGTGGGATGGGGAGGACCCACCACTCACACATGCATGTAACACAGTTAAATTCTTCATTGCTTTTCCCTAAGACACATCTGGTGGGCAGTCCTCTGAGACAGCTCTCAGTTTCCCCAAAGCAGAAGTGATATAGCTGTTGGTCACTAACAATTCATCCTATCAATGTCTGTGAAAGTTGAGCTGCAGGAAAATGAACACCCCTCTCAGTGGTGAACAGTGTCTTACTGAGGTGCTACTAGGCTCATTTTCACTGTGCAACTCCAGCCACTTAAGGCACATCACCAGATTTTTCTTGTCTGCCACAGCTGCCAGGTAAACCCAAGAGTCCCCCTTTCAAATCTGTCTCTCTTAATCTAGGGCACTGTATCACTTTGTTCCCTCTTTTGTGACCATAATTGATATTAAGGGCCAAAAAGTCACCAAGTCACACAACTTAAAAAATTTATCACTACCATCCATGGAGGAAGATCTTAAACACCTTCCCTCCTACAAAAATAAATTATGAAGCAACTACTATGGGCTGAGGAACAAAGCAAACTTTGTCTCCAAGAAAAAAGAAAAATGATGAAACAATTGTAAAATATTTCTAGGCAGCCGCTTGATGTCTGTAATATATCTCCTTGGAAAACACATTAACATAATCCCTCCCATAAATAATTAAATTCCAGATAAATTCCTGTGAGAATAAATTCTCATCAAGGTGAGCAAACAAAATCTAGCCTTAAATCAGTATAGACTTTGGCATTTTGTAGCAGTTTATGTACCTGGTAATGAAGATATAATACAAGACACTCTGGGTGGTGCAGTGAGGAAAAATACACATTGTCATGTTTCAACTGCATAAGACAGCAATACCACTGCACTGATTTCCGTGCCACCTACTTCTAGGAAATCCTGATCCCTTTATTTTAAATCTAATTATTAAAAGACTAAATTGTTCTAAAAAGCTCCTTTAAAAAGGCAACCAAGAAATACAGAGATTATTAAATAATATAAACCATGAAGGCCCAAGCAACTTTTGATAAGTCTTGATACTAAACTTGCTTTGTTTCATCTTAGCACCGCACTGAAAACAAAACATATTGCAAGTACATGTTAGGAAGAGTCTCTTTCAAAATATAGCAAGCAATAAAAACCAGTGCTTCTGTACACACACAAATCATAAAACCTTTTTCCATTTGCTGGTAATACATGAATTGTCATACAACTGTTGAGTGGTCAAGACCAATGTTTTTTCCTTTTGGCCATTCAAAGTGTATGGCAAAAACTTTTTGCCTCATGACCAGATTCTCAGTAATTGGTTTTGTTTATACTATGCCAAGCTCACTGCTTTTTGCTCTGGCCTCTTAATTCATGCAAAGATTGAAATCTACATTTTCACACTGTCAATTTGATAAACTGTTTCTTGTTTGGATGGGAAAGAAGGAGGTATTCAAACCCCACAAAGAATCAAGATATTTCTGACAGTGCAGCATAACAAGGACTAGACATCTTTAAGTGTGCAGATCATCAGAACCAGAAGCAGTCCCATACAAGCAGTGACTCAGTCAAAATGGGAATTTGCAGATCTGGGTGATTCAAACCAGATGTGTCTACATTATAAATAGGTGATCTTCTGGCTTGGGGCAGCATTGTGCACACCCTATTCAGCAGAGAATGAGCTCAGAGGGCCAAATGTCCTTAAATACCAGTAAAGGAAATTACTCATAAGCTTCCTAGCAACTTCTCCAAATATGCTGAGCAATCATGCAGCAAGGATCCCAATAAGAGGGAGTGTGATACCACCCAAACACTATGTGTTACAAGAGGAATGAGGAGAAGCTCCTTGGCTCACGATTTACTGCAGCTACTGGGCTGGCCTGCTGAAGTGGGATAAATTCCCTGGCCAGCAAGGGTAGGGTTTGCCTGTTTCTTCCCTGAAATCCTGGCAAGGAGGATCACATCAGAGCTGCTTGGCAGCTGAAATGACAGAAAAAGGGTTTAGAGGGTCAAGAGACTGCGGACAACTTCTGCAGACCTAAGGCATTTGTGCCTTGAGGCACATGTGAAACACAAGTGTAGAAAGTGGCCAGAATTTCATATTAATGTAAAAAACTTGCTGGTAAGCAGCTGTGTGAAGCTGAGCTAGCTGGATTTCTCAGCCACACAAAGGTGAGAAGTCTCACTGGGAAAGAAATAGACAGTGTGAGATACTCACAGTGGCTTAGGACCACACACAGTTTTATTTCTGTGTCTAACATTGTGCTGTCTCAGTGTTTTGTGCCTGCCCTGTGCTAAAAACTTATCTGATTCTGCCTTGTGGCAGGATTAGTTTAAGTCTGCAAAGAACAAGGCTAATCTTCCATTTTCAGGGCAGTTGTGGTAAAGTGAAATTACTCATCCACTGAAACTCAAGGAACTCATATCAGGTTCCGTATGCATTTGAAGAAGTTTTTCAATTTTAACAAAGTGGCTTGGCGTTTTGGGACTGAGCATGACTTAAACTGGTTTTGATGAATATTTTTCTCATGTGTTTGAATTCCCTGAACCAATTGTAAGTTGTGCTTAACACTATAAAGACAATCTTAACTTACAGTAGGAATCCTTTGTATTAGACTGTTATGCAGCCATATAGGCTAGGAGGATTTAACAAGAATGTTAAGTGTAACATGCTAAATGAGTAATTTTTCAATTATTAGATTATTTTAGCTACTTTTCCTATTAAACAGATGCTTTCCAACAGTAGGTGTGGACACCAAACCCATATTCTGTATAGATTTTTCAGTGATCACCTTGGAAGTCACTTGTAGGAAAATATTCGATGATGTGTAAAACATCTCTCAGTTCACTCTCTTCTCCCACAGTCTCACTAGGGGGAGGTGTATATTTTGTAGAGTTACTTGTTTTGAAAAAGTTTATGTTTGATGATTTTTTTTTTTCTTGAGCATTACAGAAGCACAGGTTGGTTTGTTGCTATGTGTTTCTTGGGATAGAGACAATAAAATAAATGAAGTGTGCACTTGAAGTAGGAAATAAGAGCTTTATATCTGGAGAAAAAAATTTCATTTCCAGGTGAATTTCACAGAAATTTTTCTTTCAAACTTCATTTCTTCCACAATATGCAAATTTTCCAAGTATCACTTTCATCTCAGAATTTTAGTGACAATATTTTGAGTTTTAATGTGTCAAACTAGACAGGCAGAGACTGAATCTCAATCAGATTGAAAGTTTATGGGAAATATAAGCTTAAGGCCTAAAGACTATTGTCTAGTTGCTCTTGTCCAAAAAATGGTGAACAAAGGTGTTTCATTCAGTTTGACTACTGTGAGGTTTAAGAAATAGTAATTTTTTTGATCTACATAGATGAGAACTTGATCATACACTGTGAAATCCAACCTGAAGTAGACTTTCTACTGATATTTATGTAAATTTTATGAAAAGTCTTAGAGTTTCAAGGTGAAGGATATAGTTAATTTGTGTAATGTTAGACAAGATTTTGAACCTTTACTCTTTATTTAGTTCTAATCCTGAGTCTTCTAAAGCTCCACTGCTGAAGTACTCACTACCTGTGTGAAAGCCAAAGAGACTGCAGAAAGGGTCAGCATCTCTTCCCTGCCTCTGGGACATGTCAGGTCCTAGAGTGTTCAGGATGGCCAGCTGGCTATTGACATGTTGGTTTTGCTCCACAGCTTATTTGAGGTTTATTTGAGCCAGAACGGATAGGTAAAAGAGGAATGAGTAAGAAAAATGCAAATCACGCAGATTAAGTTCAGATGTATTGTCTTAAATAGGTAATACAGGATGTCTTGGTCTTCTTATTCTTCCACTCCAGTCCCAGAATTGTCTCTTTTAAGAAAAGCTCCATAGTAGCCAGGCTATGTAGTTGATTTTGCCAGTGAGCTGGACAAGAGATGCAGCTGAAGATGTCCTGAAGGCTGCGAGAAGGCCCAAGTCTGCCAGCAGCTTGGGGCACGGCATTGATGTCTTACAGTTTATTTACCCTGGTGTTGTGGATGACCTTTTCAACATTTTTGTCATTACCTATTTGCTGTAGGTTCTCAGACCGTGTGTATGCTGCCAAAATTGCAAGCAACTGGAAGCAAATCATGAGCTCTTGCCCAAACAGTCTGCCTGTTAACAACACCTTTTGGCTGAGGTGTGGCATGATGTTAACCACAGCGCATTGATGGGTGGCTAAGAGAGAAAGCAAAGCTTACCTTCCTGTCATCTTACACAAAGAGAGCAAACAGGCAACACAGCTTCATGCTTCTGGGTGGAAGATGTTAAAGATACTTTTATAGCACAGTATATGGGAGCCAGCTTCACACATATATGTGAGCAAAAAGGAAAACGGGCTTTCTTTTGACCTTTGCAGTACTGCCTTGAGCGCCTTAACAGCAGACTGACCCCATTCAAGTGCCTCCATCAGATAAAATCACACAAATGCCAGCTCTTTAAGAGAGGAAATTGTAGGGCTTATGTCTTTCTACCTCTTCAGCAACAAATCTGTAGGGCTTTGACTGACACATGTTCATACAGAGTAAAAATATTGCCAAATGTGCACAGAACCTCAAAACACTTTTTACCACAGACCACAAACACCACCACCTTCAA
The DNA here is from genome assembly GCA_024734555.1 of Trochalopteron elliotii. Lineage (NCBI taxonomy): Eukaryota > Metazoa > Chordata > Aves > Passeriformes > Leiothrichidae > Trochalopteron > Trochalopteron elliotii. The sequence continues at coordinate 1,872,932 of JANPWX010000313.1, forward strand.
CACTAAATGAAAAAGGAGGTTTAACACATTACCTCTCCACTTTGGAGACTAGCTTTTGTTCTTCTAACATCTTGCCCTTGTTTTGTGCTTAGCTTCAGGTTTTCAGTGAAGCATAAACTCCAAGTGCTGTAGGAGCCAGCAAAGACACTGCCCAACTACTGTCCAAGCCAGTCAGAGAAATGGTACAATTAATGAGGACATACCTATGTCTGGCTGTAAATTCATGAGCAGGCCTTCTCCTGTGATCAAGCTGAAATATAATCAAAGGTCTATGAAATTTCACTCTCTTTGAAGACACTTGTGAAAACTGAGTACAGCGGACAAGTTTCCTCCTCTTGGCTTTCAGACTAGGACTAAAAGTTGTGCCGTAACTTTTCTGCTCCACTAGGTTATTCAAATCTGTACAAAAGTGGCTTATATCAAGTGGCAATGAGATAATCCGGAGGTTTATAGGCCACTTTGTGTGAGAAATATGCTAATAAATCAAAGATTTTAGTAATTTTAATGAGTTTCATTTTTGTGATGTCACCTCATAATCCATTTAAACAAGGATTAGTAGTGTCATGCAAGAACTCCAGATTAATTACTCTAGCTGAAAAGTAACAGAACAACTTTTATCCAATGAAGACATAGGATGAGTTAATTATTCTATAGCAGGTGTGTGGCTTTGCTTAAGAAATGCATACATAATTTTTGGATGAAAACATTGGCTTTTCATATGAAAATCTGAGTTTCAATATAAATGACAGGGTCTGGTTGAAATGTCCTTGTGGAGAAGAAAAAAGGAAAACCCTGTCTATCAGAAAACCAATGTTTTTTCAAAATTTCAATGCCAGTAGCTGCAGCTGAATTTTTCTTTGCTGAGAGAGATTGACCCCAGCTAGGAATTTGCAGACACTTTCTTATGGTGGTAAAGAAAGAGTTTAACTTTACTCCCAAGCTAGGAAACTCCCACATCATCTTCCACCAAGAATCAGTTTTAGACAAGGGTTCTTCCCCTCTGTGAGAAGCCGTCCACCACTGCTGTGTACCAACAGACAAAATATCCACTCACAATAGATGGCTCACCCTTACATTTTTTCTGCTGTAGACTAGCTTTCATTAATCAACTGAAAAATGCAAGGGAGCAGTTAGTCAGAAAAGAAGCTCTGCCTTGCAGCTGTGACAGTTTTGCCACAACACATCTATCCTGTTCAAGCCCCCGGTTACAATTTCTTTCCCTCCATATGGTATAAATATTTAGTACTTTTGATGTCACTGTTTCAAATGAATTGATTTAGACTATTTAAATATGCAGGTATTCCTTGCCTCTGATGCATTTTGAAGGAAATAATATATCTTGACTCTTCATCAAAGTGTTGGTTTTTAATGACAGAACAGTGATTTATTGATTTTTTTTTTTATGGTGACTGGAACAATGGCAGCCTTAAAGACCAATTCAAGTATTCAAAAGCATTCATAATATCCTTGTCATTCTCAGCACCATGAGGGCTTACTGGACGACCAACTTCCCTGTTGATGAAAAATAGAACCATTTTAGGGTTCTATTTCTCTGGAAAAATCTGATCACCTCACCGAAAGAATGGTGCTGCTGCTCTGAGAACTTTCTTCTGTAAGATTCTCTAGTTTACAGCACATTTTCAGATTTTCCAGTCTTGGTGCGTCTAGTGATTACCTACACGCACTTCAAAACAAGTTTCTGTTGTGTCAGTGAATATGGGAATGTCAAATGAACTATTTGTCTGTAAAAGAGGAAATATTTCGCTTGACTCTAATGTGGTCAGAATCTGCTTGTTTGCTCCATATTGTTGCTGAGGTAACCTCCGAAAACAATTGATATTTGTAATAGTTTTAAGTAACATCCACTGTTGCAACATCATTTTAGTTTCTTTCCAGTCAAAGTTTACTACTGTTTAATGGATTTGCTGCCAAACTGATTCAGGAAGGAAGAGGGATAAATATAAAATTTCTCAAGATAGTTTTATTTCAATCTTGAAAACATCCATACTAAAACATGCAAATGAGCCTTCACCCTGTGGCAAACCTGTTGTGAAGCTCAACTGAGCTTCTTATGGACGAATTTTACAGTCAAGAATGTTGTCTTTGAAAAAGAAATTCTGTTCCTGAAGTGCCACTTTATTTTATTGCACTAGACATTGTCACTCTTTCATTGTCCCAGCTAGTTAAGTCATCCTGTCCCTGCTCTTCTTCTGCAGCACTGCTTGTAAGCTACCACCTGCGGAGGGTGTGAGGAAGAGCCTGGTTACTTGCTCATGCTGTGACTAACTACTCTGCAAAGAAAAAAAATCCCCCCTTCTGTATTGGTAGCCTATCACTGGGGCCAAGATAAGAGCGAAAAACCTCCTTTGGAAATCTCTCGGAATGACACTAGTAATAGAAAGGTTTCTGCCAAAAGGATGAGGTTGTAATGTCCTGTTTTGAGGATGGAGGAGTTAAATAAAAAGGAAAACTAACAAAGAGGAACAGGCATGATGATGGTTAAAAAAAAAACAGCACTGAAAATATTGCCCTTTAATGTAACATTCACAATAAAAATTTTCTTTTTTCTAAAGCACGATATACTTTTGCAGACTGCTTTGGAAGTAATAAAGATACATTCCAGAAGCAATTATGCGAAGAAAAAAAAAGAGGAACCAGAGACTTTTCAGAAATTAAACTGCCTAGTATGAAGTCCAGCATGAACTGGATCTCACTGAGAACAGAAAGAAGAGAGTGGAGGTATATGTTTGACCTTTTTTTTTAAATTAATATGTACTATATTATCCAGCAACTATTTTGAAATAAAGAAGGTAAGAGCTGGGAATAAAAATTCAACAAGTGGCATGAAGACAAGAGTGTTTCTTGCTATATATCCCAGTGAAAGGAGAAGCTGAATGTATATGATGTTGTGATAAGGAGTCAGCCCACGCACTTCTCCCACACTAAATGTTTTACAGTAAGAATGACACCAAACAGTAAAAACCCGATGCTGCACCCTACAGTATGACTGAAAGGAAGAGCAAACATAAGAAAAGGGGAAGGTAGTTTATATTAACATTATTCTAAGGGAGCAGGACAAAGTTCTGACTTTGATTTTGATTTTCCATCAACGTAAGTCTTAAAATGCATACTCATATGGTTGTGTCTTCATTCTGGCTTTTGATTCAGGTTTTTTTGAGACAGAATTTGTCCCATCCAAGCAAAGAATAGAAGGTGAAAAAGAGGTTCCCAGTGTTTGCAAATTCATTTGATAGTTCTTCCCACTGCCTGAATGAAGATATTCTCCATGCTTCAAGGAACTCACTCTGCAGTAGTGACCCAGGCACAACTTCTGTTAGTTGTAATTGTAGTCTCCTGGTTGTGGGTTGTAGTTCTTAAGGATTTTTTAATGTGCATACTTTTCCTTGGCAGGATGTGAAGCACAGCTGGATAAAAAAAATAAACAGTTTTGAAAGTATCATTTGTTTTCACGCTTCAAAGAGCAGCTTCAGTTAGAGTGTTATTTTGCCTGTATGTGCAAGCATAATCAACATTTCTTCTGGTGACTTAATATTATATTGCCTTTTTAAATGTCTTTTAAAACGGTTGATGAAATTGTCTTAATTAGATGATTTGCTTTAACATCTGCTGCTGTTGTCATTTTGTTTTCAGTGTTTTCATTTGCTGGAAAGATTTTTCTTTTCCATCTTGCTAAACAACATAATATCTGTGTGCACATATGTAACTGTAGAGTATTTTTACATACATTGTACATGTATTTTTAGTACACTGTTCCTTCAGCTGTGCTTGGATAACCTAGTAAGCTTCATTTCCTTGTGTCTGCATGATCATGATGCACAGCATGGGGGGACTTTTGTAATATGATAAAAGAGATGTGAAACCTCACATTCCCTTGTAGAAATAGAAAAAAGGCCTGTCTCACTGTGACTAAAGATTCTTTCGTAGGCTCCAAAAACTCTTTTAAATAAACACTAAGTGGGAAATAGGACCAAAGTCTACTGTAAATGTAGGACAAATTAAGGTGAGCTTTGAGTAGATCAATATTTAGAGTTTAGAAATGCTTCCTGTTGTTCTCTTGGCTTCTTTTCAATCCTTTTTTAGACTCAGTCAGCTGCTGAGATGTTTCCTTTGTGTGAGACTAGGTTTTGATGAAGAGCTTCTCACAGTCCAATAGCATCCACTGGAAACAAATCTAGGAGCTGAACACCAGGGAAACAGATAGGCTGGAAGTCAGGAAGCTGAGACAGTTTTGTAGTCTCAGGGAAAATCGACCACTTTCTTCAGAGAGTAAATAGCAAATGTATGAAAAACACTATTATATATACTCTAATGAGGAGCCGGATCTCACTTTCTGTGTAGTAAGAAGTGTTTGCTTCACTCCTTACCCTAACCTCTTGAGTCAATAAATAAATTACAATGATATCATATTACTGTATCATGATTTACAGATTCTGTGCAGGGGCAAGGGAAATACCCCTTCATGCTAGCATATGAATTATTCCATATCGTTTATTAGAAAGCCCTAAATAACACTGTTAAGAAAGGGAAATCTGTGTTTCTATTTTAAAAGTTAGAATCTGCATAGTATAAATTGAATAGGCCATAACAGCAGGAATACAGTGCACTCATTTTATCTAATACCAACCACCACAGACTGTATAAATAAAAGAGAGCTATGTCGTCCTGCTTCTTCTTCTCAATACAAGAAGGTACACTTTCCCTTTTTGGAGAATTCAGATTTTTTGAAAAGAGTTACCTGCTTGCCATTCACTCCGTACCAGCAAATCTAGGAAATAGCCCAGTGTCATCTATTTCCCCTTCAATTTAACTTCAAGGCAGCTCTGTAGCTGTTTTCATCTTATCTGTAAATAGCAACTACTTATAACAATGTTTGGTAAATAGGTGCTAACTATAACAAGTTTACAAATCAAAGGCATCCCGTTTGTTACCTTCTGCACAGGCATGCATATTAGAGTGATAGATGGGGGTTTGGGTGGAGTTCAGTTTGGTTTGTTACAGCCTACGGATCACACAGCTCCTAGAGGAGCACAGAACCGATTTTGTGACACTAATTTCCACAGAAGATTAGAACTCAAAGTGTCTGATGTAGACGCCGTTCATCATTTAAACAAGCTTGCTCCAATACTGACTAAAGAGCAGTGTGGGGATCAGCATAGGCTGTGAAAGTCTTTTTAAGACTGAACATTTTCATGTTACTAAGTATGGACTTAGAAACTTTGTTCCTGCTGAGCTCTGTGCTGCTCCTTGTGCTGTTAGCTGGTAAACTAACCATAGCAGATTTGTTTATGTAGGCAGCAGTGCCTGGAAACACTGGACAAAATGATTGAAAGGATTCTCTCTTTATTTCACCATTTGTTCCTACTTTCACATACTTGCCCCATTTCTCCAGAACCCCAACACAACAACCTCTCTTCCTCTTGCAGGAGAATAATGAGGCTGAATATCCACTCACAGAACTTTCATAGATCTCAATCTTCCTTGCTGACTAGAGATATCTATTGTGATTTCCATTGTCACTTGGCATCTGTGCAAATTTTACCCTAAAAGCCCAGCTTGGGATTCAGCAAAAAAAAGGAAAATGGGAAAACATGTTTTTCTGTTCATAACCCTCATCTCAGTGGTAAAAAAAGAAGATGCAGTGTCTTCACAATGCAAGGAAGAACTTCCACCTTCACTGGAAGAAGTGGAAGAGAAGAAGGACAGCAAAGAGGCTCTGTAGAGCACACAGTACATTCCAGGACGTTCTTTTTTGCATACATACATACCTTCTACACTTCTGCAGAGCTGCAGAGTTGTGGTCTTTGCTTTAGGGTGGGGTTGGTCTGTATTTTGGTTTTGTGTTTTGTTTTGATTGTTTGTGATCAGCAACTCGATAGAGACAGAAACACGGTTCTTTTCTGGTGAAGGTCTAGTTCAAATTCTTGAAATATAAAAAGTATTACATAAATCAAAGTTTCACAGATGAGGAGCAAGGTTAAGACTTAAAGCAATGTCTATTTTCTTGTATCTAAATTTGTTAAACTAACCATAAAGGTCACTTTAACCCTGATCTAAGGATTTGAGGATTACAGGTGCTGACTACTACATCTCCAGGCTTGAAATTACAGTAAATCTTTAATAGAAGAAAAGGTATTCATCACTTAAATGAAGTCTTATGAGAAGAGGCAAAAGATCCATGGCATTGCAGTAGGCTTGTGAGAAAGTAATGGCAAGTTACTTTACCAGAATGTGTAACAATATTTTACATTTCAGGTTAACATTCTTAATGGGGCAGTTACCAGCAGTTTGTCATGGTGGTTTTAAGGTGGCATGTTAATATTTAGATTTGTTCTTCTGCTGTTTCCAGTCTTCACCACAACATCTCTCTCTAAATAATCAAAATTTCTCCCTGTTTGCTTATGTGTGCTGAAGATTTAAGCTGTGATTCAAGTCTTAAATATTAGAAGTCAAAATAGAAAAGACTGCTTCTAAATGAAGGTGAAGAAAAGGTCAGCAGAGAAGTCAAAAGGATGACTGATATGGTCCTACAATTCAACTAGTCATAGGGAGAGGAAAACCATTACAGTCACAAATGAAAGAGAAGAATTAGTAGGAGGTGAGAGTCAAATATGACTTTAGACAATAAGTGAGTGGCTGTCTGGGAGGCAATGCCTTCTTATGTTTTAGTGACAGCAATGGACTGAGATGCATCTCTGAAAAAAGCTGAAGTCTGAAGAATGCAACCAACACTTACTGGAGCAGACAGTCTGCCTCTGCTTTTCTGAGTCCATCACCCCATGCTCAGTAGGAGAAAAAGAATGAGTGTAACATGAAATGCTGAGAGTGTCACAAAGTAAGAACAGCTTAAGCTAATAATACAACCTACAGATGAGACACACTTTGAACTAGACCCAAAACATGTCATCTGTAAGACTTGATGAGATCTGCTGATCACAATGCAAGAGAGAACACAAGGAAAGTATCAAATTACTTGTTGCAGAATCTCTGAGTGGCTGAGGATAGTGAGGAAATTATTTGGGGGAATGTGATGGATAATCCTTTGTCAATGAAACAAAAATGAAACCCTTTGTTTTCCTGAATTTTTAAATGTTTATGGCTGATGCCCTTTTGACTGCTTACTACAAGTAAGCAGCAGTCCCAGTTTCATCTGTGTGACCTCAAACCTGTACTCTGCAATGACCACAGGCTTGTCAGCACCATGTACTTTTTACTCCCTGGCTCCATGCAATAGATTTTGATTTAAGAAAAAAGAAAACTGTAGGTCTTGCTTTGTAAAATTTTTCAGAAAAGAGCAATTTGGTAGCAAGATGGAGCTCTTGACTGGCCCGAGGCAGTAGAGAAGACACATAGTGTTTCTACTAATTCAGAAATGAGACAGTCATCTGTCTAAACATACTTCCTGTAAGGTGGCTGACAAATACTTGCTGCAAAGGCTTTCATGTCTAAAACAGGTTATAAATCTTGCAAGAGATCAGCAGCCCAACCCATGAAACACAAATGGTGGTGACCAGGCCAACCACATGCCCAGTTACTCAAGGGACAAACTGGTACAGGGAAAACGTGTATTGTTACCTCTACATGTGTTGGTTCTATAAAGAAAAAGTAGATTTATGGTGGTAGACTAATATGGGAAATGTGCCTTCCCATTGTGAATGTGATAATGACTTACTTATATAGGTATTCAAACGCCATTTCAGTGGTTCTGCTATTGTTAAGGGACTATGCAGGACCACACACTCAGCTTATAAAGTTTGGAAAGGCCTCTGAAGGAATTCTTGTCAACTACTAAGATTATTTTTAATTAATTCATTAAACTAACTAATACCTCAAGTACTACAGAATTGATGAGTAAATGTTCTACATTAAAACAATTTTGAATTACTAACTCCAAACTTAAAGGAGAAAAAATGTAACATGATAATACATCAACAAATGTTCTCAAGCATTTCAGGAGTCCTATTTTATTGACAATTGGAAATTAAATGGCTTTACTGTTGCATTTTTTTAAACTTAAAAATTTATTTTTGTGGAGCATATATTATATTTGATATCTTCAGTGAAAATATAAAACATTCGAGAGCTTCATTAAGAAGCAAATTTTGGCCTGAAAGTTCTTTTCCAGTGTTAATAAAAAAATTTTAGTACACAGAGCTCAAATTCAGCCAGTCAAAACTAGCTGGCACAAACATCAAAAATAACTATTAATTTCTTTCACATTTTGCATTTGAATGTGATTGATATATCTCCAAACACTGAACCTTGTGTCAAGAAATAAGTCAACTGAAAAAAAGCTCATGCAAAAAAAAAAAAATTAAAAATATAAATCCAAATAAATGATTATTTTTTTCTTACCAAAATCCCTGACATTTATAAACTTAGTACAAGACATTACTGTATAATTGAATGGAGGTTGTGCTAAAAAGGAGCTTCACACATCAGTGCAATGCCACCAGGATTCCCCTGACTTTTCATATGGAATATGTCTATCTCCCTTAAGCTGTAAAGGAAAGTCTTCTCAAAAAGGAGAAGTTTACCAAGTGAAAGAAACATGGTACTATGGCAACACCCTTAGTTATTCTCCTGAGACATTTGGCTGATTAGTCAGATTAGTTCATACTCCACCAAATATGTGGTTAGAACATTTGGTTAGAGTTCTTTACTGTGGGTTTTTCAGATCAGTATTTGATATAAGTATCAATAGAAGACAAAACAAAAGCTTTCTCTGGACTGAAATATTGCTGTTTTGCAGGGAATTATGTTGCTGCTTCTTCCTAATTCATCTGACATATTTAACATTCTGGTTCTGTATGGGTAATACAGAGAGATGAAAGTCTATGTAACTGATAGGATGGTGTTGCTGTGGCTGCTAACTGGAAAAAAAAGAAAAGCTCAGTGCTGTGAAAGTTTTTTCTGCTGATGACCACTTTCCACAGGAAAGGTGTAGGATAAGGAATTAGTAGTGTAATAGGATGATATTCCTGATCTGAATGAGAGAGGTAACTTAAACACTCTGAGTAAATTTTTAATAATTTAGAACCATTGTCCCCAGAAAAACATGAGAAAATGTATATGAAAATTTCACACAGATAATTTAGAAATATAGAAAATAGGGATAGGAAAAGCATTTTTTTTTTTTTTTTAGTAATTGGTTTACTGAGAATAAAATAAACAAAAGTATTCTTTCACCTGCTGGAGCAAATAATGAAGAAAAGATCTGGAATAAGAGAAGCAAAGGAGAAAATTGAAAAAAAAATAGACAGAAAGAGAAGAACTTGCAATGGTAATAACAAAGCTTTTACAGGGAGAGAACAGAATACACAATTAAAGAAGAGAGGAAAGTCAAGACAGAAGGCATGCCTTTTCAATGGCTTTGCCAGGACCTGTAAAAAATGAGAGGAAATTACAAAATGAGAGTGAATACAGAACTTCCTATCCCCTTACCATATTCTGTCCTTAGGTCAGAGAAGGAGCTTTCAGCCTGAAAATCATGAGTTTGTGACAAATACTTCAGGACATCTGCATCATGCACCTTTGGGAGCAAATGTAAACAAAACCTAAAAATAGATGAAACATAAATGAAATTTAAACCCACCATGAAGCACACTGTTTTCCATGTATGTCAAGGAAATTTTCAGTTCTCACAGAAATCTCTGCACACTGACTGCTTGTAGCCATCCTTTTTGAAAATTACATTCATCCTCTCAAACTAATCAAGCAACCTTATCTCCTAGAATGCTGTTAATTCTTTGTTCTGAGAAATATCCAATGGACCATATGCCCATGACAACACTGACTACTGTGCTAACTCTACAATGAAAACAAAACTAACCTTCAGTTCCATGTTATTGATCATTCTCTGACCAAGAGGTTAATGAAATTCCTACCAGTGACACATCTTTGCGCCTGTACTGTCAGCTCTGTCTATTCACCTTTTTGTGAACTCTCTTACCTAAAGCAGAACTGTACAACTATCATGTTATAGCAAGTCACTTCTTTAATCAGCATTTGAAAAATAATCTTTTCATAAATACAGTCCAGAGAATGGTCCCATGATTTCTGCTCAGGAATGGGAACTTGCCATGCTGAAGGTTTTGCAATGCAGGAATGCAACCTGGTATTCTAAACCAGGCTGAGATTTTGCCTTTCAATTCCTGCAGTTTGTGTATAAAACAGGAGCTCTTAAGTTTGGTTCTCAGATCCCCCATCAACTTTACAGATTTCTTGGAAACCATTTATTTGCTTAGTTGGATTTCTTGCTAAACAAGTGTTTGGAAATTATGATATTGTAGATACCACACCATGTAAATTATCCACAATTTTCAAAGGCCATAGCATATATTTATTAATTTCAGATGTCGTGATCTAGAGACCCAGCAGCATCACAGTACATGTTTCAAAAACAAGCTAAGCTTGTGACAGTGAAGACAACTACCATCTGCTACAACAGAAGATGTTTGTTGTGTTCTCTAGTTTAAGAGAAAATACTGTCCAGGGAGGGGAGAGTAAATTCCAGGATCTTTGTCTCCACACACTTCACTCAAGCAAACCTTCAATCATCCTCCACCAAATTAATAATAAAAAAAAATTACATTTGCTTGTAAGTGCACTAAAATACTTGGCTTAAGTACTTTTTTCCTTCTTTCTTGACAGAGGGTGTCAACATGAAGGATGACAAATCATCTTAAATAACACTTAATCTTTAAAAAATACTTACAACAAGTCAATGCCCCCATGAATAAAAGACAGCATTTAACGTGGCAGAGCACGATGCAAGGGAAGCAATAAAAGGGAAACGCAGCTTGAACTGTAATATTACTGGGTACCTCACATCTCCCTGCTGAAGGCAGCAAAGTTGCAGCTACCGAATGGCTAATCTGTTCTACTGTGTTTTAATCAGATGTTGGCATTATCTACCACTAATTGCTTTTTCATTTCCACTTGTAATTATTCCATTGCATGTTTATGGTGAGAAGCTGAAAATGAAGCAGATCACCAAGAAAGAATTAATTGTTAATGAATAATCATCAGTAGGAAGCCAATTTCATTATCTTCAAAGAGGTAGCTAGAGATTAACTACTAACTGGGGTTCTCCTACATTCAGTGCATGACTGTAAAGTAATCACAAATAATCACACCCTCTAACTTCATCAATTAGTTTCTATTATGTGAATTGATACCCATTTTTGTTTTTGTTGTTTAATGTTAATGGTAGTATTCAAGCTGGGGAGTGCTAATTGGAAGGTGTTGTATTCAGTGGGCTCAAGTCCTAATTATTAGAGCATCTTGTTCATTAGCATATGATTCTAAAAAGGATATACAGTGGTAGTTACTAAATTCACCTTGTTATAAATGCATTATCTTTATCAATAAATTTTAGACTGTCACTTAAAATAGAATGATACATGCAAAGCTACTTTGTCAGCAATGCACAGTAGAACTCTGCTTATAAAACATGTCACCATTTAATGTTTCTTGAGAAAGTCTCCTTAAATCAACACGTAAAAGACAAAGGTTGCTTAGGATTTAAACAATGGATATAATAGAGTCAAGGTCTAAAAAGAAATCAGCTGGAGTAAAAAAACTGTTAGATATCAAACAGAGGTATAAAAAAATCACATCTGCCTCATCATTATTGCATAGATTGATGGTCCAGTGAGAACTGGTGACTCTCAGCTTTGCGTTCTTTGCTACTGATTCCAGTTTAGTCCTCTGTGATGCCAAAAGCAACGATAACGAATAGCTGACCTGATGTTTTTAGATCAATTCCATATTACACTTCTATAATTTTTATTGAAAAATAATAAAAGAAATCATATCAGCTGTGGGATAGTTTCAGTCTCTCTGCACTTCTGCACTCATTGAAGCCTCTCATCTTCTCCATTTGATAACAGTGCCTGTATTCTTTCCATCTTTGTACCTCTGCATGTAAAACTCCTTGAACTTTGACCATAGAACTGTTGTCTCCTCTTAGTTCTCCTCTGTTTTAACTGATTTAAGACAAGCCAGCTTCTAGACACTATTTTATTTTTCCCTGGAGCAGGGGACATAAGGCAACCCCATCTCCTGTGTCTGAAGAAACAAATACATTAAGAGTAGTTTTGTTCATGACCCGCCTCAGCAGCCTCATTAATACTTTAACTGCAAGGGAGGACAATACATCAGTGTTCCAGAATCTACAGTATGACTAAGGAGGATGAGTTCTTTATGAATTCCAGGTTTTCTGCAGGAAGAAATCATGGATCTTTACAGCAATCTTTTACACTCCTAACACAGTGTGTCTCAGAGACTATGTCAACTTCTGAAAACCATTATAATAAATACAGAAGCTTGACCTTTGCTGAGAAGTAAAATTTAGCCTAAATGGAGTTTATCCATTCAGCATGACCAGCAATTCTGGAAACTAGAAAGTTCCATTCCAGCCTGAAGGTGATAGTCACATCAAACCTCATAAAACACTGCAGAGCAGTTACAGTCATTTGCTGTCAATCATGTAACTAACCCATGTCACCTCTGTTAAGTTGCAATATGTTCCTTTCTCATTGAAGATTGCAGCCAATGTGTTGTGACAGAGCTTGGATCACTGAAGTAATTTTCAGCCAAAATAGTCAAAAGCAGCAAAGGTAATTTTTTCTTTAAGGCAAGATATTTTTCTCAGCTATCATGACAAAGTGTGATGTGTCGATGTCACTGCTGCCACAAAATATTCTTCAAATTGTGCATGTTTGCATTCAGAGAAGTGTAGCTCCTGTTATATTTCTTTTTTGGCACAGAATCTCATAATCTATTAAATAAATATTAATCCCTTGCTGCCTTCAAAGCTGTCTCTGCCATATTAGGATTTTAAATATCTTCATTAATTGCTTAACTACCTTTTCCTAAATTCCCCATGGGCTCCTTTGATACTAGTCACTCTAATGTGTTACCATGTGAGTCATGGCTTCACTCTGCTGTAGCATAAAACATATTTTTAGCCAATTTTGTTCTATAGATGCCTTTGACAAAATGAAAATTCAAAATTTTCAGACTCCAAAGATAAGCAGACCTAGAAATGCCATTACAGTGCTACATTTTAAAAGAATAGAAAGCACTTCTATTTCAGTTCATGTCTGTAGAAAATGTGCTCAAAACCATGGGAAAGCAAGCCATATAGAAAGTTTCTAAGCCATTCAGAAAAAATTACTGTGAAACTGGCAAAAGAAGCAATGGAAATGTTGATTATTGCAATATTCGTGAAAAAAATTATTGTGTGGGGTAATTATTCACATGAAAATATTCTTGTTTGAAGTTAAGCTACAATAGATTCATAAAGAAATGCTAGTCAAAATAATTGCTTACACCTGGTGCAGAGGATCATTTAAAAATGAGATTTTTAAATATAGTCCAAGATTTTAGCTACTCAGCTAGTAGAAAACACCTTGCATTTGCTCTCCACTTGCTGCATGTCACAAGTTGAAAAGATTGGTCAAAAGACAGTAGCAATATGTAACTTTTATGTATTTTCAGAATATGAGGATGTTGTGTATATGGAAAAGCTCTCAAACTTAATCTAGGCATATGCTCAGACAGATGTGAAATGTGAAAAAGTGTAATGGCAACCAGGAAAAAACAGCTGTACTTTTTGATAGTACTGGAAAGATCACTCCTGAAATGTAACAAGGCAAACATATTTTCAGTAACATAATTTTGTCAGCTGCAGTCAGAAGTACCAAAAATGTAATGCTCACGTATTTATGCATTCATATTTTCTGCAAAGATGGGATGCACTCTCCTCCACTCATGTATCCTTCGACACTGAATTTGCCCACCTCCTCCAATTCCTGGTAGAGGCCAAGTCATAAACATTTTCCCATAGGATACTTTATGTTGAAATGAGCACAATATTTTGTAATCAGAGGTTACATTACTTGTTTTGTCATGGTCTCTTCTGTTGAATCATCTCAGGCTAACATTTTGGGTAACATCTGAATCATCCCAGGCTAACAAACGATCTTACAAAGCATCTCCTGGCTCCCTTAATTAGAGATTTGAGATCAGTGATCAAAATACTGATCTAATTAGCTATGCCTATTCTTTTGTGCTTGGGCAGGACAAACTGATCTTCAAGAATATTTTAGATTTTTTTTTCTGTGACTTATTCTGTGATATATTAGTCATGCTACACACTGAGGAAAGTGTGAGAATTGATTTTTCTCTAGACAGCAAAAGTTGGGTGAGTGTTCATTTGCTTTTGGGCCCTTTGTGAACTTCCCAGCTTTTGCTTCTGACCTTTCTTCCTTCCAAGTAGGTCTTTTAATTTGGATTGATAATAGCCAGCTGTGACACTTATTTCGATGTGTTATAGACACAGATAATACCTTAGGCTTGGGTTTCCCTTGTGTTTAGCCTAAATCTATGGTTACAGGAGAATACTTTGACTACAGTTCACTTTATCTGACGAAAAGTAACATATTGGTGGCACAGGGGGAGATAGTAGGAATAAGATCATTTTGTTACAAAGATTCATAGCCAAAGGATCTTCAAGATCCATTGGTTTTGTTGTTTCCAGCAAGGAAATGCTGATTACAAGATAAAGAATGCAGAGTTAGGTCCAGAATCCAATGCTAGCTAGAATTTTTGTTACAAAAATATGTAGATTTTATTTTGGAGCTGTCTCTCTCTCAAATTGCATTACTCCTTTGTCACAAGTATATTGGATTATTGCAATGAGCCTCTACATAGCAATACACCCAACTGTTCATCTCAAAAATCCATGGAGCAGAGCAGTGTCTGCCTCACTCTTATTTTTTGCAAGTGACATTTTGCAGCCACTCGGAAAAATGCATTTGTGTCTTTTTTTTTTTTTTTCTGGAAACAAAAGAACTTACTAGTATAGATCATTGAGCCCTGTAGTCTTTTCTCAAAGTGAAATTAAGTGGGGTACTTGAATGGTGAGCCTCCAACTTACACATTGTCTAGAAGATCCTGTAAATTTGTAACTTGACTCAGTTTCTAGGTAAACTGTAGCTGATTCCTCCATGTATGCATGGAAGGAAGGAAACTTTTCAAATCTGGTGCATGAGTAGAAAAGGGATCTGTAGTCTGCCTATAAAATTTGATAGTGGAAAACTCCTATTAAATAATAGAAAAATCCTATTAAATCGATCAACTTGAAAAAAAAACCATGGAGCTGTAACACAGAGCATCTCTACTGCTACTACCAAACACAGGAAAAGTGCTTCCTTAAAACAATAAAGAAAGGAAAATAAGGCTTCCATGGGAGAAATCTGCATTTCTAACAGCAGAGAAAGATGTTTCCTCCAAAGAGAAATTTATATCATTTTCAATATTTCACCTTATTGTCTCTTTAGCTGTAATACAAACATTTGAACTATTAAATCCACATGCAGTTAGAGACCTCTTGGGTCTGTCATATAAACCATGGGCCGTGTTCTGAGTGCCAGTTACCCTGGCTTTAAGGAGAGTATTAGGCATTGACAGTCAAACAAACACTTAATGATTTATGTGACACATTATGAGAACCAGTACCGACCAGTAAGCTATTTCTGATCAATTATCAAGACTCTTTAATCTCTGCCTTCCTTATCCAGATTCTTCACACCACAAACAAAATGTCACCAGAACTACCACCAGGAATTTTTAAGTTTATTCAAGCACACCCCAGCCCTTAGATTGACACAATGGACTATGACAGCTCTTTCAGAAGCATTCCAGTCCATCATGTCCTGTGTGCTTGTTGTTCATGTACACAAGTCTGTGCACTAAAACTCCTTATGAAATATTTATCCTCAGAAAGGTAATGTGCATTACCAGTAACAACTTCCCTAAACAAAAATTTGCCATTTTCCCCCAAAGCAGTAAGAGTGCCTCACAGATTAATGTCTTTAAATCATTAATTGTAAAAAAAAAAAAGGACAGGGGACAAAAATATTAATAACTGCCTAGCCTAAATAAATAGGTGAAAATTTTATGCTTTTCAAATATTTTAAAAGGGACAAACAACCCCCTACAAAGTGGAATTTGTAATTGGAAGCAGTGATACAGTATATCCTACAGCAGCATCCAGAGTACTTTTATAATTCTGTCACCTGAATACAGCATAGTTTCATTTGGCAACTTGTATCAGTCACTGCTGAAACACACTCAATTCAAAAATGTAAAACACACAGTCATATTTTTGCATTTATTTATGGGCTTCCTTTTTTTTAAATTCAAAACCAACTTTCTACATAGCATAGATAATTCTTTCTGGTTTTAGGGGTTTTCATTTAACTATAAGTGAATTGCCCTTCTGGCTGAAAATCTGTTTTCTTTTGCATTCCCATCCATCCTATGTGCTACATTCCCTCTTAAATTCCACATGGATTCTATAGATTTTATTTAAGCAGGGCCAAGTTGCATGAACAGATCTGCCCTAGAGAAGTTTGCCTCTTTTAGCATGCAACCCAGCACTAATGCTCCTTTTTCATTTAGGTTTTCAATTTGGATGAATTCCAAATTGCCATTTATTCCAATAGAAATGCAACTAATTACACAAAGCATCTTAATAAAGAATGGAAACAAGATTAAAAGCTGTCCTCCTTCTGGTGTCTCAATGTGTAGAATTTATAAAATGCAGAAAGGTGCTTAATTTCAGTTGTAGTTAAGCCTCTTAAACAATCTTTCATCCATTTTTTACTACTAACCAAATAGAACTGTATTCAAGTTGAAGGCAAAATATAATCACCTTATATGCATCTATTACACAGGATTTTCCTTGCTTCCTATGCTTTTTCACGTTTTTAGAAAAAAAAAAAAAAACAGAGAGGGTCTTCACACATGGTGTGCTCAAAGCATCTATTCTGACCTAGAAAATCTATTCCTTGCCCTGTCTGTCTTCAAGAGCTTTCCATAACTGAAGAGATAAACAAGAGTACAACTGGGGGAAAGAACAGCGATAGATATTTCACAGGTCAGCTTATCTGCCTGCAATCAAAACACAAATTTATACAACCTCTAGAAGCACTGTCCAGTTGGGTAAATCAGGTTTCAAACAAGCTCTTAATGATTACACAGGAGTAATGGTCCTAAGCAGAAAGAAGAATGAGGATGCAAATCACCAGATTAGAAAGAAATTATGAGAGATGGAGAAGAGTAGTGAAAGAAGGGAGATAAAGATCTTTAAGGAACACAAATATTACGTGAGTCATAAAAGCAATGACAATGATACAGCAAGAGATGTGAAGATGGTGACTGAAACACAAAAGGGAATAACAAGCTCTGCAAATCAGCAGGTCTGATGACAAGTTTTTATACTTGAAATTACCCAACATGTACTCTGAAGGTCAAAAAAATTATTTTTCCCATGTAGCTATTGCCCACAGTTAAGCCCATATAATTAGAAATTTGTGCTGGCAAGAACAGATTGTGAATACAAAGGAAGGGGATATTTCCTTCTGCTACCTCCTCTGTGCCACAAAGAAACTCTGGCAGGATCCAGTGAAAACAGTCACTGTACACCACAGCAGATCATTTATGCAATGCTCAAGAGTCAAACTCAATCTGTGCAGGAGGAATCTCTCTTATACTCGATGTGTTGAACAAAATACAGTGTGCTGGTCAAGTAAGTAGAAAAAATCTGATACTGAACTAAATGAGAGAGCTGTAACTCAAGAGAAACTTCTGGAAATACTGGAGAACATTATAGCTGGACATTAAATTCGAGTAAGGATGTACTTTAAATCAGACAATATGTCTCTCTGAGCATTCATGTTTGTAACAATTTTGCATCGATTTGAAGGCTACTTGTGAATGGATGCTACAGAAATTTACAGAATTCCACAGGAAAATGATCTGGCCACACAGCAGGACCACTGCAGCTGCTGGCCTTACTCCTTACTCTTTACACTGCATGCAGTGTCTATATGTCCTTTCACAAATACACAGCACAGTGTTTGTTTCTTTCCTTGTCAATTATACAGCTCATGGTTATATGCAGCTTCGTCAAAAATAGCATCTCCTGGTGCTACAGCAAGTGAGCATGTAGGAATTTTAAAGGGGTCAAAAATGGGATGTGGTCATGGTTGTTTTCTTTCTCCGATGTTTAACTTTCAAAGGGATCACCATGGGAAACAAATGACTATGCAGAAGAGATTTTCAGATCTCACTGAAAGAGCTGGTGAGATTGAGCAGGGCCTTATACAGACATACACAGACACCAGTAAGATTCCTTGTACTCTCTGGTATACATTCATTTTATTGCAGCAAGCATTTGAAACAGCTAAGAGTTAGGGAATACAGAAGAGGAAAAAAAAAGACTTTTCAATTATTTTAGGCAATCTATTGCTTTTTAACCTTGGAAATTGTCAATTGCATTGCTAGTTCATAGGGGGAAAACAGTACAAAATAGAATTCAATTATTCTAGGAGAACAGGCCTTTCAGTACAAATAATAGGATAGCACAAAATAGTGAAAAGGGTCTCTTTATCAATAGAAGGTAAAAATTAGTTATTTTTATCTTATACTTCATAAGCATCACTTCCTCAAATTTAGGGCACTGCTAGCTAGTAAGCAGCTATTTACAAAATCAGTTCACTTTCTGGTACAAAACTCCTGACTGGTCTTTGCAGGGCTGTTAAAGATAGGACAACTAGGAAATCCCATGATCTAAGAGCATAAAGGTCAATAGCTGGGAGGGAAACACAGTAGAAATATGCCAGAGGCTACAGTAAAATGGTCAACTCATTATAGAGCCACAGCTTTAACCTTTCAGTTCCCTCTCCCCAGCAACTTACAGCAAGCATGGACTTTGCTTCCACAACAGTTTCCCTGGAACCTCAGTATTCCCACTCTCCTCCACAACAGTACCACAGTAGACAGGATATAGTTACTAATAACAATGTTATGGAATTTATGAAAGTGTGGCATTTTTTGCTGTAGCACAGGCTATGCCCAACTGTATTAATGCAGTGCTAACACAGTTCTCAGCAATCTTTTTTATGGGCAATAAGGAAACACCAAAACCGCTGTGGGCATCTGCAGCCAAATGCCCATTAAAGAACACCAATGCAATACCCACCTCTTTTAAAAATAAAAGTGTCACATATCAAGAATCATATCATGGCTACTGAGTTGTAGTTAATTATATAATTGTAGACTGAGTTATCTGCAAAAGTTGCATTCATAAAAGCAACTAAGAAAAAAAGACATAACTATTTTGTGAAGGCAATATTTTATGGATAACGAATACAAATAGATGAGTCTACATGTAAGACTGTTTTAACTCTGTGTGTGGCAGAATTCTATGAACAAAAGTTAATGAGAGTTCAAAACACAAAGTAGAGAGAGGATCCTTGGTTATTACTTAATACTAAAAATAGTATCTTGAATTTATATAGCACAGCAAAGGCTTCCCAGCTGTTTCATGAACAAAGACATCTGTGAATGTGTTAAACTGTCCAAAGATGTTTGGCTTATGCTCTGTTAATGTAGCAATGCTCTGCTTATCTTCTCAATAACAAGTGGAAATCCCACCTGAAGAGTTATCTCAAAACAGAGAGAAAACTGCACTAAATCCTGATTTGACAATCATGTAAATTATTGGATTGATACAACCATTTTCTGAAAAATAACAATTAATATTGCCAGAATGTTTCTGCAAGTCACTGCTTGGCCTTTTTATACCAAATGAGGGTGATGTCACATAACTGGCTGACTAAAAGGGTATCCAAAAGCTGTGTTAAAACTGTCAGGAAGTAAGAAGCAGGGAAAGACACAAAGACCAAGAAGCTATCAGGTAGCATTTGTAAATTGCCCATGTAAAGCATCATTGATTAATTCCAGTGAGGGGCTAGTTCCTGGCAGTGGGTTCACAAAGGACAAGATTATAAAAATCATTTAAAGTCTGTGAATGGAACTAGACTGAAGCTGAGGCAGTGGGACAGACATGAAGGAAACAGCATCCTCTGTAAGACCTGAGGGAAGATAGAGCAGCAGCAGCATCCCAAACACTTGTGGGACACCATTGCATGGCTGGGCACCCAGAGAAGGATGCTCAGAAGAAATATGAGCAGTGGAACTGGCAATTAAAGGTACAAGTACTGTAAAAAGAGAAAAAGGTAGCAACAAGGTGACATGGCCACTCTTCAGGAGTGATCAATTTATGATTTAATAACCATATCTGTAGTTTTTTCTTTTCACACTGTCACATATTCAAGCATAATGTAAAATAAGACATTTGATCCACGTTAGAACTTCCTCCCCTGCTAATTTTGTACTGAGGGATAACTCCTGTTCAGTTGTTCACACAGAAGAGGCAGCATGATCTCTCTTCCATACTGGGGATGCCCTGAAGACTGGCATCACTGCAACACCCTGATGGAATGGGCTGAAATGCAAAATTTTTCCTCTCATTCCTTCTGAAATGAAAATGTTAATACATAAGTTCTTTGTAGATGCCAGAGCTTAGAAACTGGGCCTTTTATTAAAAGAAAAACAAAAGAAAGAAAAAAAATCCAACAAAACCCCAGAAGTTGCTGTTGGCATCATCTAATTCCCATGTGGGAGGTGTTGAGGGGCAACAGCTACACCAGGTGCCTTCTCCAGATGTTGCCAAGAATGACTTTTGCACACTTATCAAGTACATGTGCAAGGATATATGTTGGCTGTAGGATGCAGCAAATGATGTGGCTGAAAGTGTCAGGAGTACTGCTCAGGTAAGATGTGTTTAGCTTTTCTATGATGAGCTGTTTTGGGTAAAATCTCACTTGGAATGGAGTTTAAGGGCTAGATTGCCAATGGCTAAGCATGAATTAATGCTTGGTAATACTTTTTGGAGTCCTATTTTTTGAATGCCCTGTTCTCTTATGAGAACCAAGTACCTTTCCAAACCCTTTGACACCATCACTTTATTGTGCCTCACCTTTCTGTTCACCAGCCCCCTTTCTCTTGCTTTCCATCTCCATGCCTTTTTTGTCTCCAAACAAAACCCTAGCTCTTTGAGCTTTATAAAGGTACAAAAAAGGTGTTGTGATATTAATATGACACCTCAAATTGTCAATTTTTTTTCTGTTTTATCCCCTCCTACCCAAATCCTCTCTCTGTCTTGTCTATTCAACTGGAAGTTCTCTCAGATGGGAAGTTCCTGTATCTTGTCTGACACAGGTAGTATATTTCTCAACTGAAATTCCTTGGCACCACTGTAAATGCTAATGTTAATAAATCCTTATCCTGCTCATTACTTCTAAGCCAATTAAGTGGGTTTTTTTCAAGTACTGTAGATTTTGGAGATGCAACTTTTGCAGTAATTTCTTTCATTTTTTTCTATATATCTTTTTGCTGGTTTTGCCTGCCTTTATTGCATATGCTTTCTCTGATGGAAGCTGGTGTCATGTGCATTTCAAAGCACTTGATCGAGTCCTGGAGAATTCACACACAGCTATGCTAAACAATACATCCTCATCAGTGACAGACGGCAGAATAATAAACCTAAGAGATGCCAGAGGAGAGTCACTGGCACTAGGGAATGATCCAAGCCCTGTCTAAGGATTTCCAGTCTTCTGAGCTTTCAGGCAATGCACCTAGAAGGTGCCACTGTGAATTTATCAGTCGCATCACTGATTCACTGCCTCCATCAGAGGACCAAGACTCTGCCAGAGCGTTGCCAAGCAACATTGTCTTGGGCTAAGCACAAATGTAGGTGCCACAAAGGCTTCATGATTGACTGAAGTCCGTTTTCTTTACACTGGGAATCTTGCCTTCAGTTACCATGCAGGTCTGCATTGCCCCAAAACTTTGCTGCTCGAAGTTCTTGCACAGGATGTGTGGGAATTCAGATCCCTGGCTGCAATGAGGTGTAACACACTGCTGCACTGGTGGAAACAAAAGGCCTTTACTCAGCCATTCTGCTTTTGCAAGAACATTTACCTCAAATTATGTTTTCGATGGCGCTGCCATTTGCTAACCCTACAACCAGCAAAAGATCATCTCTAGGCTTTTGGCTCACATGCTGCATATAAGATTGCAATGAGATCCATCATTGCAGAGTCTCAATCTATGTCACAGAGCAGCAATGCTAAATGGGTGTTTGCATTCATTTGTTTGTTTCCAGCTGTCTTGATAAATAGCAGTTCTTTCCCAATGCTATTCCTTAGCATCATTTTGAAAACACCATGAATGAAAAAGTCTCTTTTTTTGAAGGAAGAAACTAATAAAAGAATCAGCTTTTACATTCCTTTTTATTACAGAGAACTTAGGCAATATGATTTATTTTAGTGAGGTTGCTCTTGGTAGTATTTTGGTTTTTAATGTTACTGACTGGTTGTCCATTTTTATCCGAATTATTCACAAGGGTGTTTTGTTTAAAAATGCACAAAGGTATCTTATTAAATAATGTCACAAACATGAAGTTCATTATTATGCAAATGCCATCCTCAGAACAGATTTGTTAATTGCAACTCATTTGCATAATTAATGAACTCTCAAATGAATAATGCCTTTGCAGATTTGTGCAGCATTGTTTTAAAATAAATTATAAAATACATGTCAAATGAAGAGTGCTTCTTAGATTCCCATAGCATTGTTTGAAAATTAATTACCAAATGCTTGTCAAATTAAAATGAGTTTATAGTTTTTACAATTTTTTTTTAAATTAATCACAAAATAAAATGTCACCATAGTAAAGCCAATAACTTGTTCTATTTTTTAAAAAAAGAAATGTGTACAAATACCTTTAAACTTCAGTCACATTGTTATACTGGTCCTGAGTTTTAGCAATTTTGTCATAGTGTTACAATTTAACAAAGTTGGTAGCTCTTGGTATGTTAATGTTTTAGTAAATTGAGATTAATTTAGTTATACTGTGTTGGATCTCTAATAGTACTAATGATTAATGATAGTGCATGCAAAAATTTTGTGCAGGCAAGGTCATGATATGTTAGTAACAAAAAAGCCTGTACTTCCAAGAACAGTAGATTCACACTTGTTTTTACAAAGGGTTATGTATCTTCAACAGTCATTTGGTATCTGAATATTTTCTAAACAGTGCCTTGGACCAGAATCTTCCTTCTTGTCAGGTTAAGTTATATTTCCTTTTTATTTTCTTCATAGAGAAAAACAACTAGAAGTTCAGGAAACTAAAAATTTCCCTGCATTCATAACCATAAAGTCTAAATTAAGTCAGATCCACCCCAAGACTTCAATACTACTTCTTGACATCCCTTAACTTGTCTTATATTTTAAAACCCGAATTATGGATGATCTTCTATTCTGAGACACAAAACTTTAGGCAGATTCTCTGCTTTCTGTAAATTAATGTTCACTGATTCTACAGCAAGAAAAACCCTTGGTGTCCTGAGTACATGAACATCTCTATAAAAGATAAAGGATTTGAATATACTGTTAGGCAAAGGAAAAAAAGGCTATGGAAGTACCTTATTATTCTTTAAGATTATCCTTGCTAGGTAGAGCTTTCAACCATTTCACAACTCTGAGTTATGCTAAAATTCATCCCAAACAATTAATAAGATCCACAGCCTTTGTTTAAAGCATCCTGGAGGAGGAACCATTCTTTTTTTTATATTTACCTTGGCCATAATTCTTAGGAACAGTTCCATTCTTTAGATGCTATCTTATTTATGATTTTACTAAGCAGTGTGTTGGTAACATATATATATGTGTGCATGTCTGTGTGTAATGAAGTATCATTTTGACTTAAGACGAGAAGTTAAGGGTAATTTTCATGTAGTTCAAAAAAGAAACACAGTTTCTGGAATTTACCCTGGGTTACTTTAGATTACTGATGACTGTAGTGTGACAAGTGAAAACATAAATATGGAAAATAGATTAAGCTATTTCAAGGAATTCTTCAAACTGACAGTTCTTGGGATATAGAAGTATGTTAAATAGAGATCAGGTATGTGATGTAATCAAAAGAATCATCTTTTCTGGCTTTCCAATGCTGCAGCCTTGAGATTCATGCTTCTAAAGAACTAGGGATTATCAGTATAAAAGGACAAGACTTCTCTTGGGTTAGGTTGGTTTGAACTTGAGGCAATGAGATTTCTTTTTATACCCTGTAAAACAGACTAAAAGCATGCAAGGCTTACAAGAGATTGCAAAAAATTATATCAAATGAAAGAGTATCTTGCCAGAAACAATTTTCAAATACTGGAAGTAATGGGGGTCAGATGATAACCAAATGAGGAGTACAGTAATAGACATACACACTTGGCCCTGCAGGTGACAGAATGTTGTTCTGTGTCTTCAGATGACCACAGATGCTGCAGCAGTACTGCTGCTAAGGGAGAAGGATCTGTGAAACACAGCAAAGCTGCTGCAGAACAGGCTTCTGCAGACCTTTAGCATGGTGTGACTTCTGGCCAAAAATAACCAATGAAATATACTGGGGACAGTGATCAGAGGTGACACTGAAACCCTGGGGTGTTAAGAGATTACATTCAAGAAACCCTTAAGCTCTTGATTTTAGATGTCATCAAGTCAATCACAGGTGTGAGAGCTTCTAATGAAGAATATAGCCACTATCACTTTAAAGTTTATTCACTTGATTACTCAAGAGCTGACTGGTTGGGTATGAGTCATCCACCACCATGTCTGTCGTCCTGGAGATTTAAAATGTTTAATGTGTTGTTGCTTCATTGTGTGAGTGAGTTTTCTGACGTACAGGAGGTTGGTTATGTCTTCGCATTGCAAGTACATGTTACTAGTGAGATTAAATTCCCTGCTTGTCCCTCAGACTAATCCCAGCCCCTTAACACCAGGCAGGAATATTTCCTCTGATGATAAAAAGCCTGATTGCCACAAAGAACTGGTCTGCACTAAGCAATCTGGAAAGAGTCATCGGTTATAGAAATTTCACTGGATTAAGCAAGGAAATGTTTCCCCTTAGGAGTCTCATGGATATTAAAGGACGCGGGATTACTTTTTATTATAATATGCATTCTGTGTTTCTAAATCCTTGTTTATAAATTTTCTGCATTCCTTGTTTATAAAATCTTCATTTAGATAAAGAAAGGAGCAGTTTAACTTAACTTTGCAACAGTGTCTTCTTTCTTCCTCCTTTCATCTGCATAATAGCTATAGAATTTCTGGAGCATGGGCATAGAGTTTCTGGATATCCAGAAGGAGTATATATTCTGCAAATTCTCCAAATGGTTGAGAAAAAAAACATTTAGACTGTCATATGCTGGTGCAGGTCATATTGCATTTCTACTAATGCATACTGCCAATGATTCTGTGTTCACAGAGATGCTGTCTGGATCACAGGCAGTGCCCTATGTGGATTAAAATCTAACCTTCAGAAGAAAATCACCTCTTTACCAAAAATACTATATAGTGCAACAGAAATTAAAAATAGCGAAGGTGAATATGACACACTTTATATGTACACATATGTACTGATCAATAAAAAAACAGCTTGTAAAGATTATGAAGCACCTCAATCTTAACTAATATTTGGAGAGATTGGAGAATAAAATAGTTAAGGATCTTGCCTGGAATATTAAAGGCAGTTAAAGAAATAAGAACAAGATCAGTATCTTAATCTTAATCATGTGTGCTTTGTCTTGATTCTACATTTTCACTGTAATGAGAATTTTAGCATGGTAGTTTCTTCTCAGCTAGAATTATCTAAATTCACCACTGTTTTTGTGTGCATTATTATAAAAAGTAAAAGCTCTTGTCTAATAATTATGTAGCTAACTTTTTTGTTAGTGCAAAAATTACATTAATTTTTATGACGTTTTAAAACACAGAATTACTGTTGAAAGGGAGTTTGAGCTGTTAACCACTCTGACTTCAGCTTCAATGCAATCAGTGAAACTGCACTGATCTGGAAAGAATGAGACATGGCACTGCTGCACTTCTGTTACACAAACACTCCTATTAGACTATCTTCTTCTTCTTCTATGAATGCCAAATTTTCTTGCTTATTTAAATCTTCTCTTAATCCAACAAAATTCAATGAGAATACATTAATAAATTTATTATTTATTTTCCCAGAAACTTTTATGAGTGAAGGACCAGAATTACTGCCATTGAGTAGACCAGAGAGCAAGCCTGTGGAACAGGCTCTGGCAAGTGAGAGGAAGCAAGCTGAGCATGAGCCAGTGGTGTGTCCTCAGTGCACACATAGCCAAGGGCACCCCATCAAACCCACCCAACCTGCCATGAGGTTTTTTAATCAAAGTCAGACATGTCAAAGATTCTATTCTAATAACTTCTTCTTTTAATTTGCTTAGGGAAAGAAATCGAGGGTGAGACGTTGGAAAACTATTTATTTTTTCCTTTTAAAAATAAACTCAAAAATACTCAATACTCTTCTTAAAAATAATCAAGGTGCAGATTTCTCTGTGTGTTATAAACAAAGTGGAAAAGGATTTTTTCAATCCTATCAGAACTGCAGTGAACTAGTTATATAAGACAATTCAGTGCTCTGGAAAATAATAAAAAAAAATGACTGAAGGAATTAAACTCTAATAGACCTGCCTTTAGAAAGTCACACATGCAATGTCAACTATAGAAGGATTACAGGGGACTTATTCTGCAGTAATCTTCAATTTCTAATCACTTAGTTTCTTTTGGATTAGATTCAGTCCATTTCATTAACCTGTAGTAAGGTTTTTTCCTTTCTTGCATTTTAATCCACTCTAGCCTGATTTACAAAGATTAACTTCAGACAGAAGTTCTTGACACCCACATCCCTATGTCAGAATATTTGACTTGGAAACACACAACTCACAAAATATGTATTGAATAATGGGTCCTTTAAATTTAAATAATTAAAAACATATCAGTCTGAAAATTATTGATAAACAAGTTTGTAAAGACACAATTCTCAGAAATTCTAAAACCCTGTTGAACCTAGGTTCAACACCTGGGTTCTGTTGAACCCAAAAAACAAACACCATATTTGAATATGCATTTAGTGACCTTGAGGATAAAAATTATTCATTCTGATCTAATGAATCGAATGATAATTAATGAAGATACATACATTAAAAAAAATGAACATTAGAATGAGATATCAACAAGAAGCAAGATAGCTCCTATTAGGTAATAAAATCTGGAATAGACCATGATTTGCTTATCTTTCATAAGTTGGAGGGAAAAGTATATAACCATGTAGTAAGACAACCTAGTTCTGTTTTCAATTATCATGTTGTAAATTAAGTCAAACATTACTGAACTCCAGTAGACTGAAGTTGAATACTTGAGAGGCCCTTATCACATACATTTTACATATTAAACTATACCTGAAAAGAGCATGCAGATAGCTGTATTTTGAAAATGTATAAAAGAGTTCTGATACTTATATAATTGTTCCTATGGATGATGACAACATCAATCAATCAATATACTGGTTTCAGACGTTATAATACACTGCATTTGTGAAAAAAGAAAATCAAAATGTTAGAATGCTGTTAAGACACTGTGCATTCATTCTAGCTGTTTTGTATGTAACCTTGATATTTTAGCTTTTCTATATAGCTTTTAATCATGGATACTTCTTTCCTAAGTATTTCCATTTCACAGTAGTATTCGGATTTCTAAGTATTTTCATACAAAATAATAAAGAGAACATAAGCCTTTAAGCCTTTCGCAATGATTGACATTTTTTCAATCCAACCTGCATTTTTTATTCTGAAAGTCCTGTACTAAAATGTGAATGGATTACCAGTTTGCTTAATGTATTTTGTCAACTGAGATCATTAGAATTACAAAAAAATCAGAACTCATGAACTGTCTTAGTCTACGCTGTTGCCAGTGACAAACATTGTAGGCTTCAGTGCATACTTTTCTCTAAATCATTCATATCTTTGCCTAGAATGATGTCAAATGCAGCAGGCTTGTATTACAGAGAAAGGATGTGAGTTTAAAATCACATACATTAAAAAAAAAAGAACCAGAAGCAGAAAAATCCCTTTATATTTTTCATTTTACATTTGGTTTTGGCTCTGCCTCTGGCTGACTCCAAAGAGGCAGCCCCACCTTTTTGTGGCTACAGCAACACCATGATCCTCCTTCAGTGCCAGGTGTTGCTGTAGGTAGCCCTCAGTCAGTTATTGCACTCCAAGTCTTTCATACCCAACCATCATGCTCCCGCATATCATTACTTCACTAAATTTATGTACAAATTAATTTAATTCCAAAAGGAAAACTTTTGTCTGGGAAAATTCCTGACCCACCCGAACTCCTGTGAGCTCTGGGGTGAGACATTACTTAGGCAAATGCCTCAGCCACTACTGAAGTTCAGGCTGAGTTGATTTGGGGTCAGGGTTGCTTTGTGGGTTTGGTTTTTGGGGGGTTTTTGAAATTCTGGAATCACATCCTGTAAATTACGAGGATATCTTTAACAAAATACATTTTCCATAGTAAAGGTATTTAGTTATTGGAATTTTCTCAACTTCAGGCTAAGCTTTCATGTTAATGTAAAAAAATAAAACTATTTGGAGCCAGGATTTCTGATATATTGAGTTCCCAATATACTGGATTCCCAAATTCATCAGGAATATGACTCATCAGGATTAAGCCTTTCTCACATAGAGAAGATAGAGATTTCAACACGAGCCCCTACACTGTAGATGAACATACTGGCCACTTGGTTGGTTGTTATTTGGATAATTCTCAGTGACGTTGTTTAATTTTAAGAATTTGAAAGCTCAAGGTTGTAGATTGTTTTCTTTCTCTCCAGTGTAGAATGAAGGCCACTTGCTTGAAGTCATATGCTAAACAGAATTCTCGTTTTACAGCCCATCTCACAGCTGACTTCACTGGAGTTATTTAGGTGAATAGGAGAAGCAGATTTTGACCACAGTAGTTGTGTCTAGACTAGTAGCCTTAAAAGTGCCAGAAAAATGCTTCCAAGCACTGGAATTTGATTGCCCATACTGTTAAATTGTTAAAAGAGTACCTGACACACTCCTGGCTTTTCCCAGTTCCAAACAATTCTCAGGGACCTTTCCCCACTGGTGGCATGAACACAAACACCCTTTGGACAAGTGAGACAGTTTATAGCATGGATGTGGGCCAGTTTGCACCATATGCCAGAGAGCAGTCACAAGTAGGCTTAATTTACTGGATTAGAAGCAATCGGTATAGATCAAAAAGAAAATCAAAATCTTGACCTTCTCCTCATGAAAGGGAAGAGAAGAGGGAAAGGGTGGGAAGGGGGAAAAACCAATTATTTAGTTTAAACAACCAGAATTTTTAAAATGGAATATCCCCTTCCCTTATCTCCTTGATGCTAGGAAAACTTGACATTTCTTCTGAACTTGTACATGTTTTATTTTTATATTATATATATATATATATAATATTATTATTTATTTATATTTAATTTCTTTATTTTCCTACTTTGTAGCTAGATAGCAAGAAACAGACAATTTAAAAATGCATAGGTTTAATCTATTAATAAGTTTCTCAACAAAAAGCGCAGCTATATTAATTCTGAGCAGGCCTTTGTCCAACCTAAACATTCTATTGAAGTTTCTGTGCCAAAGGGCAAAAAAGGGGGAGCTTCAAATCCTTCTCTAAATAACCTATGGTCAAGAGAATAGAGGCCTTTGAATAACAAGGATCACTTCAGTTGAGGAACTAAAAGCTAAATTGTGTCCATGTCTTTGCAGATACACAAGGGCAGAAGGGCACCTTCAGGCATTCAGCCTCGGCACAGGATGGAGCACAATGGCAGAGATTGTCCTCGTGGAATGACAGGACTGGGCAGGGCTAAAGCCCCTAGAAACGATGTGTGAGAAGTGCTGTGCCCTATCACCCGCTTTGCTGCTCCATGCACACAGCTGGACTTGGAGCAGTTTTCTGGCACCTCAGTACTTTTTCTGCCTGTACTGATCCCTTTGGGGATTCCTAGGATCACCTCCAGGATTCCTAGGACTGCATTGCCTGTGACATGGTGCAAAGCATCTGAAATCTCCACTGTCACTGCTGTTGCTCAAGTTCTTTTCAAGGACCCTCCCAGAAAAGGCAGTGTCTGCTATTCTGTTAGAAACATATTCCTTGCAGTGGGAGGCTCTGCTAAATTCAGTTTGAAGTGGCTCACAGAATCAAGATACTGTTTTTCCTTTATCTTTCTTCTAATTGGAATGAGGCAGCACCCCAAGTAAATGCCCAGTGATAGTTTCCCATCTGTGCAGTGCAACCTATCCCACTCTGCTTTCTGCCAGAGTTTGGGGATGAAAATCAGTAGACTAGATTAGAGTAGACTCTATATTTTCTGAGAGCACAGGACAGCCTGAATTTAAAGGCTGTCTTAAATAATGAAAGGTCACGTGAATTAGTTGTTTTGAGGATTTCTCCAGCATTTCAGAGGGAATTTATTTCAAATCATGTATATTAATAAAGCAAAGCCCATGGTGTTTCCAAGCATGCTTGGTGACATGTGCAGAACTGCCAAATGGTCCATTATTTCTAAAAATTATGTGTCCCAAGGCGGCAGCAAACTTGTTTTCCAGACTGTGGGCATCAGTTTATGTGCTACATTTAGCATGTCCCTTTTTCTTGTGTTTTCAAAGGTAAGTTTGGTTTTAAAAACCCCGTTCTTTGAGTAACATGTCCTTTTTTTTTTTCAGAATACATCTTAAAGTACGCACTTATTCCATGTAGTCCACTCAGCTTTGGCATGGTTCAAGATGCAGAATGAAAAAAAGTAACATATAAAAATTAAAGATCTGAAATGTAATGGCTGTGTTATAACAGTACATAAAGATCTATATTGTAGTCAAAAAATAAGATATGGCTGCACTTTTATATGCCCCATGTATTTTATCATGTTAATTATCTGTTCATTAATACTGGTGAGAGCAATTATTTGCTTTAGGGGTATAGCATTCCATATAAATCACGCTGCCTGAGGATTTTTAGAGGTTTTGCTTTTAGTTTCAGCATCTACTGAATTACTTTGTACTGTAGTGACACTTACCATCAACTTAGAAAAAACCAGAATTTCCTTGCCTAAGAAAAAGCTTTTAAGGAAGTACACAGCATTTAATTGAGTCAAAACTTGCAGTAATGGCATCCTGCTAAAGATTAAAATACTGTGCTCAGTGACAAATGCTTATCAGGATTTTAGATTTTATACAAAAGCAGGAAAAAAAAACAGGCAAAATAATGCAACAGGGCACATCACACTTCTTTTCAGATCCAAGGACTACTTGTGAGCATGTCAGCCATGTTGGGTATTAATTCAGAAACTAAAATGTATGCATTTTCAATTTTAACAGGCCTGCACTTTGGTGCAGCAGACCTCTACCAAGTCAACCCAATTATAAAGCAGTTTCCCCCATGAATTTTGTACTCATGAGGAATCACGGAACAGATCTCAGCTGACCCTTTAGCCTATAAACTAGAATTCAGAGGAACTTGTTTGATCAAAACCTTAATAAATAATTTACCAAATAGTTACATTTTCTCAGCACAGTGTGCTCCTTCCGGCTTTTAAATAGGTGACCTTACAGTTTTATAGAGCAGTGCTCTGTGTAGTAGACATATCTCTGGCTTAATATCTGACTTCAAGAAAGCCCCTCTATCCATTTGTCTGCCTCACTCATGTTCTGTCACCTGCATGAGCACACAGATACTAACTATGCCTCAGTTTCTTCACTTTACAGACAGAGATAATGGTAATGACCTCTGTAAAGTTCTTTGGAAACTGCTGATAGGAAAGAGCATATATAAGTGCTACTTAAGTACAACTACTCCTCCTTTTCCCTTTCCGGAGATTAGAGTGCCTCAGAAATAAGGAAAAAATAAATTTTTTGTATTTGTAAGCCAATAATGTGGTAGAAGGATGAATGCTTGGAGTTGATCAGTTCTGCCCTCACCAGCAGAGCTGATAATAATCAGTCACTTATGTGCTATTTCACAGCTGATACCTCCTCCAAAAAAAATTAATTGCAAAAGTTTCACAGATGTCTGCAGCAGTTGACCAGAGCTCTTGGGTTATTGCTTGTCAGACTATTAATGGGTTTGGCTAACCATGACAGTCATTACTTTCCCCCTCCTGTGAGCTACTTTCTGTGTAATTTATGCATAGGTTTTGCCAAGATTTGACAACTTTCAGGATATTAACATAAAATTAGACTGCAGAGCTGAACAATGGGTGGCATTAAAATTAGCAGCAGTCGAAACCCATCAAAGAGAATTGGTTTCTCTCCTGCTTTGCTTTTAAGTTAATATTTTTTTTATTTATTTTATCTTATTTCATTATCATTTTGGAAGGAAGAGTAAAAGAATAAATGCTGAAAACTGTTTTGTTTTGCTAGGTACCTTAGGAGCCTTCAGAATGGGGGAGAAATTTCAATTAGACAAAATGCCTGGCAGCATCTTAAACAACAGCTAACCTGAAATCAATCATAGAGGAAGAAAAGTTAGAAGTGTTTTTTTGAAAAAGGGACTTTAAACAGAGCAGAGTGTGCTCCACACAGATTGTTTCGTGAATGCCATTACAGAATGCGATGTGTGTGTTAATAAGTAAGGACATCTGGTAACCAGCTTTTTTCTGATTCATTAACTGACTGCTTCTGTGGCCACAGGGCTTGATAGGGAAGGCTGCAAGACTTCTGCTCATAGAAAATGGGACTTCAATGTATGCTTTGTTCCTTTGACCCAACCTTATCCTCTAAATTTTCTCCTATGCCTCCATTACACATAATTAAATTTGAAATCTAGGAGAAAACACTTAAAAGGTTAGAAGAATGCTTCCTCCTATTTAAATGTACAGAAAAAAAGAAGTCATACTTCCTATTCCTTCATGGATCTACAACAATTCACCCCATCAATACACATAAGTAAGTGATGTTCTCTACTTTTTAGAATCTAACATGGCTGTGTTTAAATACTATATTACTCCCCTGTTTCTCAATGTTTGCACATTTTCAAATATGATTCATTACAATGGATGGAATATTTCTGAAAAAGAATTCAGAAATTATTGCCTTCTTGTAACATTACAGTTTTTGCAACCCAGTAAGGTTCTTGGGTTTTTTTAAACCCTCCATGAGATTAACGAGCTCGGACAGAGAAAGTAAAACCATCACATTGCTCATATCAAGTGCTGTTTTTCTTCATATAATACAAGTGAAACAGCTCCAAATGCTCTAGAGAGAATGATTGAGCAAAAGAAATCTAACTTGATAGTACATGTTGAGGGATGAAATGGACAATGAAGTTTCCATATGTTGTTTTTACGCAGTAATTAGAAACTGTCACACACCGTTTCATTTTTAAGTTTCCTTGGGCTTATTTGCATGTATGAGGCTTTCCTTAGAGCAGAATTGCAAGCATCAAACTGGCACCCAGTTGAAATCCGAGGCAGTGATACGTGCACTTCTTCCACCTTATGGAGAAGAAGCCAGCGGCAGGTCCTGTGACGGCCCAGAGCACATCCAGCAACAGCCAGCTGCAGCCTCACTCACCTCCTTGCCTCTGCCAAATTGTCTTTTCCAGGTTGAAGTACTGGCCATTCCTGTAGTGAGAGTCTGTACATTCTTGGGCGTGTGGACTTGCTTTTGTTTCCAGCAGAAACAAGGAATTTAATATATTAATATGCATGTACATTCAGCAGGAGTTTGGCTCCCCATTCCTGAAGGTTCCTTTGAAAATCCTAACACAGCTTCTCAAGGGCAAGACAGGAAAACAGTGCTCCGGCTCTCAGTTTACCTCATGCCTACATGATTTTGACAAATTTTTCCAGCTCTTTGGTAATGATTCCTTTATATATCTTGATAAACAACCGGCTCACTTAAAGCATCTGAATCTGGCCCTCAGAATTACACCAGAGAAGAAAGACCAATAAAACTATTTGCATTTTATCTCCATTATCCTGGTGGAAATGATGACTGAGAACTTGATCATATTGAACGTTTCTTTTCCTAAAATAAGGAAAATATATATATATGTCAGCTAAGAAACTAAGTCACTGTGTGTGTTGTGTAAGTGGGTTAATGTCTTCTGTCTCTGTTTTCCAAGACTTTGCAAAATCCCAGAAAGCTGGATGTGTATCTCTCTTTTCCATGCAAGACAGATTAGCCCTCTGGATTGTTGTCAAATTCTAATTCTTAAAGGATCTATAACCCCAAGACACAGGACTGTGGAAAATATCAAAGGATGTTGATTGCATTCATAGTTATATCTGAAAGGCAAAATTCAAAGATTGACCATGAAACTACTGTTTTTTAAACACTGAACCAGATCCCTGATATTACTGATGCTCCTTTGTTCATTCCTCACTAAGGCAAAATTAGGTTTGTTTTGAAAATAAGTCTGAATAAAGTTTTTCAGCTGCATCAGATTTTCTTGTACTGTAATAGCAGTGAATTGCTCCCCATTGTCAGCTACTCTGCAACTTGCCAGAGATTCCATCTTCACACTCACAGAAATGGCTCTGATACAAATCTAATTCTTCCATACAAACAAGCCTTTGAGAAGAATAGGTCATGCTTACACATTGTAATTTAAAACTGCATAACATCGATCTTTATTTTTATGGGGTTTTTTATTGAATATTTTTGGTTTTTACTTATACTACATTCAAACTACAACTAGAAGTTTTTTTAAATATGGAGGCAGAGATCCTCAGAAAGCTATGAAGATAGGCTATTGATTTACACCAGAAAAATATATGGATATTATACTATACTGGAGTTTTCAAAGGCAGTTACAGTATCCTGTGTTATTTTTGCAATCAGAGAGATAATGAAAAAATTCAGAAAGGAAAATGCTTAAATGGGAAATGATGTAAAGCTAGTTTGAGAGATAGCAGTGATATTGGTCAACACACTGGAAGGCATGTCATTGGTTATAGCACAGCTGCTGGAGGTGACTGTGTTGGTATCTGTAGCATGTTGATGTGTGAAGTGCAAAAATGAATCTTATTCCTCAGGAGAGTCCTGCATATGTCACGTATATTGTCTCATTAAGCCAATCCATTTATCAACCCACTGAATGCCAATTAAATTGCACAGGATGGTGCAGGTATATGGTGGGCTGATGGTGCCAAACTTTATTACAGCTGAGCTTTTCTGGCTCAGTACATTCCTGCATAGCAAAATGGCAGACATATCAAAGCCAAATTAAATGTTCTTGACATAATGCCTTTAAAGAGGAAGAAATGCCACAGTCTGGCACAAAAGAGTATGAAATATAATGTCACTTCTTAGTGTACTTTTAGTTCCAATGAAGATGTCACGGCTCAGATCCAGCCAGTGCCAAATGTCTTCACAGCGTGCAAATTAGATCAGTGTAATTTCATCAGGATGATGATCAGACTCTGTTGTAGTTCTATGGCTGCATGCACAACTTCTGCTGACTGCTGCAGTCAGACTGGCACAGCTGAGCTAATGCTGCCATCCTCAGAAAGAGACAGAAGTCGATTTTATAGCATTCTCCCGATGCCAGAGTCCAAAGGATATTCCTACTATCCTAGGAATACGTTGATTAGAATTTACTCTGAAGTTTTGACACAAAGTACTCCCTTTTTTATCTCTGACCACAGTAACATGAACATCTTTATTCAGTATATTCTTGTTATACATTATCAGATGATCAGACTTTGACCAAAAGTATTTCAACTGTTAAAATGTGAGCAACAATAACCTAGCTGAGAAATCCACTGTGCCCCACAGCATCAAGGCAGTGGCTGGGAGATCTACTGCTTTAGGAAAGGTCTTAAGCCTATCATGTGAACACAAACTTAGCCTCTCTTTGGCAGTACTCATTAAGGGCCCTAAGAGAGGTACTCCATTGGATTTAGTATCAGTTATTATTTTTCTGACTGTCCACAGTACTCCTTTGCTGGAGGTCAAGACCTGCATAGCAGGTATGGGAAAAATGAACATTTTCCTTCAGTTCACAATTCACAGTACATTATATTAGCTTGACTCATGAATACTTCACCCAGCATATCTCATTTGCTGAATCTTTGGATATCAAACCCTCTCCTAGAGTGGCTGGTGCATACATTTTGTTCTGCTAATGTGGTGTGGGGCAAGTTATCCTCAGTGCTGCAGAAGGACAGACAGATGGGAAAAGTACAGGCTTAAAAAGACTCAGTCTGTCTGCTGCCTGTTTGTATGTCAGGTCTCCAGGTATGCAACATGAGCCTGGCTCTTCTCATAAATATCATTGTTGTACAGCAAGATTAAATCTACAGAGGCAATAATTTGCTGATAAATGCTTTCAGAAGCAGGAACATGGTGTTTGGTGCTAGATAACAGCACCAGTGCCAAGGCTTACCTTACATATATTGAAGGTTTGGGTTTGCTTTAGCTTTTTGTGTGGAGAATTTTATATGTCAAATTGCTCGATTTGGTGATTTTTCTTCTCCCTAAAGCATTTGGTAAAGAGCAATTACTTATACATATAACAGCTAAAATCCCCAAACACCATGGCACACAGCCATTTGAGGCAAGTTGCCAAGTCTGTAGCTTCAATTAACCTTCATATATCCCCCCAAACTTGGAACACTATCAGAAGGCTATTACGTTCAAGCCTTACTCATGTGGTGAGCACTTAGACACTGAAGTTGAAATCAGCAGCACTGGTGGATACATGATTGCTCATGTATTCAGGTTTGCACAAGTACACTTGACTTTGTAGCAGTCTCACCCAGTCTGAAGCAGGGAGATGCAGAAACTTGCAAATACAGGACTATTTCAGGATTTTGGCACAGAGATCAAGTCCATTGTCCCTCACACAGCACTGGTCCTTTACTGAGCTATTTGGTCTCAGACAGCAGCCACTGAAGGAGGGTGAAGGGAAAGGAGTGCACAAGATTTGGATATCCCATTAAATCTTTGAAGTAACCACTGATTCCAGTAATAGCTCTATGTTCACCAGACGTACTGCGCAAATGGGTAGCTCTCCCTGGAGATTGGAACAGAGACTCTATGCATCCCAGATGTTCCTAAGCAGTTTACTTACCCTCCCCTGTGTGCATTTAATTCTCAAGATGGATGGAGATGGAGCAGAAATGGGAAATGAAATAAAAAGTCAGTTTTGGCTCTAAAGTGAAAATGTTACTTATGCTCACATGGAAAATGGAAAGCTTCAATAAAAGCAGATAAACACAGTTTTTATGTGGGGGCAGACAAAGGGCTAAATGCCCAGCTGGTACAAACTGGCATAGCTTCACACTGAAGTTGATTAAGCATAGTGCAGCTTGTGCCAGCTGAAGATCTGGCTTAGAGTTACTGCTCAGTATCCCTATTGTGTGAGTGAAATCCTACCTCCCTAGGACAGAATATGGCAACCAGTGTGCAAAGGCTACAAGAACCTCATAAGATTCAGCTTGAAAACTTACAATTTTTAAACCTCATGAATGCCATTACAAATTCCTAAAAATTGAGAGAAAGTGCTACTACACAGAGCCTGAAGTCTGGGGGAAGGGGGTGGGTATGTGAAGAGCTTCCTATCAATAGAAAAAAGGGAAATCAAATTTAATAGATGTACATGTTTTATTATTTAAAAGTATTTAATCTGTGGCATTTTTACTCAAATATTCCACATTTGTGGTCTAGAGGATCTACACTGAAGCAAATCAGATCTTTCAGCTGAGACAAGAAGCAATTCACCCAGCCTTTATGTTTGTGCACCTACCCTAATGAGGGGGTAGCACCCCAGGCCGCTCCTGGGGCATGCCAGGACCCAGATGCCAAGCTTGGGAAGACTCTAGCAGCAACATCTGGCTGTGTGGTGAGGTCTAAAGGCAGTTGTGCTAACAGATCTGGAATAGCCTCTGGGTCTGGGCTCACTCACACTCTCCTAGGACACATTTTCCTTCTGCTTACCTTTGTTTTGTCAAATGTGTGGGGTTTTCATTTATTACACATTAGAGTACTATGGATAGGCTTTCTATCTGATCAGCAAGGATGTTTCCTATACAGTATTTCTTTTCCCCATAAATCCTTGCCTCAATAACTGTTGCCCATGTAAATTCTTGCCACTTGATTTTTGCCTCTTTCATTTTATCAAAAAATGTAAGATCTAATTGCTGACTGAAAACTTGTGATGCGAATTTTTCATCTCATTTTTAAACAAAAATATTTATTTTGACCAATCAGTTTGCTAAAGTTGAATGGCAGGGTTACTAGTATCTTATGATTACACTTACATTTTTGCACACATAGAGGTCAAATCAAGCAATACTGATTGTACACTAGAATTTTTTCAAGTTGCTTCTGTTAATACAAAAATACCAACAAAAGGACATTAAGCTACGGAAGTTGCTACTACATTAGCAGTTGCTACTACATTACATTAGAGGTAAACCCTTTCATGTTAATCTTATGTCTTTAAGCCTTTGCTGTGCATTTTATATGCAATAAAAAACTTATAAAAAGACAGATCTTCACATCATTAATATAGAATGAAAAGGTAAAGAAGTTCTGAATTCATGGTACACATTGTTCCTGTAATTGCTCAAAATGTACATATATGACCTACAGAAAAAAATTATTCCAAGGCCATGAAGTCTGTTGCATCTATACTTGAGTGTTTCCAAAAACTGTGAGTTATCTTTGTATCCTTTAATTTACAATAAAAATTCAATAAAAGTAGCACTACACTTTTAAATAATATCAATTAGGCTTAAATGGATCATGGCTTAGGAACTCACTAGGTAAGCTAAATAATGTCTTGCAAATAGGGCACTAGCTTTTGGCCCTGAGCTAGCAAAAGAAATATGTCAGCGCACATCTAACATTCACTAATATTTAATAAATTAATGTTTACAGTATGCGATTTTTTTCCACAGGCAGAGTACAAAAAGAAATATCATGGGATGGCATATGTTAGGTGTAATGTTCTGTGCACTGCTAAAGGTATTCAACAAATTTTAATGCAAGCTGAAATTTGCTTTTATAAGCCTCTACAAAGCAAACAAAGAAATATATGATAGAAAAAAAATGCTTCAGGAATTGTAGGTGTCTAATGGCAAAAAATTATTTCTCCCTTTCTCTTGTGGGAAGGAAATAACTATGATAGTTATAATTCCATGGAACTAGGAGATCTTATTCTTCATGGATCAAAAAAAAAAAATCAAGAAAGCATAAATCCAGAAAACATAATCCAAGGGAATCTGAAAGGACATGTGGATTAATATGGAGAAAAATTAATTGGAGCATTAAATGTTAAAGAAACCATGAAATGGATAAACAAGAGATCTCTAACTTAACATGTTTTTAGGGATTTATGTGCAGCTCTGCTTAGCTACAGGCCAATTCATGGGCTCAGGCTCAGTTTGTCTTGAATTCAGAGAGAAGTTTATAGTACATTTAAGTACCCATACTAGGGTTATATCATGTGTGAAGTGTCAGAGAGCCAGAGCTGGGGATAGAGATGGTGCAGTGACAGCCACTGCCATGATATTGTGCTGTATTTCAAACTGCCTCATGGAAACTGAGTTGACCATGACAACCTCATTTATGCAGGTTTGTGAGTGAGCTAATTAATAATCTGGGATTATCACTAAAACTAAGTCAGAAAAGAGTGAGAAAGAGTTGCTGTTAGTCTGTAAACCATATTTACACACACAAATTGGAATCTTGGGAAGTTGTTTACTAACAACCTAGTTAGTACAAACCCCAAATTATTGTTCTCTTGCATCTCAAGGAGGAATGTAGCCTGCTGCTCACAATCTCCTAGTACACCATATACTAAGCTTTCCTGCTTTTTGCATGCATTTGTGAGTGGATAGATGACTGAGAGAAGCCTGTCCTTCTAAATGAATTCAAAATGACTGGAGCTAGCTTCATAGGGAAATTAAATGTGGAAAAGAATTTTGGCACCAAAAAAATTGGTAAGTATGTCTGAACAGATTTTTCTTTACTGTCCAAACACAGCTGAACTATACCAGGGTGAGTGATTAACTATAAGAGGTGATGTCATTTATTTTTAGCACATAGGAAAAACTACGTTTACTTCATGAGAAGGAATTTATAACCGAGTGTTACAGTCTTGACTGTCCTTTGCTACACAAAAAGCATCAAAATAACTCCAAAAGAGTAAGAATACTGATCAAAGCTTCACGCTGAAGGAGATTTCACACCAGTTTCCCTTGACAAGGGAAAGCTTATCCTCATAACAAAACTTGCCTCTCTTCCAGGAAAAACATGAAATTCATTAGTTCAATTCCCCTTCCATGGCACTAACCCCAGAAGGCATGGGGGGCCAGCCCTAGGGAGACAAGATGAGACAGACACATGACCTTATGGATTAGCTAAGAGTGGTTAAATCTGCTCCTTGTCATAAGTGTTGCCATCCAGGTGATATTACACAGAGCCTTATGAAATAAAATCACCTCACTCACTGTTCTCCATATTGTTTTTCTTCAATAATGTTCTCCAGTGACAGGAATTTGTCCAAATCTCTTCACAGAGTGGTGCCTAGTAGGTGGCTTTGCCACAAGCCCTGACAAAGCAAATAGCAATGTTTTCTTTATAGCAAATCCAGATACAAACACATGTACATTATCTGGTCCACAGCTACTGTCCTCCTTCAGAGACGATGTACCTAGCCCTGCCTGATGAGTGGTGAGGGTAGGTAGGGAATCCAGAGAATCCTTAGTGATAACAAGTGTCTCACATTTTTAGAGACTCATTTTTCCAATTTGCATGACTGGAGCTAGCAGTGAGACATTCATGACTATGATATGACTGCTCAGGGTGTCAAAAATCCATGTGAT
The DNA here is from genome assembly GCA_024734555.1 of Trochalopteron elliotii. Taxonomy (NCBI): domain Eukaryota; kingdom Metazoa; phylum Chordata; class Aves; order Passeriformes; family Leiothrichidae; genus Trochalopteron; species Trochalopteron elliotii. The sequence goes on from JANPWX010000313.1 coordinate 1,913,640, forward strand.
TTGGAGAAATTTTCACAGAACCTTTCTTCTTTCCTGGGCACACATTTTCCTGAAGGTTTATAGAAGTTTCAGATTTTATTTCTACTCTTCCAACACATAAAATTGTTACGTTTCTTCTACAATATTTAGAGTAGAACTTTCTTTTTTAATTAATGCATACTACAAATTAATTTAGTCCATTGACTGACATACAACATTTGAAAACAAATCCCTTATTTACAGTGCTGCATCTGCTAACAACAGTGGTCTCATTGATGAATGCAGCTCTTCAGGACTGTTTTGTTACATAAGTACTCTCCAAACTGAAAATTAATATGCAATGTTGTATCATATTCATCTTTTCTAAATTAACATTCTTCAGTATGTCTCTTTGGTTAATGCAAAGAAGGCACAGATTACAGTCTTTTCCATTGGGTATAACAAGGGCAATACTCTGTCAAAAGATACTAGTTTGGAATGTATTTGGCAGATTTATGGCAATGACTTAGGAAAATGCTGGGTTAGAAAAGTAATTTCAAGCATTCTTTTCAATTCAAGCAACTTGGCTGCTCTGGGGAATTTCCTCTTGTTGGTACCAATATTGACTGTATAAACTACAGGGAACTTGGAGTAAAAATAATTGGATGTACAAAAATGAGCTTTCACAAAGGCCATATAAAATAAGCCCCTGACACTTTATAAGAGCATCAGATCTGCTATTTATTAAATATGCAAGATCCAGGGGAACTTTACTTAAAACATCCTCGTGGAATGATAAGAGCTGCAGCATGGCTCTGTTCTGTAATAACCCTGAGGTTGATTTACACAGGCTCTGTCCCTGCCACAATTTATTCTAACTTGATGGCCAAGAAGATCAGTACTCAGACAGAAATAACATAGCTATCATACTAAATGCTTTTTCCCTTGGGCATTCCAGACTGAGCAGTTGAGGAAACTTGAAGTGAAAAGCTGAGTTCATAACTTTCCAACTTCTTTGATCTAGGTCATGAAGGGAATCAGAGTAGGAGCAACAAAAAGAGTATATCAGACAGTGATCCTCTTAAACAGAAATAGCCATTTAAGCCCACCCTGGGGCTGGCCTGCAGAACCAAAAGAAGCTAAACATGCTGGAATACTTAAGGAAAGGACACAATTTTAAAATGTGTGATTGATACCTGAGATTGTTCCTGAATTATGCAAAGAAAACTATTTCATAGCGCTAACTCTACTGGAAACTAAAACCTTCCTCTGTTGGGAATTATCTAAATTAACCTTGTTGTTTCTTTAAATACTTTTATATCATTTATAGAGACTTGACTGTCATAATAGGTTACTCTAAGGTTTGTGGACAATATACAGATGCTTAGCATTGTGGTTCTGTCTGAGCTTAACAGGACTCTGCATGGTTAAATATCACTCATTGCCTTGACAGTACATAATACCCTAAATTCTTTACACACAGATCAAATGTTACTAGTGAGGAACATCTGTTTCTGTTTATACATTATACAAAAAACCCCAAAGATTAAAAATTGAGTTGCGAAATTTTTTCTCAGAACTTGAGCAACCAAAATGTTAGCAATCCCTTCTTTCCTGGGTCGCCTGGGCTTCATATTTTTTTAATATTTCACTACTGATTTATTACTTAATTCTCACTTTATATTAAGCAGCAACAGATACTCTTGTTAATACTGAATACTAGTATTTTGCAGTTGAACGGTTTGAAACTTGAAGAGAAAAATAAGATATTTGAAAGTTCATCCATTCAGTTTAATTTAGGAGTGTCAGCCTATTTCATTCTGTCATGGGGCATTAAGAAAACAGCAGCAGCAGGAACAGAACCAAATCACTCAGTGGCACAATATCCCCAATCTGTCTACTAAGCAAAATGGCACTAGCAGGTACATGGTGATTTCTGTTCTGGGACTTCTGTTCCACGACACATCACACTGTGCAGACACACAGCTGCCAAGGGCTTGAGCCACAACTCAGGGGAACACAATTCTTCAACAACCAACACATCTACATCCACCACACTTCATGGTACAGTGCTCCAGCCTCTGGCTCTGCCTGGGGTCAGACTTTGAGAAGGTGTGCCCAGGCAAACTATTTTTCCATGGTTTACTGATTTCTAAGCTGGATGCTCAGGAAAAGCCACCAATCGCCTTATTAAACTGCTTATTAAACCCCCTAGCACGGTGATTAAAGGGGACAGGTGAGAATCTCTGTAGCCAGAGCCTAAGGAGGAGGTGAGGCCTTTGACTGCTCCTGCAGGTCACCCAACTCTGTGGGCTTCCAGCCCTCCCACTCTGAAAAGCAGCAGCTCTGTGGTGGCCAAAGTCCCCAGGGCAAAGGGGGATGAGCCCCTCTCGGGGCCACAGTCCCATCTTGAGGCAGCCCTGGCTCCACTGTGGCTTTGCTGCACGACCAGGCAAGGATTCACAAATCCAAGGAACCACATCTTTCTTTTTTATTTCTGCTGTGAAAATTATAATGAATATTAAAAAATTTCAGTCCATTTGACCAAACTAAAACTGCATGTCTCAACAGAAATGGATTCTCATGGGAAATTTCTGCCCAGATACAGTAATTTCTGCTGGTGACTGAGAGATTTTCTTTCCAGCTTTTCCATTATCATGTTTTTTTCAACATATATTTCACAGATACTGATTTACTAAATTAATGTTCTTCAACAGTAGCCTAATCTTTTTTAAAATTCAATGGGAAAAACTCCAGGGTATTGCCTCCACCATTTATATGGATTGTTTAAACAGTTTAAAATCACATTATTACATATGTTCTATTTGTCACAAACAGTGGCAATTTAATACAGTAGCTCTGCAGTTTGCATATTTTTATAAATACTTCACAAGTAACTTTACAAAAATGGTCATGCTTGTTTCTTCTCATTAATGTTTCATTGTTGCAGCATTGTTCAGTAACATAATAAAATTATTTTTATAGCAAGAAAGTTATTAAATATTTTATAGGAGGTTTTTTTTGGTGAGTTACCCAGGTATTACCTCCTAGATAATAATTCATCTGCCCATGAAATACCTTCCTTTGTGTCCTTCATTCCTTTTTCTACCTACTGCTACTATACTACTGTATTATACCTATGTTAAGAAAAAAATTCTAGAGATAATGGAAAAAATACTGTATCAGCCTCAACACATTCTCCTCTTCTCTTTCTGTATCTAACTCCTATTCAGTGCAGGAGTCATGCTTAAAGCAGGCATCATCTGGACTTTTCTCATGTAGGGTAGAAGGTTATCATGTAGATAACTCCAATTAGTGCAATAACGCCTCAAATTTTTGCTTAGAAAACCTTTTATCTTCAGAGAGAAAATGGAACAGTGTAGGTAACAGGGAATAAATAAGCTGTGTTCCTTTCTCCTAGTTCAAAACCAAAGTGGCTTGCAAAGTTTCAGATTTATTCCATATATTCATGAAAGCAGTTGTTTCCCTACATTTTAGAGGGAGCTGGTGGTACTGAAGCCTTTATCTTGAACTACTTCCACCTGGCTTGATTCCTAACCCAAGGGTACATGACATGATCAAACCTTTGAGTTAGAAAATTGTTCCTGTGTTTTCAGCCCACATAACTTCTTTTTAATTTCTGTTGATACTAACCATAATCATATCTAACAACAATTCTGACACAACCTCCCTCTGACTACACCAAAAAATACTATACACCAGTGATCCTGAACTTCTTCCTTTGCCCCATTCTTCCACCCATTTTATTGTGTCCTTCAGAAACCTGCCCACTTTACCACTTAGATAAAATAATCTCTTTGTTCTTCACTTGAAATTAGATATAACTTTCATTTATAAGTACTGCTTCTGCTCAGTAGTATTTAAAGACTTTTAAGTCTTCCTTATTGCTGTTTGTAACTAAAGTCTCTCAGTTACATCCAAGTCTCTCCACAAAATTTTATGCACTGCCAAGGTATATGGGGATGAAAATGCTGTCTTCCAAATCCCCAGGCATTATGGAAAAAGTGGCCTGGAATGGCTTTTCCCTGGATCTTTTTGAAAAGCACTCAGCCATGCACTCTGTAGGGCAGCTGAGTTCAGGTTTTCTCAGGGCATAGTTTAGGGCAAGTCAGAAGACAGTAGGAATGAAAAACCACTAAAAGGAAATAGAAGAATTGGTAAAAAGTAATCTGAAAAAAAGACAATCCATCCCTTCTACTCTCTTCTCTAAAAAAGTCACCAAAGCTGGAAATTCAATTATCTTAATTGGTTTAATTAAAAGTTTCTAAAGAAGTAGGAAATCGTGTTTTATTGTTTGAAAACAGAAAATTCTGTTGCATGAATATTGCTGTACTGAAATGGGAGTTTTAAGTTTGAGTGCTCCACAGCTTTCCCTGCTTTGTACAGGTTGAGCTGCTGGTTTGCTTGTACCTTCCTTAATGCATTTATACCATTTAGTATAACGTCTTTTCAGGACAGAAGCCTTTTTTCTTGTACATCCCTGGAAACATAAGCTAGCTAGTATCTGTGTTTATTTGAGCACAAGGAGATAGATGAAGTCAAACTACATGTTTGAAGTAGACCAGAAAGATCTATCCAATAGAAATAGTTCATTTTAGCTGCTGTGTCACCTCATTGCCCTCTGAGATGGTTAAAGTACTTGGCAAATTCATGCTACAAAATCCTAGTTAAGAAAAAATTAGCTCAAGAATCTAAAATCCTAGCAGTGAGCAAGGTTCATTTTTTCATAAGCCCCACAGCAAATTGCTCTGGCTTTAATCACTTTCAGGAAGACCAAATGAAGAATTGTGGCATTACATCCTCCTGCTGGACCTGGCTTTGCTAAGTTTAGAAATCAAACTTAATTCAGTAGGTGCCTAGCTTTGGTTGCTTCAAATACACTCTGCATATTAATACAAGAGAAAAGTGCTGTACTGTGCAAACAGAAGACAGGAGACTAAGCTTAGATACACAGTTAAGATATTGAGTCCTTTCATGTTTCCTGTATGCATGCTATTTATTGTTGTAGTTGATAAAAATCCAAAATGCCTTGCCCTCCTGGTGTTGCTGTGCTGTGCTATATGCTATGAGAATGGGTGAATTACAACATATTTCAGTTAGTAGGGAAAAACATAAATTTGCAGTGAAGTGAAAAACATGCATCATAGAACATAATAAAGAGGAAACCCACCTTGTTTTCTATTTTATGTCATACTTTCAGCTCAAGAACTTCTTAACCTGCACTGAAAGATCACAAAAATGTTTTAGTACAGATGAATGCCTTAACAAAAATACCATTTACTAGCAGAAGTGATGCTTTTTCTTTCAGAGGAATTTTCCCAGATTCATTCTGCTTAAAAAGTGCATAAAATTTACACTAGGGTATGAAAATCAGTGAACTCCCACCATATGATATCCTGATACCTGAGATGCAGCAGTGTATGGCAGCTCTCCTTCACAGCAGATAGGAGAAACGCCATTTCTATGGAGTTGCAGTTGACACTTTTGGTGTTGAAAGCTGTGCCTCTATGAAGAAAATGGATTCTACATGGATATCAGAGCACAATTAACCTTGGATGGTCACCCAGGAACAGGGTTCACAAAAGGAGCAGCTGAGTAACCCTACCATCCACTACTTCTCTAACACAAGATGATAAAAATTATTAAGCAAAGGTTTGTCTTGACAGCAAGCTTTAAGTCAAGAATGCCTGTAAATGATCTGAGCGTGATTCAAAAGGTGAAAGAGCAAACTCATGTAATATGGAAAAAAGGACAAACAGCATCACTAACTGTTGGCTGGAAGTTGGATTCAGTACTCATAATAACTAAAGCTAAAGCACGTGAACAAATAATTTATGCTACCCTATGTCTCTCAGATCCTATGACTTTCATTCTAAATTTCTGAAATTTCGTACCTAAAAGATGTCAGATAATTTGGAATGCTCTCCTGTGTACCTTGGCTCCTGAAAACAAAAACCTTTAGGAGACAAAAACTGGAACATGAAACTCACAAGGCACACATGAAAATATTATACATCTGGCATTTTTGGATTAATACCATCACCAAAGAATGTTTTATTGTACACTCAGCTAGAGTTTCTCATGTTGTAAGGAGCACATTCTTGACTTGCTATGTATGGCTTATTTGCAACATAGAAATGAATGGCTGAAAATGAGAACTGAAACCTTGTTTCAGTTTTTCCCCTCTAGCACAGTTAGATGAACATTCAAAATTAACACTGTTTACTACATGTCATGTTCTCTGTTAAAACTGAACCACAAACCAAAAATGATTTTACAAAATTTTCCTATTCGTCGCTACTCACTGACACTTGGCCAAGCAAATTACTGCCTATGGACTATCTGAAATGTAAGGCTATTATTTGCACATAATTATATGTGATAGATCACTCAAGTCACATGTTATTTAACTGTTAATTAGTTGGTCTCTGTTCCATAAAAGTGAGCATACCTGAAAATCATTTATTTTAAGAATCCCTAAGTCATTAGACAAAGAGTCAATTCCTGGGTTTGGCGTTGGAGGTTTTTTTGGGTTTTTTTTTTTGGTGGTTGTTGTTGTTGTTTTGGGTTTTTTAAATGTTTGTTTGTTTGTTTGTTTGCTGAAGGTATGATCTGACAGGGTCCACAAAAGGAGACATCTTTCCTGGTAAAATATGGAGACGTCAGATTTCACAATTCATTCTGGTCTGAGTAAGCTGCCCAACAAATTTTTCAGTTCCTTTTTCCTTGACATACAAGTCTCAAGTAATAGGAGAGATGTGTTTGATGCCATTTATATACACTGCTCACAGATCCTGCTCTCACTTTGATTACCTGTATGTGCATGCTGGTCTCACTCTATCCCTCCTCAATGGGACACGATTTCAGACACCTGTTCTATGCTTGGCTTGAAACTTCTGCCCTTTGTATTACCTGGAAGAGTCATACCCAACATTGCTCTTACTTTGCTCATTTTAGAACTCATTACACCTGTCCTGAATCAAAAAAAACAGTATGTAGTGATTACCAGTTCAGTGGGTGTATCCCAGTGGTGGTTCCTATACTAGTGGTTACCAGTTCCAAAGGCTGTAGCCCAGAGTCCTGCTGGAACCCTGGGAATCCCAAACAACACCCATACTCCTCTCCTCCTGCCAATGAAAACTTGGACAGAAGACAGAAAACCTAGACAAATGTTATCTTTATGATTCTCTCTGCAACAAAGATCCCCCAAAATAATTTTACTGATGAGTTGTTGCAACTTTTTCAGTATGCAATTTGTTTTCTTTTAAAAACCTAAGTATTTCTTCCTTTCAGCAATCACCTTGAGGATAGGTTTTAGCTTCAGATCTATTGCGTGGATCTGAAAGAGTTACACGTGATCTGTACTTGGAGCTCTTCACAGTTGTTGGACATTATGTTAAAGTTACTATAAGCAGTCTGTTTCATCTGGCATTTCATCCTGGTCTCTGACTCTCTATTCAGGCAAAACATTCACTTGAGTCAATGGTACTTTTGTGGAAGAACTAAAAGTGTGAGCCCAAGACCTCCTTCTACTATGTTACAATGGTGTATCTATATTTCAGACAGAAACTAAACACAGTTTTCTTTCTTTTTGATATAAAGAAAATAGAAGAAATTTTGTAAGTTCCTTAGCATGAAATGGTGCAGGCAAAATACTAGTAATAGTTTAAGAAAATACGTGATTTATATATTTTATGTGCAGGGTTGATATGATATCCAAAGTATTTCTAATATGATTTAAGTTAAAACTGTCCTGACACAAAGATTTCAATATTTTTCCTTAAGTAAGCACTTTATGTATTTTCTTTAGTATTCTCTGTCTCCAATAGTTCTTCTTTGTTAAAGAAAAGATTCGGTGGCTACATGCTGTGGGCATTTCCTCTGACTTTCTGAGTCATTTCCAATGCTTTATAATTATTACATTTGTATGGGACAGTGATTATAGCATAAGAGATTACTGAAATACAATTATTTTTAGACATCAGGGAGTTGTACATTGTTCCTGACTGCATCTGTTAAGATCCTGTAAAAACCAAGCCAGATGCTGCGTGGTATGCAAACACTCTGAGCTGCAGAGATCATATGTGCAAAGACTACAAAAATACTCTCTAAAAAGTAACTGTGAATATGATCAACATGACAGGCAGCTAAGATTGAATTCTGCCCATTTAAATTGCATAATCCATTCAAGTTTATGGGAAAACTTCAGCTGTCACTGAAACTGGTCCTACTTGTGGCAAAATTGCTCTCAAATATTTAATGTCAGCAAGGACTGCTAGCAGAGGCAAGTGGAGGAAAATATTTTAGAAAGATAAAAATAAATATCTACTGCTCAAGGAGTGATTGGAAATAATTCACCACACCAGATTCTCAGCAGGTGTAAATCAGTTTAACTCCAGCGACCTCTCATCCCCAACCCTCTCTCAGGCACACAGCATTTAGCTTTGAGACATGGAATAAAAGCCTGCAGTCTGCCTAACAAACTGCATTGCTGTTACAGTTTTTAATATATGATCTGCATGATTTACTATGGCGTGTTTCTCTACAAGTCACGGCTCAGTGTAAGCTCAGCTGGCTGTTACAGCCTTAGATGGCAAACACTCCTAACACACACATCTACTGGAGTCAACTGTGCTCAACTGATTGGATCCAGAGCTGCAAGTCTGATCTAAATACCACAACTGTACATGACACTTCCTTTGTGCTTATGAATCTGCCTCAGATATCACCCCAGACTTAAACAAACATTTCCCAATTTGTAAGTACCACAGTGCTTGCTGCATTCTCTCTTTACAGCTACAACAGCCCTTGTTGAAATAGTTTGCCATATTTAAAATGTAGTTTTAAAAGATGCATAGGAACCAGTTTAAACCCTTTTAAAAGAGAATTATTTTTCCTTTCATGGGTGTATGTGTGTGTATACAACTGTACCTATAGCTACATCTGCATCTACATTCTACATCTTCCTGTAGATGTGCATCTTCCTGGCCTGTGCAGGCCCCTAAGGATGAGTATTGAGCACATTACTGTTTAATATTTTCATAAATTATCTGGATGATGGGATCAAGTGTACCCTGAAATTTTCTGTTGATACCAAACTCATGAGGGAAATAGACATTTTGGAAGGGAGGGCCACACTGCAGGAAGACCAGAATAGGCTGGAAGAGTGGGCTAAGAAGAACCATAAAGGCCTTGCACCTGGGAAAACATAATGTGGGAGCACAGCCCAGGCTGGGATCTCCCTGGGGAGCAGCTCTGTGAAAGGGATCTGAGGATCCTGGTGGACACGCAGCTCAGTGTGAGTGAACAGTGTTGCCACTGCTGCATAGAAAATCAGCAAGGAAGGAAAATCAAGAAGGACACTGCGCTGCACCAAGGACATCATCAGCAGAGACACAGAAGTAATCATCCCATTCAGTATCCCACCATTATCTTTCATCTGGAAGGTGCTACTTCCTGGTCACACTTGGAATACTGTGCTCAGTTTTGGTCTCTGATACACAAAAAAACTCCTATAAACAGGCTGAAGAGGGTCCAGAGAAGGGCCACAGAGATGATCCAAGGACCGGGAAGCCTGCCATATGAGGAAATGCCGCGAGAACTGGGTTTGTTCAGCCTTGGAGAAAGGCTTAGGGGAGACCTCATCGTCATGTTAAGATGAAAATTCCCCTTTCACAAGGACTCATATGGAAAAGACAAGTGGTAATGGTTACAAGTTGATCCTGGAGAGATTCCAGTTGGACACGAGGAAAGTTTTTCTCAGTGAGAACAATCAGCCATTGGAACAGTCTCACCAGTGAAGTGATGGATTCCCCAACACTGCACAGTTTTAAGATTCAGCTGCACAGGGTGCTGAGCCATCTTGTCTAGACTGTGCTTTTGCCAAGAAAGGTTGGACCAGATGATCCTTGAAGTCCCTTCAAATTTGGCATTCTAAGATCCTATGATTCTTTGACTCATTACAGTAATAGACTCCAAACAATTCATGATTGTAAATGAAATATTTTTGTTTCCAGATTACTCTTTTTTCCCTGAAATTTAAATGCCAATACTTCTTTTTGCTTTATCTTTTGTAGAAATTAATATGCAAAGGAAGGAAAAGCAAAATCCCTTGTGAAAAATTACCTATTGCTTGTATTTAACAGTTAGCAGACATGATTAATAAAAGAAAATTACAATAAAACAAACTTCAGGGAACACTAACATTTGCACTGGGATTTCCATCAGTCAATTTGTTCCGTTTAAACATGAAGACATTTGAAAAGCAACAATTCTCTTCTCTTGTGGAAAGCAGGCCCCTACTACCATTAACTTTTGGAATTGCTCTACCCTTCTCTGAAGAATAAACCTGAAATCCAGCAGTCATTGCAGCCTCTATTAATTTAAGAAGCACTGTACTGCCCTTTTTATAGAAACTTTAAAAAATATTTAACATTTTTGGCTACATCAAACTGAGGGACTGTGAACACTGGACCCCAGTATCTGTTTTGGGGCAGAATTGTACTACTGGACTGACACCTGTGACTAAGCAGAGCTATTTGATTTCACAGTCTTCACAAACTGTGTCTAATAGCATTTTCAAGAGCTAAACCATGAAAGGAGAAGAAACAGCCAACACAAGATGAATGTTAAAAAAGCTTCTGAAAACTGAGATGACACAAATCTAAGTTTAATTTCAAAAAAAGTAGACATTTCTGGCCTTGAAAACCAGAGATAAATAAAAGAATGGATCTTTTCCACTCTGGACAAGAAGAAAGATAGAAAAGTGATGCAAGTATTTCTGCACATTACTCAGTTAGGTTCAGAAGGCTATTATTGTATTCATGAAGAGATATACCCAACCCAAGCTTTCCAAAATATGAAAATTTGGTTGATTTACAGGTTTCCTCATGTATGACTTATTTACTGTCGCAGACAAGAAATAACTTTAAAAATGACTAAGTGGTCAAAATTATCTGGAACAGATTTCTTTTTTAAACTGATGGCTGCCTTTTTAACTCTGTATTTTTATAAATTTTATGTTTGTGAAGACCTTTAAACTCAACTTTGAAAGATTTACAATCACTGGGACATGAGAAAGGCTATTTATTGACTTGTTCCTCATCATAACTGCGATAGATTTATAGCAGAAACAAAATTTGTTCAGAAAGAGATATACAATACTACACTTCCTTCTACTTCTGAAGAAAAAATATAGCATCTTTGCACAAAACAGGTTTATAACACTGAGACCATGTAGTAAAGACATTATAACACACTGTATCATTTCAAAATAGAAATATCTTGGGAAAACTCCTCTTACTAGAGAACCTATTTTTCACATATTTTGCCAAGTATTTATGTAATCATATTTTAAATAAATATGCCAGATTTTTTGTGAGGGTTTTAATTAGAAGATCAATTTTCATTAGCCAGAAAACCTAAAAAACAACAACAAAAAAATCACACTGCAAAGCACATTAATCTGATTTCATCTAATGATCATGCTTTAGTTTTCACACAGTCCCAGGTGAATACACACTTTGTGGCCTGGCTGAAAACAATGGAAAAACTCCATTAGCTATTAAAACAGCTAGAATTTCAAACACAGTTTAAGCTGCAATAGTGAATAACATGGGCAAATCTCTGCTTCAGTAAGAGAAATGCCAAACAGGTGTAAGGGCTACAGAAGGTCACAGAGACATGGCCCATTGCTGAAGATGTTCAGCCTGTGGTAGCTCTAGATCTGAGTTTGTTTCTCTGTGAAACACACAATTTTGTCTTAGCTACATAAAATACATATTTAACATCTTATTTTTACCCATCTGTGATGACATTTAAGTTCTGGTTTACTTTCCCCCAAACTGCCTTCTGTGATCTCAGTAAGCAGAATTTTGTTTTTTTACATCAGTAACACTCATTTCTCAAAACAGATATTATGTCTTATTACCCCACAGGCATGTCTGTGGTGCAAACTGTATGCTCATTTATGGTCAGTTTTGTACATGAAATAATCCTGACTGTGAGAATAAAGAGAGAACTGTGATTCAGATATGTCACAAGAAAGAAGAAGGCTAAGTTATTTTTGCTGTTTTCTTATGTGGTAGGTTAATACCAACATAATTTTTCATATAAAATGAATATATGATGTTTAAATATAGATGTGAGGTTTCTATGAGTAATCTTTTCAGTCGCTCTAAAATCATGACCATAAAAAGATAAGTGTACTCTGCCTAAAAGAAGAAAGTCTTTTGTTCTTAAAATTACGGTGCATTTTCATATCTCTAAGCATTATGTCATAAATACTGTGCTGTAGATTCCCTGCTTACCTTATCTCAAACTGATAAAATTTACACATAGAGGACAAGATCCTCAAATGTTTTTAAATTCTGCAACCCTCTGTACAGCCTGAGGAAGGACTGTCATGGGGAAGTAGGGAAGGGCTACCAGAGATGAGATCACAAGATATAATACTGAGATTGTAACAGCTGTAAACTCCAGTGAGAGATTTGTATAACCAAGAGCTGGAACCTTTGCTTATACATCATATGAGAAACTTAACATCACTTTAAAGTCTGTAAAATTCAAAAATGTGTGGTTTCTTACTGTTTAGTTATGAAGAAGTAGCTTGATTCTTCTGCAGGTACTAGATCTTGATTAAGCCTTCATTTATCATGACTCTCATGGAACACTGCACAAAAACCCTTTTTTTTTAAGAAAAGCACTAAAGCATGTTTTATGTGAGAGAATTAAATAGAGAACAGTTGTGACATAAGTTAATTTACATATACCTTGAAAATTATCCTGAATATTGATTATACCTCAAATTTTATAGCCCCAGTCTATTTACACTGAAAGCAGTATTGTGGATTTGGAAAAGGCCAGGAACTTCATGTTGGGGTGACTTTGTCTGGCTGCCAGAGAGCCACTTAGCTTCTCTTTCACTGTCCTGCTCAAAGAGGATAAGGGTGAGAAAGTATGATGAAAAAGCTTTTGGGTCAAGGTAAAGCCAGGGAAATCATTTACAAGTCCAATTGGGTGCAATTCCTGTCACTTGCTACAATGTGTGCTCTACAGGGCCATGGCTGCTGTCAGGAGAACCAGCTCCAGCACAGCCAGTCCATGGCCACAGTTCTTTGTCAGGAAAGCTCTGCAGCAGCACAAGCTCTCTCCATGGCCACAGCTGCTTTCAGGAAAGCTTGCTACAGAATGGGCATCTCCACAGTCAGTAGCTCCTCCAGGCCATATCCACTGGTTCCAGGATGGGGTCCTGGGTACACAGCCTGGGTACATTTAATGGCGTTTCATCTTCCCAGGCCACATGTGAGTCTCTGCTCCAGCACCTGAGGCACCTTTTTCTGCCCTGGTGCTCACAGTGCTGTTCCTCACTCCTTTCCCGTCACACCTCACCAGCTGAGCAGTACTTTGCCCTTTGTCACGGACTGTCAGAGGTGTCGTCAGCATGGCTGCCTGGCGCAGCCCTCAGGAGCAACTGAGGGAGCTGGTTGGAACCAGCTGGAACCAGCTGGAACCGGCTGGAACTGGCTGGAACTGGCTGGAACCGGCTGGAACCGGCTGGAACTGGCTGGAACTGGCTGGAACCAGCCGCGTGCAGCGCAGGGTGGCCGCCGGCCTCTTCCTCAGGGCACCTGCAGCCGCCCTGGTGCCTGTGTCCTGCCAGGATGCCCCAAGTGACCTGCTGGCAATTCCTCAAGGCTCAAGGCGTAACATCCTCCCTGCCAGGCATCAGGGATTTGGCCAAGCCTCTTTGGCCTCAGGACAAGGTGGGGGAGAGCACAGGGAACACGTGGAGGACATGGCCAAGTCCTGAGCTCCCCGGGACAGCAGCTGGGGGAAATCCAGCTCCCAGATAGAGCTGGGAACTGCTACAGATACAGTCACTGAGGCTCTAATGAGGAGCTCATGTATGAGCTGAACTTTCAGTTCACTAATATTCAGAGCCTTGCTACAGCTGAACACACACCTGCATGGTCCTCCAGGAGCATGAGCAATCTTCTCCCTGGAGTTATTAAACATCCAGTTTCATTGTGTTTTCCATTCCTTTATAAATGTATATGCAGAGAGTAACTGCTCTGTGTGTCTGTACAGATCCCCCCACAAAGACACAGACCAGCAAGCATAGCTGGATGCAAACTACCACTTATGTGCAAGACACACACGTGGCCGTTCCTTGACTTCTGGAAGTACTGTTTCACTAAAAGGAAAGAAAATGATAGATCTTATTCCTTCCTTAGGTAATCACTGGCATCTTTGAATTATATTGTTTTTATGGGAAGACTACTTTGCTGACGTTTGTTAAGGCATCTTATTTATTGTGTTGCTGTAACACAAAATTGTTTTGGGAGTGATGCATCTTAGCCACAGAAGCTGAATATCAATATTCTTTGAAGGAACAATGCACTCAGGTTATTCTCTTCTCAGAACAGATATACCATGGTGCACCTGCTCAGGTATAATAAGCACTCACTGAAAAGGGGGAATAACATTTTTCAGACCTGATCCAAACATATCTAGAATGTGTAAATTTTTAGAAGTAAATAGAAAAGCATGAGTATGCTATGAATGCTCAGGTCCATTTTGCAACAGAAGACATGACCCATGGAATATGAGATTAAAATACATATATGCATGTATATTGGGCAATTAGTCTATAGATTTTACAAGTGTACAAAAGGCCACATACATTTCAAATATATTCAGCTACAATTAAAACATTTCAGAAATAAACTGAGAATTAGGACATGTCAAAAATCAAAACCTAAAAAAGAAAACATTAAAGCTACTACATGCAGTATTCTAAAACAGAGCAAGGACAACTCAGAGAAACTTTGTCAAGCAGAACAGCATTTCACTGGTTTATTTCATCACAAGTTTTCTAGCAACAACATGTAGCATGGTTTATGGTGCCCATTATATAGATTACTATACAGAGAAAAAAAAGCCAAACAGGCAAATAGACGTAGCCTACTTTAGTAAAATATCAGGAACCAGGATAACTAACCTTACCTGTAAGTGGATGAACGCTTAGTAGTATATCCTCTACATACCTTTTTGTCTGCCTAGTCTCAATACTACTGCATTTTCCTTTAATGTAAGTGTAATTTGAAAAAAAAATCTCTTTCAAATTACATGACAATGATACAGATTTGGTCTTGCTCCTGCAAGCCAACAAGAATTCTTAATGTTGAAATTGTCAGGGTCTAAAATTTTATTGGACCTGATAACTATGAAATCACAGATACACAACTGGCAAATAACTACTTACAAATGTAATGCCAGTACTAAGGGCATTTTAAGTTGACATTTTAACAACTAGAGCTCTGATAGCTTCCCAGAAAATTTTTGTTTTCCCTAATTTTTTTTAAGAGGTTAATAAATCCATGAAGACACATTATGGGGAATGGATGGGGTTTGGAATCATACTAAGAGTATCCATGAAAGGAGTACTAGAAAAATATTAATATACATACATAGGAAACATAACAATCTAGAAAAATCTTTTATTTTCATCTCTTCTGATGAATTCCAGAAGTGTCATGTTGTTGTCAAACAGTCATACAAAATCATTCTATTTTCACTGCCTTCTACCATAATTCCCTCTTCTAATATTGTTGTTCTGGATTTAGCTGTGGCTTGTCTTAGATTTTTCTCTGCAACTCTCTTGAACTCTCAGGGCTGGCTCCTGTTTTGAGATGCCTGCTTCCATCCTCACATAGATCAGGAGTTTGTGCAGCAGTCATTTTGTGCATATCTAGGATTTCATGCTAGCATCAAAGAAATGACCAATTGATGAGAAATATTTTTAATATACTCTCTCAGGAAGTAGAATCAGACATAATGATTACCATCCTTCATAAAGGTGACCTGGAGTCCAAATTCAGAGGTATGATCTCATTGTGATGTTGTCTGATGAAGCACAGTATCACATCTTGAAAAATGTATGTTATAGTATACTGAAGACAAGACTGAAATTGGAATGGCATTTCCTCCAGATGTTTCCTTTCAACAGTTCTCTTCCAACAACTGTTTCAGTTTGGGTTTTTGGTGGATTGTTTTTCAAGAAATAAGGGGGTCTTGTGAGGTATTTTTCCTATCTGAAATATAGCTATTGTCACTGCTGAAAGAACATGGTCCAAACATATCCCCCTTTCTAATTTAAGGGCTGTTTTCATAGCGCTTCATTTTTCTATGGAGCCAAAGGCTTTAAGCCTCAGCATCATTTGACTCAGTTTCTAAACTATTAATTGTCCAACTTGCACCAATCATTGACCATGAATATTTTTCTGTTAGAAATTATTTTTTAAAAAACATTAAAAAGAAATGAGAGAGACAACAAAGAACCTTATATTCCTTTCAAAATGTTCAGTAATTCAAGTGTTCTTGCATGGAAACCTTTGGAAAATAACAACAATTAAGGCAGTCCTGTATAACATAACACTGTCACTGTATTGACATATACACATACCCAAAACATTGACGCAAAATGAAACTAACATTGATGGTGTTACATAAATTCATACCTGAGTACAGAACTGATCCTTCTTTTCAGCAAAACCAATATCTACCTATTTAAATAACCAAAGCTTGTGCATTTACCTTGTCCTTCAGTTTATCTTGCTTAGCAGATGCAACAGACCAATGCCTAACTTAAAATCGCTTTGCAGCTAAGAAATAAATCTAGGCAAAGTTTTTTCAGATTCTGTTCCATTCCCATTGCATCCAAACTCATCAGCAGACATGTGGAACCTATAGGAGAATAGAAATATGAAAAAAATAGAAACGCAATATCAAGAAATGGTCAGAATTTTTTCTGTGTAGAGATGAATATGTTGAAGGATTAATTAATTATGGAAAATTAATTATGGGAAAGTTTTGATTTAAATAAATTATTAATTTGAAAAAATAAAACTACATTTTTATGATGAAATCCTCTGAGCATACATATTTCCTTTTTACCTCAAAGAAACTATATCTAACTAAAATATTTGTTTTAAAAAGTGATAATAATGAAAAAATGCTACAACTGTGCTGAACCAGATTTTTACAAAGGAAGACACAGGAATGGTGCATGAAAACACTCTTTGTTTGAATTTCAGATGGGAAAGTTTCAAAAGCTCAGCAATTCCTTTGGGATGGGAAAAGAGGTTACTGCCCAATTCTGCTCAGAGCCAGTTATTTAGTTGTGTCTAATCTTGCAACTCAAGAATCTTAGACAAAATTTTAAGAAACTAAAAAGGATCTGCAATGCATCAATCACATACACATGTAATGATTAATTTCCAGTCCTACTTATCTGTAAATCAAAATGCAGTTATTAGTTAAGCTGTTGTTAACTATAATTATCTTTTGTTTACTTCTTCTAGTCAGGTTGCCATAGTCATTGTCTGTATGACAGTATTATATGTTTAAATACTGGAAAACTCTTTTGGCAGATCAATCTTTACTTCAGCAGCACAATTGTTCAAGGGAAGAAAAAATTTCTTTTAAGTATTTCCTAAAACGACATCATATGAGTGTAAATATAGTATAAGCTGATTAAATTAAAAGATTGTTTCTCTTTAACTGATTCTAAATGAATTCAGATCTCTAAAGAGAATATAATCAAAATTATAAAATTAAGACCCTTGCTAACATTTGCTTCTTTTTGGTGCCTCAGTCATCTGTGCTTAATTATACATGTCAGTGGACAATATCACCTCTTCATGCGAACTCACATCTTAGAGCAGAGGGAAGATGATGAAGTTTCTGGAAGAGAGCCTTAGAGGTAAGTGTAAGAGTGTATTTGCCTTTGTAACTTCTCAGATGATAGCATATGAATAATAGACTTTGTGGCCCACTGCCATTGTTGGGGGGTGGCGTAGGAGAACTTACATGGAAACAAGACATAGGTATGGTCTGACCAAAATCCTAGATTTTCCATGTTTCAGTAAATCAGAATGGTTTAGAAATTTCAAATTTTAAATAGCACTACTTAAGCATTTAGACAATTTAAAAATTAAACCTTCAAGTCTTTCTAATTAGGAACAGGAACTCAACCACTGATTGTTTTTATTTCTAATTCAGAGTAGATTTGGAGACATTCTTCCATAAGCAGTGGTAGGCTTCCATGACACACAGGAGACCAGGGACAGACACAGCTGAAAGCACCCATATCCATGAAGACTTTTAGCAACATGTGGTTTCATGTATTCACAACACAGCAAAAGCAGTCATGTGATCAGTTACCCAACACCAGCCCACACGCAGGACTTAATTTAATACAAATGCCTTTCAACTTAGGGAATCAAAAAGTATATGTTCCAAAGAAAAAAGCTGACAGACATTCATAAACAGTATGTTCTTCCTTCAGTAATTTTCTTTCCCTTCTTCTCACCAGCACTGGGATGTATTACAGGTAAACAATGTTGACAGAGCGAATAAAGACTCAAACCAGTGCTTTTCCTAAATTGAACAGCTATGGATGGGGAAGGCAATTTGTTTATTTGTTTGTTTGTTTTGTTTTACAGTGACTTTCTTTCATACTCCTCCCAAATGCAAAAACTAACCAATTAAAATCCCAGCAGTAGCTACTACTTCATAACTGCATTTCAAATATTACATCTTGAAGGACCATAAATGAACTTTTATAGAACTTGCTCACATTATATTTGTTGACATTTAGCACCAGTAATTATGGTTTACTGTAATATAGCTCTTTTTTAGCTGGACTCATGCAGAAGAGTATTTGGACAAATATCCTTGAGCTCCAGCAGGAGACCATTACTGGGGGAGTGGATTTCTGCTTCATTTTAATTTAGATGTGTAGGTTTTAACTTTGTAGACTTGCTACTTCAAGAAAGTTAAGGCTATTACCTGAGAGCACTCCTAAAGCTGCAGCATCAGTTTAAACCATCCAATAAATACAACCAATACAACTGGTCAGCCACACAATATACAAACTACAAATCTGATCCAGATCTGGGGCTTTTTTTCTGAGTTATTCTGGACCAAGACCACTTCTCTGATGTGTTTCACTGCTCAGACACTGAACAGTATCAGTGTAACAGGGGCAGCAGTATGATTCAAGAATAAGCAGCAAGAGATGAGGACAGTCAGATGAAATGCACGCATCTGCTGTAAAAATGCTGCCAAACTGTGGACTAATATAATTAACAAATCATCCCACTGGCTCCTCTGAAATTGCCTTAGATGGTGAACCAAATTCAAGCACAAGAGCAAGTCACTGTGATATTTTGCTTCTACTGTTATTAACCCACAGAGGATCGTGGGAGATGTGCTGTTATGATTGTATAGCAGCAAGATGTTTTGGGGAAAACTTTTTTTATTATTTCAGGATAACTTATATATAAACTGATACATAACTGATACTTGATTTGTAAATACAGGTACTTGGTTCTAGTGTTGGTTCCATCTTTTCTTCAAATTCTCTTAATCCCTAATAAAACTCAAGTTCTCTCCTCATTACACCATATTGTCAGTTGCATTTATTCTGCTCCCTGACTGGTCCTGTACTTAAATGCTATTGAAACCTGCAAATATTTCTCAAAATATGGATTTCTGACTCTCCAGTAATTTATATTCCTCTGATTTCATTGACGCCGGGTAGATCACAATCACATCCACTCCAGCAGAGCCTAGGAGACAACACACAAATTTCTTCCTGACAGGTGAGGTACAGGTCTCAATTTCATATCATAGCTGATAAGCAGCTATTTATGTGCCAATAATTGAATCCCACAACTTTACAATCTACCTTTTCCTGTCAGCTAGGAACCTTGCCACCATCTCAACATGGTTCCTGCATCATGGTGGCGCTACCATGTTAAAATTTTTCACCAACTAAACCACAATTTAGCATTTCAGTTTTGAATCATGCTTGTTTTGCTGCTTTGAAAATGAGGGTGAAACCTTCTTGAGTAGTAGAAATGCAGATTCACAGCTGCTGTTGATTGTTTTAACTCCTTTGATGTCAGTAATTGGAAGGAAGATGAATAGCAGCTGAGGAGCTGTTTGACTCCTTTACACGAAACAGCCACTGCTCCACATCAGTGTCATCTGGAGAAGTCCTCTGATGGCTCTGGAGATGAGGACTTAAAAAAAGATACACTGCTGACTGGCTGACTGACTGTCATATCTTCCACTGTGCTGATCTCATTCCAGAAACTACACATCTGCATGTGGTCAGGACGACAAGATGTTTCACTCTGCGTTGCCTCAGTGCCCCGCTCCGGTAGTTGCTCAGCATTTTGCAGAAGGGTGAAACTTTCCACATTTCCACTAACTTAATGGAAATGAAAGGGGAGTATTTTCCTAAGAAGCTTAAAAGGGCATGTTATGAATTTCCATTAGGGGATGATAGCCTGCCATCTCACTGTTATTTCTAATATGTATAATATTCAATAGTTGCAATCATACTGGATTTCATTCCAGATACAGTAAATATTTTTTGTAACTAAAATTTTCATTTAGAAGTTCTTCTGTTCTTGTTCCTCAGATTCAAAATACTTTTATACATAGGATATCTATATACAAGGATTATTATAGCAACAGGGAAGCCCTGGTATTCAAAGGACTTCAATGAGGCAAGGTTTGCAGACAGAAGTAAAAACCTTGACTTCAGGATGAACACAACTCAGTATGAGCTAAATCAAGAGTCAGCGACTGATTGCTGAAAACACGCACAGAAAACCTCCTCACAAAGATCAAGGGAGCCCTTTCAAGATCTGCCAAATACCAAATCTCTTGCACAATGTTCATTTTGCTTTGTTCCTCTGCTGTCTGGGGGCATGGCTGCTAACTTTGTCAGAAACTGAAGAACTGAAGAGGAATGTGAAAAAGTTACTCTAAAATGTAAAAGAAGCAATGGAGGGTTGTTTTGACTACATCACACGTGAAAGGAAGGAGCCATCAGCAGTGAGCAGTCTTGCGCAACATGAGTAGGCCAGGCTCATTGTGCTCTGCTTCTGCGGCACTGGTTTCAGGAGCCAAATACCCTCACACCGGGGGACAGCAGGGAAGACCACCTCAGCACAGCGACGGTGGGGAAGGCTTTCCACACGGGGGTACTGAGATTTCTTCCTAAATCTAAAAGGAAAATTCAATCTCCTCCACACTTCCTTTCTCAGAACACGGCTCTGCGCTTGGGTGGAGCTGCCCGCCCGCTGCTCGGCGGGAGATTTTCGGACAAGTTTGCAGTATCTCTTTCCCCCTTTGCCAGTCCGGCTGGGCAAGTGTATCGAAGTGAAGCGAGGGGCACGCAGCCCTCTCTGCTCCACCGGTGTCGGGACGGCCGCGGCCCACGGGGCAGTGCACTGCCCGGGGACCGTGTCCCTTCCGCAGCGTCCCGTGGGCGCGGACGGGGCGGGGAGAAACCCGACCCCCGCCGCCTGGGAAGGGAGAGGGGCCGCGGCCGGGCGGGAGGAGGTGGCGGCGTGCCCGTGTGACTCTGCCATTCGCGGGGACACCCACGATCCAAGCCGCGGGGAGGGCGCCCCAGGG
>JANPWX010000313.1:1940108-2025956 GCA_024734555.1 Trochalopteron elliotii
GCGGGCAGACCCCGGCGCGGGGCGGCGGCCGGGCACGGAGGGTCTGTGCCCGCCGCCCTGCGCGCACCGCGGCTCTGCTCCGCTGCCTTGCGGAGTGTGCTGGGTCCTTCCGGCTCAAACTGCAGAGTGTTCTCCCTCTCGCTAAATGGCGAGATCAGCGTCACTGCTCAGGGACTGTAGCGGCGGCATCAAGAGAAAAAACACGCACAAAACTTGACTTGGGGAAGTTAGGTGTGACAGATGTCTTTCCCACAGCCGTTTCGCACCTTTCAGCCTCCGGGTCAAAATCCCCATGAGAGTTTCGGTCTAACATTGCTCTGCGGAGAGCTGGTGCAACTTTCAGGGCAGTGGGTGAATGTAATAAGCTCAGGGGTGGGAGGATGGAGGTATGTGCCTAAATCATGTTTTCTTCAGCAAAGCCTTCTCCTCGTAGAAGCCACCTTAAGGGAACTCTGAACCACAGTTGTCTTGCTGTTGGGTTTTCCCTGCTTGCAGATTTATTGGAGTTTCAGGTGAACAAAGCTATTTTCGACTGAATCAGTTTTTACGGGTCCTGCATTGAACTTAACTTCTCTCCCTACTTAGGAGATGCAACTGGCTGAACTCACTCAACTTTCAAGTTTGCAACTTTTGAACAAGTTTCATACTTGTTAAAAAGGGGAAGGCTTTGCAGTGGGCTGCCATGAACATGTGTGAATTGCTTTGGCCTCTCTTCCTGTCCCACTTGCGTACAGTGCTGTTCACACTATTCATATGCTGTGGGGACAGTCTTCCTCAGCTTGTACTCTGCTCCCCTCTGACCAAGAGTATCCCATCCGTTATGAGCAGGCCGCCCAGTAAGGAGGAGCGCGGGAAAGGGCTATCAAAATATTTGAAAGCAATAGCGCGCCATGAACTGGTGGCTGTCAGGGCAGAGCTCAGCATTCTCTGACCAGAAAAAAAACGGTAAAACAGTTATTTCTCTACATGTCTGTGCATAAAACTTGGAACTGACAGATTCTGTCCGTTTCTTTTGCTACAAACGGATATAAGAGTTATACTTTGTAACTGGGCTACAAAAACCTAAGGTACTTTAGTGGTGTCTTACATGTGGTCGCATAAGAAAAGGACAAGCAGTTGCTACTAGAAAGAATGGAAATTAAGTTTCTACTAGCCCAAGTAGTTTTATGGCGTTTCGTTGAGTAATTTCCAATACTATATCTATTAAAAAGTTATACGTAACAAAAAGATTTTCTTTTTCTGACTGCCTGTTTGTATGAGCAGGTTTGCAAACAGCCAAAGAGGTCGACTGTAAAGCGGTGAAATGGCATGTGCTAAGAGGCAATAAACCTCTGTTACTGGATTGGTGATAAAAATAGTCCTTTACTGTGTGAGGGAAGGAAAGAAGGGTTGAAAATTTCAGGTTCTTTGAAAGCTATGTACATCTGCAGTGCCTCTCAGTTTACTCATTTAGCCAATGGAAAAACAAAATCTCTAAAGAAATAGTATGAGAAGTTTTTCTTCAATAGCTTAGAGGATTCTAAGTGAAATGAGGCAACAAGTATATGGAAATGTTAATGTGGTTCCAGAGGCTTAGGTTAACATGGCCTCTATTCCCAGGTTTAGAGGCTGCAGGTTCCACAACATACTTTTTAAAAAAGTAGTTATACCACATGAGATTTTTGCAAATTGTAGGTTTCTATTGCTGCTAGATGACATCTTTGCATCACTAAGGTTCATCTGTAGTTTTTCTGAAGTAAAATAGATGCTGAAAAGAAGTGCAGTATTGTAAAACAGGTCATTGAGGTCAGTGAAGAAGCCAAAGGCAGCTGTGGTGCATGGGATGTGAATGAAGTGGGGTAGTATCTGAGGTCAGAGAAATATGCAGAGGATCTTGCAATTACAGAGCTGAACTTAATTATCACTCGTCTAACTCATTCAAGATTGGGTTCTGATCTCATAGAATAGGGAATTTCCTTAGAAAAATGTGTGGTGATATATTACAGTGCTGAACAGGCATAATGAGAAATAAGTGTTTCTGTTTTGCTCTTAAATAGTTGAATTCGCATTTTGTTCTGGTAAAAGCATCTTTGAGGTGGTAAGTTTCTAATTATAAGTCATAAAAAAGTAGAGGTGATAACAGGCAATAGAAGTGGCTTTCCAAATGTTGGGCTTCTGTAATAAATGGATCTGAATTACTTTGTGACATAAATATGTTGAAATACTTTGTTGCTCCTTTTCATTAAAGTAGCCTTGAAACCGCCATAACTAATTAATGAAGGATTCATGAACAATTAGGAAGCCTCTGATCACGTAAAACTGCTGTTATATTTTTATGTCACACTTTCCTATTTGCTCCCTCAGTAGTAAAATAGCTGCTGGGAACAATCTTATGCTGCAGTCATCACAGTATTTGGGATAACTCATCCAGACATACTTTAAAGAATTTTAATGTTCTTCAAGATGTTGCAGGCCCTGGGCTGGTTTAGGAGCTGAAAAGAGCCATGAGATACACTAGCAAGTCTTTGTCCTCCTAGCCACTCATTGGCACTTTTAAATCTCTCTCCGATTGATGAATAGAAGAGTTTTCCATCTCTTTAAGTTCCACTACTTCTGTTTATGGTGTCAAGTGTTCTAGACTGCAGATGTATTTGTGTTTGGAGTATTTTTAAATTATGGTTTACGTTAGATGCAGAGGCTTGTAGTCAAACTTTTGGCACAAGTATAAAATACAGTGCCTCAGGCTGAAGCACTAATAAGCGTCCATCTTCTGGTCTTGAGTTTCAAATCCTTGCCCACATCAGTTTGGGGTAGTCACAGGTTACTGCAGAAGAACTTACAGAAAGTTCTTTAGAAGTTTTGACCTACTGAATTTTGGACTTATAAAATGTTACAGACATTCTTCAATAGCACTGCTCTCAGATTTGGAACAGTGATTGACTGGCTAAAGTATATGGGAAATAATTTGTGCAATTTACCATCCAGTCTAAAGAAAAAATTAGTTTTCACAACAGATGAGCACAGTAAATTCAATCCGTACTGTTTAACATAAGGCCAGAAAGCTCTGCCTGCAGTTTCAGTCTTGCGCCCTTCCTTTAAGTTTCTGCTATAATTAACCTGTGAACAAATTGCCCTCTAGCTCCCCCAGCTGAATCATTACAATGGAAAAGTGAACAGTTAATGGTTTTCCCCAAAAGGCAGAGCTGTGTTTATTCAACTTCGATTTCAGTAAGTTTGGATTTTGGTAGTGTGGCTTTTTTATGTCACTTGCACTGCTTATACCTTGCAACTGACCTCTTTCAAATAGCCATGCTATTCCAAGGGATGTGGGATCTTCTGGACCTAGGTCTGTTACAGAAGGATGGAAACAAGTGTCATTTAAAATGTTTTGGGTAGAAGTCATTTGAGGGATGTAGGAGGAATAAAACTTACCAGATCTGTGAAAACAGAAAATACTTCCTGGGTGAGTAAAAATAGACTCCGAGGCCCTGACATCTAGGAGCAGGATATCAGAAGGCTTATTGCCTTCTCAATAGACTTAATAGTTTTCATCAGTTTGCAATAGGACCAGAGGAGTTTGGGAGGATAAAATGGGTCATGAGAGGCTGTTGGGCATGGAAAACACTGGAGCAAGTTATATAAAACTGGTTTCTCAGATGATATTGCAAACATTTGTATTATGATCCTTGAAGCCAAAACCAGAAGTGGTTTTATAAGTTATGACCTTATTTATCTGCAGTTGCATTGTTTCTGTGGATGTGTTCAGAGGGATTATAGCAGAAGTGTATCTTCCAGCTGTGTAATGTACACAGGCATGGGCAATTACTTATTTCTCAGTGACTTTATGACAGCACATGTTCCTTTTCCCTGAGGCAACCTAGCTGCCATGTCCTCTTGAGCTTATCCAGTGCTGCTCTGTTGCTTGTGCAGAATACTGCATTTTCTCATTTGATAAAGCTTTTATAATGTCATAGCCTGAGCAGGGACTCATCAAGGGTGTCTGGGATGTCAGGCTCTCACTTCTCTCTCCCACAAAGGTCTGTAATTTCAAGGTGGTTGAATACTTGCCAGTCAGAGAAAGAGAGGAAACATAAGGCAGCATGTCAGCAAAGGGCCAAAATAATGCTGAATCACCATATAGTGGAGCAAAGGAGAAGGGGAATGCAATCCAATGAGTGTCAAAGAATGGTGGTGCTTTGTCTTGTTACAAACCTCTGAAACAGGTACAGGAATGAAGCACTGAGACAGGCTGAACTTAGTCATCGCTCACATCATCATTGTCTGGTTTTATTTGATTTACTGATAAAAAGTCTGTTTCTTGGGTCTAAATTTATTGCCCTGGTCTTCTCTACTTCTTCCATTTCCTGCAAATCAACATAAAACCAAGTCCCAGGTAAGTCATTGTTATAAGAGGATGGAATGCATTGCTAGAAGGGAGTTACCAGAAGTGCCTTTTGTAATTTAAAGGAGGACTAGTTCTTACACATGGAGGTGTAATGGGGTTTTCTTTTCTGAGGAAATTTCAGATTAAGGTGCTCTATAATTCATGCAAACCATGGAAATGTCTCCCTTAGGAAGTGAGAAGTTTTCCATCACATAACTCCATAATTCAATTCCAAAACTAAATTCCACGTGTTTCTGAAAAGCAGTATATATTCAGTACATGGAGGTTTACATCTCTGACATTAGTCAATAGGATAATCTATGTATTCACTTAAACTTTCTAATGCATTGGGCAGTAATAAATGCCTGTTCTGCTCTCAGCACAGCTGTTTTGTTTGGTGGGTTAATTTTTGCAAGCTTTTTGGTGATGTGAGGGGTGAGAAGGTGTGGAGTGTGATTTATGAGGCTCTTTTCCCTGCAAACAATGTCTCATCAGCATTAGTACTCTGTGGTCTGAACTGACATCCTCTTCTGGGTGACTAAACTAATGCTTAAACCTCAAACATTTTGGGTTCACCTCTAGCTGTATTCAATCTGAGTCTTAAAAATTCTGTAAAAGAGTTTGTTCAAGTGATATAATGTGTTTCCTTATTTTATAAGAAATTTTTTTCATAAACTATCATGCTGATCCATAGAAAATTCCGATTCAATAATTTTATTAATGCTTATTCATACAAACGTCTTAAAAATTAAAAGCTTGCTTTATATAACTTAGAATAAATGTGTAGCTTCTCCTTACCCTGGGGACCACTACTTTTCTGCTTTTCAGAAGAAAGCAAATATTTGCTAACTTGGCAATGCTGTAGCCTTTTGGGCTGTGGGGGGCACAGTAAGAAGACATTTCAATATGTTCTTTCAAGGTTTTAAAAAATAACTCTACTTAAGAACAAACACTAAGAGCTGCTGGCGAATAATTGCAACAGTGGAAGAAGCATGCAGGACATGCATAGGTAATGATCTGCCACCCCCAGTAGAGGTGGCAGTTATACAACCTTTATTTGATAGCCATTTGCAGTAGAGATTTGTTTAAGGTCTGCTGCCGATAGACACATAGTTGAGGAGGTGTTTGCTTTAGGCTAGAGTTTAGGTGGCACTCAGAGGTATTACTTATATTTCTTATGAACCTTTAGGCTGAAGAGCACCTACAGGGACAGCCCTTCACCAAAACTGAGTGTAGTGTCACTTTCTATGTGAGTAGTGATGGAGAAGCCCATCCTCACAGCCAGCCTATCACATTCAGAGCCAAGATGTTCCCATTTGGCTGCCAACAACCATACCTTTGCTCAAGAAGAAAGTAAAAAGTCTACATGACCTGTGTGAGACAGAGGTCAGACCCACCAAACCCGGAGTTCTTGGGTGCTCCTGTTAGCCACCACATTGTTCTTCACCTTGTCCCTCTGTTCAGAGCATTGGTCTTTGTCTCCTAGGCCATCCCAGCGGAGAGCGCTGTGGGAAGACCTGTGTGGAGGAGCGGGATAATCAGTGGCTGGGTGTCAGCTTGTCGAGGCAACCAAAGGGGAGCGGATCTATCGTTGTATGTATTCTCCTCTGGGTCTGTGTGTCTGTCTGTCAGACTGCAGTCAGCTTCCCTAGGCTTCCATGTTGAATGCTGTGTTTGTTTTATATCCATAGGCTTGTGGACATAGATGGAAAAATGTGTTTTATGTGAAAAGTGAGCACAAACTGCCACATGGTATTTGTTTTGCCATTCCTCCTGATTTTCGAACTGAGCTGAGCAGAAGAATATGCCCATGCTATATAGGTAAGGAGAATGCTCGAGTCCTTTTGTGAGGAAGGGTGAGATCCACAACTGAATGGTGCAGAGTTAGCCTGTGTTGCTCTGAGCAGATGTTCTGCAGCCAAAGCTTTGGAGGCTGAGTGCTGATGATATGAGTCCAGTTTGTGATGTAAAGATGTTTATCATTTCAAAGAAAACCTGCTTTCAAAAGGCAACAAATAACTGAAACAGGACATCAGAACAGTTTTTTCCTGGATTGCATTGCTGAAGGATGTGTGCTTCTCAAGAACAGGCCAGTAGAGGACATCCTTCCTTCCTTTCCTCTTGTCATTGCTCTGGAGAGTCTCACAGCAGAGCAGCAGAAATACCTGCAAGTGGTTGTTGCCATCTGCTCCATAGCCTTTGATACAAAGGTGCTGCAGTGCCTGTCACTGGGTGTGTTGTTGTCCCTTACTTGCCTTCTGCCAAGGCTGCTGCTGTGACATGAGACCTTCAGGGGTTTTTCCTCAGAGAACTTCAGGAGCAGAATAAGAGTCAAGGCCTGAATCTACCAAATGATTCTATCCATGCTTTCCCATTCTTATTTACCACCCACCCAGGAGAACGATCTAGTGCCCCTCTGCCTTGCCAATGCAAGGATCAGCTGACAGTCTGACCTTTCTGTGCAGACAGAGTAATGCCATCAAATGTCCCACTGCTGGCTTTGGAGACTGTTACATAGGCTGGTAAAATCGTGCTTTTAGCTTTGGAGACTTTAAGTGTACAAATCTATGTGGGGAATGACGGGAACCCTGATGGCAGGCGGGCAGCAAAGAATTGCAGAGTCCCACAGAGTGGGGCAGTGTTGGATTGCTAGGATGAAAGTGTGTCCAAGACTGCCATAACACAAACCCTTCATGACACTGGTGGAGGGCAGGACAAGTTCTATCAAGATACATAAACCTGTCAGGGTATGCCTGAAGTACAGAGTAGAAGAGTATCCAGATGTGATGCTCAAACTGTTTGACTGTTTTGTTCATGGAACAATTTTGAAAGACAGGTATAGCCTTTAAAGTCACAATATTTCAAAGGCAGGTGTGATCAAGTGATACATAGTGTTTTGAGTTTGTTACAATAATATATTGCACCTAAAGGCTATATAGTGGAAACCAGTGTTTTTAGTTGTATTACAGAATTGAAAACCAACTTTTTGGGGGAGGTGTTGTCTGATTTTTTTTTTTTTTTCATAAGTTGTCTCTTAGTTGTCAGCTTCTGTTGAAAGTCTGGTAACAAAACTCTGGAATTATATGCTTCTCATCCTTTTTAATATTTCTTGCCCATTCTCAGATCATGCACGAAAGTTTGGAGAAAACCATGGGTCATGTCAGGCTGGAATGTCTAGTTTTTACATTGAGGTGTGTATTAAAAATACCAAATGTCTGTTTATATACTCACTTTTATGGATAAAATATATATATATGTGGATATGTAAATGCAAACACCAATGCTGTATTTTATTGTGGGAGGGAAAATTCACTTTTCTAATTTCTTTTTAATTGAATCTTGATGTGACTTGCATGATAATTCGCAAGTAAGACTTTAATTTTTATTCCCAAGAATTCTTTTACACCTTACGAAATCCAAAATTATTTTTCATCTGGAAAAAGGACATGGTTATAGCAGAGCATGAAATTTTATTATTCTCTTTAATCTGATGTAACATTTATAATACTTACCTTCTTGCTTTACAGAGTAATATTCTATATTATTTAATCTCCATTCCACCCTAAGATTGTAATTTCTAAAAATCTCTTTTGAGAAGAGAATATCCTGATTGTTGCACTCTTTTGTTGTTACAGTTCAAAGCTTTTAATAACGGTATTTTTATGAAATCTGGAACATATTATCTGTAATTTAGTAGTAAACTCCAGTGCTGAGCCAGATGCATCTCCAGTAGTGTTTCATAGAATTCAGAGGAGATCTAAAGAAGAGCATTCTACTTGTTTTGCACATTTTCATGAATATTTCAATGTGAATAACATGGCTTTGTTTTACCTTTCTTTTAGGACTTAATTATAATGGGAGCGCCTGGATCATTTTATTGGACTGGTTCTGTTTTTGTATACAATACAACTGCAAATACAATCCACGCTTACACAGATTCAAATAACCAAGTGAAATTTGGCAGTTATCTAGGTACTTAAAATATTTAAGACTTTACTAAAATATAAGCTAAATAGCTGGTCTTGGGATGAGTGCACAGTGTTTTTCAGTGTTTTCACTATTAATCCCAGAAGGAGCAGTTCTAAAGATTCATTCTGTTTTTGTTAAATATTGTTTAATTATAAGGCTTCCTCTCTGTTCTTTTTATGAGGAAACTTCTCGAACAGCAGATTTCTATTCTTATCTCACCACTGACTTTTAACCATTTCTTGATTTGGAAGGTAAGCATGCTTCTGATTAACAGTGGTTTTCATTTCACTCGAGTCTGAAATGCTGCCGAGAGTTTTCATGGAAAAAGTGGTTTTATATAGAACAGAAATATGAAAAGATTTTTACAGTGAAAGCTGCAAGCAAGCAAGTCTTAACTGTATTGTCAGTAACGGGAAGTATGACCTTTAGAGACAAACTTTCCTCCAATGGTTATTTTTTTTCTTTTTTATTTAAAACATATCTTAGTCTGGATATATGAGGATGCCAACCTCATTTATGGATGTCTATAACCAAGGCCATGAAACTCTACTCATGTACCTATAGCCAAGTAACTAGCTGGATTTAGTGCTACAGTTTGGAAAGGTTTATGTCAAAAAAACAACAGCAGCTTCAGTCTTCTCACTACACACTGAGAAAACCTCATCTGTCCTTCCTGAACTCCTGAGCAAGAATATTTTTGCTTGTTACCATTGGTTTTTGCACTTTCCCATTCGAAGTTCTGGTTTACGTGGATAAACATTTCCTGTTTCTGATTCCACTCCTCTGACAATAGGAAGTTGGTGCATGTTATGAAATAGCTGTTGTGAAACACAGTGAGCTAAGACTTCAGAATTCAGTTCTGAGCCTGGAAAGGCCACAGTGAGTCTGGGAAAGTCAAGCAGAAGAGAGACTGGGTGGTAAAAGGGGATCAGACACGCAGATCCCTAGGGTCAACCAGTAGAACTTCTAACCTTTCACAGGACAGAAGAAAGGCAGCAGAGAATGAAAAAGCTCAAGCTTTCCAATAATCATCAGCAGGAAATGTAGTGCACCTGTCTAGGAAAAAAAAGTTCATTCTGGATTTCTGCTTCTACAAGTATAAGAATGAGAATTACTGTAATGGATGACTCAAATCATTGAGAGCCAGAAGCCAGATACAGTCAAAAGGGTAAAAACTTGCATAAGGACTCTGTTGGGGAGAGGTTAGGGAAGGCCTTTCTGTGTGTATGTGGTCTCTCTTAGTTACCTTGGCCATCCAGGACCTGAAATCAGCTGGAGTTTGTTTCACTCTAGTGATCTGGTGCGTGTTGCCTCACCAGAGCCATATGTCTTCTACAGGAAAGTGAAGAAGGGCACCATTAACTCGTCTCTGTCTTTACAGTAGCAGCTGTGATAAAACTGAAATTCTGCAGTTTCATGCTATTTTAACCTCTGCTTCCTTTCCTCATAATAATCCATCGTGTAGTTGAAAGAATTTGAAGGTACTTACCTTCCCCTCCCACAGCTTCTATCCCATCTTTGTAATTATCGAAGACAAAAATCTGTTCAGGGTTAATTCTGATACCAAATTATTGTTTTAGAAGTCTGAGTTTGTTGCTCCCTTAAGTAATGAATAAAATTATCCCTGCCAAGTGGTGGAAGTATATTGTGACCGGAGTGTAATTCAAGCACATGAGTAGCTACAATTATCTACTTACTCTATTCTTCCTCTGGTAGGGACCAAGATGTTGGCATCTTTATTTATGTTTTTCATTAAACAATAATAATTAAAGAATAATAAAGTTGAAGAATAATAATTAGGAAACTAGAGACTACAGGAAGTGCAGTAGTAGTGTAGCATTTTCCATAAGAAACAAAGCTGTTCATGTACCAGACAGCAAAAAGAAAGAAGGAAATTACAAAGACATTTGTAATACATAACACTAGGTAATATTTTCTTGACTACTACAGAGTCTCTTGGACAGTAGTAGCTGACTTCTCTAAAAAGAATTTTCAAAGTTATTCACTGTTTCGAATCAGCTGGCCCTGATGAAAAAGTGACCTTAGGCACTTAACCAAGTGCCTTAAAGAAATCATGAAGTATAACATAGTTCCTTTTAGAAATCCAAGGACAAATAACATTTCAGAAAACTGAAAAACTGTAGTGATGGTAAAAAGGAGTAAACTATGGAGTTGGTGATCAGTTTCTATATGCCTTTAAATTTAAAGTGTCAGTTATGTGATTTCCCCTTCCCCTGCCAAATATTTTAATACCATTGAAGAAAAACGAGGACTATGTGATTTCTCTAATTTTTGTGTATGTTTGGCTTTTTTTTTAACCTCTTAAAAATTAGTAATGTTTCACTTTAGCAAAACAAAAATAACCAGAAAATAGATGTCAGAGGAGGTAAACTTAGGTTCATCCTTAATTTTTTTGTTGAGTAAATAATAACTAGGTAATGGCCTTCAAGTGATAAATTGCTCTGTTCATCTCTTTTAGCTTAAAATATGAGAAGAAAAAGGTGGCTTAATGAGAACTTGAATTCTAGGCAGTTATCTTCACAGATGAAAGATTTAAGGCTTGTTCTCCTCTATCCAAGTTGATTTTTCCCATTTTCTCTGCATGCTGTGAACATCGGCAGTCATTCAATAAATGCAAGAGTAGCAGAATATGTTACCTGTTCTCCTGTTTCAGTTGAGCCAATGTATTCTGAAAAGAGTAAGGATTACTTGTGCAGCTACAGGTGAAGGTGTTAGCCTTTGTTTTGCAATTCTGTGTCTAGATGTCTGCACCAAAATATGGTCCTGTTTACAATCTCTCTCCACATACAGAAGTGCTGTGTAATGTAGATTTATTTACAAAAGCTGATGTAATATTTTCTTATTGCATAATCAGGCTTTTTCAATTTGCTCCTGACGTTTTCATGTATGTCCATGGTGCTCTATGTATGTGCACATAGAAGTAACACTATATTTACTTTTTCTTCAATCCAGTTATAATAGCCAAAGAGTAAAAATTGAATCAAATATTTCCACACTGCAGTGAATGTACTTTTAAAACATTATTTGCATTAATAGTATGGACTCACTGAACAATTGCAGAATATGAATTAACAGAAGGTGTTTGCAATTTGTTTTATTGTCTTTTGAAGTATGGCAGATAGTTGAGTTCTTGAGAAGAAATGAGTGTTTCTGACGCTTTTTTCTGCTTGATGGAACTTACTGTCTGTAGTGACCTTTTACTTCAAAAAATTTCTATTCTACTTTCATTGCTGACTTGCATAAGGTCTTAATGTCAGACTCATGATAATTTATGGTGTTGACAGCTTTTATAAGGCATGCTCCCATTCTTTCTTTGTTATACAGCATTTCCAGTATTGAATAGTGCATTTCTGATTTGCAGGCTATTCTGTTGGAGCTGGACATTTTCTGACACCATCCAGTACAGAAGTAGTTGGAGGGGCTCCCCAACAGGAGCAGACTGGTAAAGTAAGGGATTGTCTATAATATTGGCT
Organism: Trochalopteron elliotii; assembly: GCA_024734555.1. NCBI lineage: Eukaryota > Metazoa > Chordata > Aves > Passeriformes > Leiothrichidae > Trochalopteron > Trochalopteron elliotii. The sequence goes on from JANPWX010000313.1 coordinate 1,951,935, forward strand.
TGAAGATTATAACCCCACAAAAACACCCATCATCTTCCAATTTAGATTAATTTATTAAAGACAGGTATCAGATATGACTTCTCATGAGGGGAAAACTTGAAGAAGGAATTAGGCAGTCTGGATAAATTGATGTGAACTATGGTGTTAAAGGTGCAGATTGGAAATAGCTGTATTTTGTGATATTGTGCATTGTTTTGCTGATTCTCTAGCTCATGCTGTAAAGAGAGCACTGGGAAGTATTTCAGATTACAGTTTGCTAAATTCCACTTGTATTTTCTTTTCATTTTAGGCATATATTTTTAGCAACGAGAGGCAACTAAATATTCTATTTGAATTAAGGGGTAAAAAGGTAAATCTTTCATATTACTTTTCTGCACCTTATAGCTTCTAGAGCATCTTCGTCAAAATTCAAAAAATAATAGTGATTTTTTTGTCTGCACGCAGCTTGGTTCTTACTTTGGAGCTGCAGTTTGTGCTGTGGACCTGAATTCAGATGGCTTCTCAGACTTACTGGTTGGTGCTCCAATGCAAAGTACCATCAGAGAAGAGGGAAGAGTTTATGTCTATCTTAATTCAGGTTCTGTAAGTATTTTCTCTTAAAAACACAGCAACACAGCCCTTCTGGTTTAATAGGCTAAGAGGAAGAGTTTTCCTCTCTTCTTATCCCATATTTCCAGGTAAGGAAAAAGCAGCAGTAGAGCAGTGATGACTATCCCAGCAGGAGAGCATAGCACACCCCCAAAGGCTGCGCTGTTGGCTGTAGCACAGTTACTCACACCAGTGCTGGAACTGAAGACAGGCTGGGTTTGTTTCCCAGGAGCTGTGGGTGGTGACAGCCTGCCACTGCAGCCCCTTTCCAAGCTCTCCTCCTCTACTGCTCTTCCCACTGAACTGCCATCTGAAGAGCAACTTATGCCCGTCAGAAGCAAGCAAGGAGTGAAACGTTTGCATGCAGTTACTGCTATCAGCCAGGAAAGAGACTGGTCCTCCTCAGTTTTGCAAATAACCTGACTGGACAGATCATGCATTAGAATAGGCTTCTTTTTATTCTTTCTAAGGTTCAGAAGTGCAAGTGTAATCACTTTACTATTCTTACACTAAATGCCATAAAGTATATTTGAAAATACTTACTTCTACATCAAGGAGTTTGGTAGGGTTACACATTAGTATTCAAGGCAGATTTAAAATTTTGAGTAATATGCCAGGTCACCTGGAAGGGGCTCTGTTAATGTGCCATTGACTCTGTTTTCCTTCAGAAAGCAAAGATGGTAGAACTGAACATAGAACTCAGCGGGAGTGACTCGTATGCAGCAAGGTTTGGAGAGTCCATAGCCAATCTAGGGGACATAGATAATGATGGCTTTGAAGGTAAGAATACAAAGAATACCTGTTGGGTTTCATTCTCTCTGATTGCTGGAATGTCATGATAAACAGGATTATGGAAGTCTGAGAATTCTTTTGATTTGGGACTCGACTTTTCTGACTTGAAATACAGCTGCTTCGCAGACATTGATGTGTAATACCAAGGGTCTAGGTTCTGTGTAATAAAGAGCATGAGCATAAAGTGATAACATAATCTGCAACTTTTGGTGCTGGACCTCAAATGGAATCACTAATCCTGTGTTAAATATCTGAGACAAAGGTTGGGGAACAATTTGGCAATTTTGTAACAATCGTGAACAAAAATTGAGTCAAAATCTCCTTCTGTATCACCAGTAAGCACTAAATACATAGGGATATTGCAAACAACCTTCATGTTGGGAGACTGCTGTGGAAATACTGAAATAAAATGTGCATGTAAGTGGCAGTAGGAAAAAAATTAAAAGAAAAAGACTGAAAGCAAAATATAAAGAGAAATTGGGTAATATAAAGCATTTTTCTGTAGTAATTAAAAAGCAGAGCAGAGCCAACTTCTTCAATGATCTCAACCATCAGTATTAGCCCTGTAAAGATATTGGTGTGTGTGTTGGTGTAGAATCTGACCTCAAGAATGTGTGTGTTATTTTAACAGGCACAACTTGACTGTCCCATTTTCATCTCACCAGTAGAAAGATGTATGATGTGTTTTATGTGGTTTAGTCACCACAGTATGGGTTCAGTCAATGTGGATTCAATCAGAGAGTTGCTCCATAAAACCAGTCAGAGGCTTTGCCTAAAGTGTTTCTGATTTGCAGATAGTTCAGTTTTTGTTTATTTGTAAATGCAAATTCAGAGTTATTAAAAAGTGACTTTCAAGATGGTGTAAATAATCTCCCCATCCCTCCCTCCACTGTTTGGTTAACAACCTGTATTTGAACCATGGGGGTGTTTGGTAAGGGCTGTTGAGGATGGATTGGTGAGTGGGTTTGTTCATTCAATTTGAGTTGCCACAGCCCTCTGGGATTAGGTCATCTAGGTATAAAATATATCCCTTTGTATGAACCAGCTACCTTCATTTCCTTGTTAAGTGCCTTTTCAAGCTTATTATTACTAATTGTTGCAGACATTTCATAGAAAAATAAATGGTTCATTTTGGGTGTTGTAATAAGAATACTTGTGTTTCAGTGACTTAATCCATGTGGGAAGAACAGGAAAATCATCACTGTTCCATAAATACAAGGCTTTTTTTATTGCTCTTTTTTTAAAGATCATGATAATTTTGCCTTCTTTCATGGTAACCTTTTAACCTCTTAAGGGTCAAAATTAGTATTGCTAGAAATAGACTTCATCTTAAACAAAATGGCAGTATTTGATTGTTGCTTTTCACACATAGTAATTAAGGTAGAATCAGATTACTTAGCTGGTCTGTATTGTTTCTGTTTGCTTTATATCTGTGTTCAAAACTGCCTTTGAATTCAGGCAAGTAGATCTGGTCTGGCATTGCATGCATCATGAATCATGATTTGCATGTCTTCAACTGCTCCGTGGTCGTATTTCCTAGTCAAAAGATCATTGGTAAATTGTTTTTCCACAGATGTGGCAATTGGGGCTCCACAAGAAGATGATCTAAAAGGGGCTATTTATATATACAATGGCAGGGAAGATGGAATAACACCATCATTTTCACAGGTATGCTTTTTCAATGCAAAATGCCCAATTCAGAAATACCCCAAGTTTAAGTCTGAGAGGATTTTCCCTTCATTTAACAGTCTGACCATCTGAAGTACATGAAAAGACTTCAGAAAATGTTTATGTGGTCTGTGATTTCCAGTCATTATATAACCTGTAAGAGAGAAAAAAAATGTTTTGGGGGCTTTAGAAAAGGTTTATGGGATTTAAGTTCTGCAACAGGATTGTTCTGCTAACGTTTTCATTGGAAATTGTAACTCAGAGATTAGCTTTCCAAGAATCATTTTCTCTTACATGTTTTTCTCCTTAGAGAATACAAGGACAAGAAGTTGGTAATTCTTTAAGCATGTTTGGACAATCCATATCAAGTGGCATTGATGTAGATAACAATGGTTATCAAGGTAAATTAAACAATCTTGTTTATTTTTAAAAGAATAGAAATTCACAGGGAACAACCCTACTGTGCTACTTGATACTTTTAACAGAAGCAGAATCTGTTATTGAGATGACATGTCACATCTCATATTTTGGGAAGAAAAAAAAGAGGTAAAGCTGAGGCCAGGCAGTCAGTTTTCACGGTCATCTAACTATTATTTAAGGACTGAGAACAATGTAATAGTGAGATCATAGTTCAGAAGGGGAAGAGAAATGTGATTTATATTTTTAAAGCAGTTGTCTCATCTACAAATGTCACAATGAGCTGGTTTGGGCACTGGAAGCATGTTTGTTGTCCAGACTAGTGTGCTAGCCTAAATATATTGCTGGCCTTCCCAGAGTCTGGATTTTGACAGGAGTCAAGGAGGGCTCCTTGACTCTCAGTCTGAGCGAACAATACTTTAACCTCACTTTTAGGGCTCATGGCATTGAACTGAGACCATTGTGGAGTTCTTGTGGCCGTGACAAAGTAGTGCTCATTTGGTGTAAAGCAATTTAGCTGACAAGTATATATTAATTGCTTTATGCATATCGTCAAAACATGTTGACATTTTGCAGATAAGTCTTAGGTCAGGTCAGATACGTCTGTCCTGCTCTTGGGGATGTAAAAGCACAAAGTTACCATGAGCTGCATGTTATATCATTTAGTCATCTAATAATTCACTTTTGCTACCTCATTTGAGAGGTATATATACTGTCTGTATTTCTTTTCTTTTTGCATGAATAGGTTTCAGTTAGTTTAGAATAAAGTAAATACTTTTCTCTCTCTATGTATAATTTCATACATATAATAGACATAAGCTAATCAGTTATATATATTAAAACAATATGTATGTGCTTGTATAGCAATATTGAATATCTGGATGGAGAAGGAGACAAGTATCTCCTATTTATCTGAGTTGTCCTTCAGTATCAACCACTTAAATGTGGAATAGAAATCAAATCATTACATTGTCAATATCTGCAAGTCCAGCAAATTAGCATGCAGCATTTATGGACAGTGGACAAGTATTTGAGGAACTGTCTTTGAATATCCCATCTTGCATTTAGTCTTAATGCTGACCAAAGGGTGAATATGCTATAAAATGCCTTTACCTAAGAAGTAATTCCTGTTGACAAATTATTGATGCATTCTTTTTGTGCAGATGTAGCAGTTGGTGCATTTTTCTCTGATTCTGCTGTGGTGCTGAGGTGAGATTGCTATGTTTCACTACTTTTGAAGATCATACAATTTAACTCTATTTTTTTAGTGAGTTTATTAAAACTCAATAGTTTAATTGAACCTCATTATAATCTTGATGCCTTGAACTTCAGTCATTAGGCTCTACAAGGCTCTACAAATGAAACATTTATGTAAACACGTTGAAAAAATGAAAATATCATTCTGTAACTTTTTGAGGTAACAAATAATTGCATACTGTCTGAAAAATGCAGAAAACTTTAAAATTATAATTCTAAAATATAAAAATAGATTTTCAGGGATGGTTAGTTTTTGCAGAGACTCTGTAAGCTATATCTGAACATTATTTGTGAACACTTACTCTTTTCTTTTCTTAGAACAAAACCAGTGGTAATTGTTGAAGCTTCTTTAAAACATTCTAATTCAATAAATCGAACTAATTTAGACTGCATGGAAAATGAGCAGCCTGCCACCTGTATGAATTTGAAGCTGTGCTTTACCTATAGAGGACGAGAGGTACCTGGTTATATTGGTAAGCTGCTGGAAAAATAATCCACTACCTGTATTCATTTTAAATGCACCTATTTGCAGAATAATGCTATTGGTATTTAATAGACCGTTTATCTGACTTCAGTGTAAAATGAAAAGCTGAAAACATGGATACGTTTTTTATATTGTGATTACCCTATAACATCAAGCCATTACACTTCTGTCCTGTTTGGAATAACAGCACATTCCTGCTAGGACTGCTGGAGTACCATGGCCTTGGAGAGACAGCAACTTCAAAAGGGTGATATTTAGTTGTCCTCTAACAGCAGTCCTCTCAGGCATGGACCAAACCAGATGGGAGGATGCTGCCTTCCACTTAGCAACAGAGAGAAAACATTCCTTCACAAACCAGCTCAAGCAGCTGATCGTACAATTGTGGGGCATTATGTGAAAGAGAGGGAGTCCCACCAAAATTACTGAAAAATAAATCTTGTATTATATTTTATATAATGCATATTTTGCTTTTTGGAAAAAAAACGGTATTGCTAGAAGCAGTATCCATCAGAGGGAATATTCATGGTGAATTAATTTAAAATAATTTACTGTCTAAATTTGACTGTATTGCCTGGGTGCTTTTAACCTTGTCATGTGCTATTTGTAAACTGCAAACAGCCCTGCAAGTACATGGTATATAAAATTAAATTGCTCAGCTCTTCTGTGTGAGAACAGACAATAACCTTGTGTTACAGAGAACACATGCAGTGATGAACTATAAAGTTATATGTCTCTTGATCTTTATCAGATCTTTTGAAACTCATATTTATTTTCAAGGATGAGCAGTCAGACTGGGTCATCCCTGCTGGACTTGTACATAAGACTTTTTAACTTTAAAAGAAGACTAGTAGAAATTGTAGATAACCTAACTCTTGGCAAAAATTTAGAAGTAATAGATCTGTAATGCTCTGAAACTTGCTTGCAACTGGTTATCATAGCAATTCATGCTAACTTAAATAGAAAAAAATATGAAATAGTATTTGTCAGTGTTTGCTGACTTAACTGTGTGTTGTAATTTACTGTCAGCCCTGTAACTATCTGAAGTGGGTTTTCTGTAAATAGATTTTGGTAGAAAACTATAAATACAACCGGATAAACTATCCCTGATATAAAAAACATGTATCAGGAAACAGCCGTGAAGCAATCAATTTTCAGGGTCGTAGAAGTTTTTATTAGGTTTGGATTTATGTCAGAGTGTTTTTAAGTAGAGCATTTTAAAATGGATGTTACAGAACATACTTACGGAAGTGAGTCAGAAATTGTAATTTCTACCATAAATTCATTATGATTGCAACACTTAAAGATTTTATAACCTTTCTCTTCCCTGGGTTTTATTTTGTAGTATTGCTTTATAATCTGAGTGTTGATGTGAACCGAAAAGAGGATACACAAGCAAGATTTTATTTTTCCTCCAATGGAACATATGATACAATCTCAGGAAGGGTAAAGATTTACAGCAGTATTACTGCCTGCAAAGATTATCCAGCATTTATGAGGGTAATGTAGTTTTCAGTATGTATTGTCTTGTAAATCCTTTGTCCTCCTTTGAAAAGCAGACCTGCTGCAGAAGAACCTATTCTGTTTACAATTGCATCATATCATTTTGGAAGTACAATATTTGTATTTAGGACTTCCACAGATAATATATTTTAATTCTGATGCTTTCTCTGGGGAAGTCAGTGGGTCTGCCATCTCTTACATTGCTGAGAAGATGCATAATAATAATAACCACAGTGATTAAGTTGGACCATGAGTATTCTTGAAATTTTTTCATCATTTTTATGGATGACAGATCATGCATAGATTAAAGTTGGTTTGGAGCAACCATGAAGATATGACAATCATATTGTGCTGAACATTTTTGATGGAACTTTCTTATGTACTCCTTAATGCAAAATCCTAAAACGTAATTTTTATGTTTTGTCATTTGTAACAATTTCAAAGAACACGTGTATGGCCTTACTCCTGTTTTTATTGTGAGTAGATAAGGTAGACTCAGCTAAAAAGGAAAGAACCCATTCCTGATTCATAGGAGGTGAAATTAAGACAATTGCTAGAAAAGTCTGTAGTTCAAGGTTTATAGTGTGGTGTGCTTTGTGAATTTGCTGCAAGGAGCCAAAGGCTAGCAGCATGTGAAGAAGAGGAAGAGCATTGCTTGAGCTTGCTTGATTTTTTTTCCTTCAAGGAATGCAACATTCACCCATAATCTGAAGGTGGAAATGGGGCAGGAGGAGAACTCATGAGAGTTCCACGAATGAATTTAGAGTGAACAAGAAGAATGTGCACTGTGCTGAAAAAGGGATCTCTCTGCTTAAAAACATGAAGCCTGCACAGATATGTCTTTCTCCTGGACCAGATTAGTAGTGAATGTGGCTGCAGTTCTCCCTCTGTGATGGTGTAGAGACAGCTTTGCTGTAGAAAACTCTGCTGACAGAAGTGCTTCAGAGGACAAGCCACTGAGGCAGAAGTTGTGCCAGAGCAATGGGCACAGCAGGAGGCTGTGCAGGGTGTCAGCCAGGGAGGCCTGTACCCACACCAGGAATAGATGGAACCAGCTGCTGGGTTGGCTGCTGGGTTCTGCAGAAGCAGGGTTTGATCCAGCAGCCGCCATCCTTGGAAACTGAGCATGCTACTGACCCAGAAGTTAGTAAGATCTATCAATAAGATCTTAACTACGAAAGTAGTCTCAAAGTGGCTGTTGCCCTGAAGGGAATGATCTGTTGTATTCATGCTTGATGTATCCCTCTAAAAGATGAATCAGGGACTTGTCTTCAAAGTGGAAAAAAACCTGTAATCAGGACAAGGATATAATATTTTTAAGGCCATTCAATTATCAAGAAAAAATTAATCACTTCTATTCTATCAAACATCTTAGAAGCTTGTCTTCCAAAACAAAAATTTTGGAAAAACTCGGAAGTCCTAAACCACAACAAACAATAAAAATCAGTGAACACAAATGAGCCATGTTTTATTAAACTCAGAAAAAATAGACTTCTCTCCTGTCAGACCTTATCTAAGGGGGAGAGAAGGAGTATTTAGATGTAAAGGGAAATAAGGGCAATAAAATAATGAACTAGTTTGCCTAGCCTTTTCTTTAAAATCCTCAAGGTAGCAATTCTGTGACCTTTTGAAACAAACATCTATCAAGGTGTCTGATGCAGTTGATCCTGCACAAAGGCTGGAAAATATATTTTATTTTCTACAGCTACAAAAAAAACTGCAGGGAAATATTCTCCATGTATTTTTCTTCTTCCTTGGTTTCCCTTACTTTTTGTTTGTGACACGATTAGAAGCCAATTCTTCATAATAAAGCTTCAGGGTAGAAAGGAAAGCTTATGTTACCTACTGGAAAATTGCCCAGATGCATCCCAACTGATAGTTGCACCTAAGTGAATGTTGCTTGCAGGAGCAATGGCAAATTGCCACTTACTTTATAAGAGTTCTGTAAACTAACAGAGATGTGATTGACAGCTGACCTTGTACAGATTGCTGTACCAGCATTAGCAGGTATTTGTGTAGGAGGAAGGAATTGATTTGCCTCATCAGTTCCTATCGTCCATCATTAGGGGTTTTTTCCTCCATAGAATTCAATTTTCTTTTCAATTCTTAATTAATAGCATTATAAGCATCTCCTCCCACCCAGAAGGTTTTTGTACTTGTATGAGGCTCCTAAAGTTAAGTAAGTGTGAATGTCTGTCAAGTACAGTCCTTGCAAGAGACAATATAAACTTTGTGTATTTTGAGTAAAGGCTAATTAATAGCTAATTAGTATAATGGAAGTAGTATAAAGCAGATGCAGAGAAGACCTTGTGGAAAATTATTATGAATTAGATAATACGTGATTTGGCCAACACAAGCTTGCAGATAAGAATTAAAACAGTGGCCATGTGGAAGGACAATCAGTGTCTGTCTATCCCCTCCACTTAGGGAGTAATTTAATCAGGTTTGTTACTGTTGGTGCTTCAAGCTGTTCAGTTTTCACAAGTAGGTAGTTTGAGCTCTGATCTGAACATTCCTACACAGGCAAGGCTTCATGTACAAAATAGTCATTTATTGAGGAGTTCAATCTTTTTAATACAGAATGAAGGGGCAGAAAAATAAAGTGCAGTCACGACTTGATTTAGTTGTACTGTGGGAGAACTCCTTTTGGTTTTACACACGAATACCCATTAGGTTTGTCTGGCCTCATTCCACTGGTTAACTTTCTCCATTTCAGACAATTTTTCAACCTGTTTTCTACTTGGGCAGTGCAGCCTTCCATAGGTGTGTGAGGCAGGGTTATTGACAGAAGTAGGCTTGCTATTCAGTAAGATTTTCCTCAGAGAAGAATCATCCATTCTGAAATGGCTGATGCTGTCATTGAACATATTATGCTTTTATACACTTCTGATTGCCTCCTCCAGCATCAAACATGTCTGGAAAAGTGTATTAGCCATATGGAATTATTTTAGGTGTGAAAACTAAGTTTTGCTGTTTTAGTGAGTTCTGGGCAACCTTGTAACTTTAAAACATAAGCATACATGTTTTGTCTTATATGATTAACTCATTAGGTTTCCAATTTTCATAGAAAGATGTAAGGGATATCTTGACCCCTGTGCATGTTGAAGCGAGTTATCATCTGGGGCATCATATTGTACAGAAAAGAGATGTCCAAGAATTTTCACCTCTTCAACCTGTTCTTCAACGCAAGAAAGAAAAAGATGTTATAAAAAGCAAGGTTAGTGGATGAGTGCTCTTTTTTCCAATGCAGTGAGTAAATATTCATGTTCTAATCTCCAGTTAAAAAAAGCTTCACTGATTCATAACATGTGAAGGAGTGCATTTTCCAGACCAACATCTAGGGATAGTGTCTTGATATTAATTAATAAACCAGAATGCTAAAAAATATTCCTAATTTTTTCTTAAAAATAAATCTTTGCAGAAGTTGTATGCAATCTGTATTATGATTTAAAAATAAAAAGGTATCTGCAGAGAACTTGCCAGCATATATAGTACTATATACCTCAGAACACACATGTATGAAATTCACTCTTTGAAATATCCATTCTTTTCCAACTACACAGTATGAGTCACTTTCAAATATGAAATTGTATTTTAAAATTATTTCTGTGTTAAATACACAATATTGTGTTGGTATTACTCTTGAAGTGTCGATGTTGCTGAAATATTAAAGGTACTGTAGGTTTTCAAATACAAAGTCTGTGAGGGAAAAAGAAAGAGTATATTCTATATCCTTTAGTAACTATGGAATTAACGTTTTTTCACAAAAAATCCCAACTTATTAAGAGACTTTGACTTTAGTAAAAGTCAGAATCTGCTGAATTTTTAACTGTTCACAGTAGTAAGCTCCCCAGAAAAGTGGTCAGTACATCAAGCCTGTCTGAGTTCCAGAAGGGTTTGGACAATGCTGTCAGGCACAGGCTGTGACTCTTGGGGATGTCCTGTGCAGGACCAGGAGCTGGACTCAGTGATCCTGATGGGCCCCTTCCTACTGAGCTTTCTCTGTGATTCCTGTGACTGAGATACAGTAGGCCACCAGAACTCCTGAGATACGTAAAAACTTCTTTTAAATGGCATGCTTTGACTTGTCATTTTCATTGCAAATTTTGTTTTAGAAACCTCAGAGTTATAAAGAAGGAAAGAAAGAGGGGGATGTTGAATACAATGACATAAATGTGCTCTATAACAAATTGATTACCAAGGCAAGGACACCTGCAACTCGTGGTGTGTCTGTTCTCATCAAACCTAACAGTAGGATAAGTAAGGGTTGTGTAATTAAACTCTTGCAAAAATTATTGTGCTGTGTTATAGGAGAGACTGCACAGACATCACTACTGGATCTTCTAAAACATTCTGTCCTCCTTATGTACTGCTGTAAAAATTGTCTGAACATACACCCACAGGTTTAACTGTGACAGACTGAGTCTGGAAAGCCTCTTCACTGTTACTCTGGATGCCCAGAATGTGTTTGGGAAATGGAAAATCACAGCCTGATTGAATTGTATGTTAGCAGTAAGAGCTATTAGACACTTCCTGGTGCTTAGTTACTAGGTGATGGGTTTCTTTCTCTGGAAATACTGTTACTCACTATAGGAAGCATATGACACTGAAGTGCCTTTTTTTAAATTTGGCTTTTACAGTTTACTTTTGCAAGATTTTGCTCCCAAGAAAATTGTTCAGCTGACTTGAGAGTTTCTGGAAAAGTTGTTTTTCCAAAGTAAGTAAAATGTAGCTTTCAATTTTTTGGACAAGATTTAGTAAGATTTTATTTAAATTATTCCTTAATCTTTTGTATATAAGTAACAGTAATTTGCAAATTCTCAGGACTCCCTGAGAAAAAAAAAGTAGTAAATCTGTGCTTAATTGAAGACTGTTTTTAAATGATAAATCTTCCAGGAAATGTAACCGAAATCTATATGATTGAAGAACTGTTATTGCATAATTAGCAGATTTTACAGCTCATAAAATGCATTTTCACAAAACCATAATTTTGTGTTCTACACTTCATATATAACTGGGCTAAGATAACACTGCATGATGCACACTGAATGAGCAGACATCATAACTGTTGTAAAATTCACAAGCTGTTGGTTATTTCTGCTGCTCTTTCTGGATATACTATACTTGCACTGTACGAAGAAGTCTCAATGAGCAATATAAAACTGAAGAGGTAATATTCTTAAATAAAAGAGCCACTTAATTGTTTTAAGTTGTATTTTATCACCACAGCCTTTTTCATTGTTGACTATTACATTTCAAAGTAAGAAATGTAGGAGGTCAGTGGGCAAAAAAAAGAAATTGCAGCTGTTGTGAATCTCAGCTATTTAGATATTTTACATGTAACTTGGATTTTCTTGTGTCATTCACCACTTTTGAAGTTGATTTTAGTCAAATCAAAATACAAGGTTGAACAACCTAAAATGGCATCAGGAGATGCTGACAGTCACATAATGCAGATTATCACACCTGTGTGATCCTGAGCACAAACTTTGTCATATTCATAGATTTCAGAGTAAGATGAGTATCCTTCTGCCCATTTGAACATGTGGCCTGTAGCATGAGTCTTAAGCTCTTATATTTTCTTAGGCTGGATGGTTATCTTATTTAAACACTCATGAACTTTTCAGGAAGAATGGTTTGCAGCATTTTCATTCATGACAGAAATGCAGTTTTGAAAGTACTTCCAAGCTCTAAGAAAGGAAAACAGATTACAACATACCTGCTTGACATTAGGCACCAGTAGCAGATTTGCAGTGTAAATAAATAGTCTAAATATCTTCATAAAAGTGTGAAGTATCACCTTAAATTACCCTGTGCCCCTAGAATCTCATCTAAGATCTAGTTAGCTGTGAAGTGATAATTTATTTTGTCTTGGCAGAATGCATTCATTATCCTTGAAGTGCAAAGCAAACACCTTTGGTTTTAAAAGAATGAAATCAAATCGGGATGGCAATGTAATGCTTTATTTAGCAATAATAACATGAGTAACAAGTCCTCATGTATACACTATTGTGTTTTGTTTAAATTGCTTAGATTTTGGCCTGCTCCGTAAATTTCTAGTCTGCATCATGCATTTTTTAATGAAGAATGAAATATGATTACCCAGGAAAAGCTTTAGTTCAGCTTTGTTGTAGTCCCAGATGTGCACCTGGTGCTTTTGTGTACTTGTGTGTTAAGCTGGGAGGCATCTTTGTGACAGCATATTGTTAATGAGCTTGGCTTTAACCTGGGTAAGAGGAGTGAGTGGTGGGCATATAAAAACTAAAACAACGTTCAAATTTAACCTAAACTTGACAAGCTACTGAAATGTTAACATTGTGTTTTTCTTTAATTTGCTTTTGTCTTGGAACCTATCTGCTTATGCAGTGCTTTTGCCTTCTGTTGCTTTTATAAGTGCCAGCTTCTTTCCCAAAGGTGTTCAGTGACTAATGCTTTGGTTTCAAGCCAGAATATCTGATAAATGTCTATTTCTAGGCACTCTTTCTACAAGTCTTAATTAAACTTTAATGTCAAGCTGAAGTTTACTTTTAGTCCCCAATAGGGTGTGCATACTTGTAACATGATTAGAGAACATTACATATATTATAAGGGAGGCATGTTCACTCTGCCCCTCTTCATATTAACTTGGTCCCAGATATGAGTGCAAAGAGTGAATGTTGAAATAATGTCTGAAAATACTGTGGCAGTGATATTTTACTATTCTGGCCTGTAAAGGAAAGGACTGCCCTTGTAAAGGCCAGAAGCACAACTGGACTGATGACAATTTCCTTGCTCTCATTAACCACTTCAGGCTTTAAGGGGTGACCATCATATAACTGGTCTCATACCTTAGTTGCAGAATTGAGTAAAACCTCCCCTTACATCTCCAGCTGAGCTTTGTCAGGACCAACTGAAATTACCTAAAAGAGCAGCTTTGCCGATAGGCTTTCTAGAATTACTCTCCATTTACATTATGATAATTATTTTTATAGGCCTTATGATAAGAAAACGTACCTTGGTGTTGGAAGCGTGAAGACTTTATGGTTGAACATTTCTCTGCTTAATGTTGGAGATGATGCATATGAAACTCTCCTCCATGTTCAGATCCCTAAAGGTCTTTATTACATTCGAGTTTTAGAATTGGTAAGGAAAAAAAATCTCTCAACAAGTAATTCTCTGACGTTTTTCTGTTTCAGCCTGGCGTTTTCCAAATATGTTTATGAATTGTTGAGTTTCTTTAGATACTTCATCAAAAGCTGCCAGAACATCAATTTTTAAGTTCTTAGACATCTAGCTACCTAAATCAAGTGCAATTTAATCTATTCAGATGACTTACATAATTTCAGTAACAACTAAAATAAATAATAAAAAGAAGATTTTAAACTATTTCAGGGTGTTACAGCTGTTTTTTGGCTGATGATTGTGTTTTCAGTGGTCACAAAGATCTCATTAAATCTGCTTTTTTCCAAATACACAGGCTTATAAAAAGTCATAAATCCAATTGTGCTCTTTTTCTGCCTTTTAAAAATAACTGTTCTCCATGTAGAATCCCCCAGATCCACCTTTGTGAGTTGGCTTTTAATGTGGGTGGCTCTGGGTCTGGTACATGTGCCTTAGCTTCAGTAAAAGCAAGGAACAGATGAAGTAACTCATATAATAATCGATATAATCTGTTATGTTAAAGTGCTCATGGGTGTCCTGGATATTGGCATCAGTGAAATAACAAACACCTGGTCCAGGAAAATATAAGGCACTCAATTTTAGTGTGTGCATGTAATTTCAAGTGTCTGGGGAAAAAAAAACCAACCTTTTTTATTTTAATCATTAGTAATTTGTCCTTTATTTTAGGAAGAAAAACAGATACATTGTGAAGTATTAGATAAAGAAATTAATGCAGTGACACTTGAGTGCAGTGTTGGCTATTTATATGTGGATCACAACTCAAAGGTAAGCTGTAAATGAAGTTCCTAGCTTTAAAAACACCCTCGATATGTTACGAGGACTTTCATGGGGGAAAAAAAATCTCAGAATCTCTTCTTCATTCCCACCTAACATCTCTTGTCATGTTGGTGTCTGTATCTCTCCTGCTACTTTTAAATGAACTGCTTAAACACTCCCTGGAATAATTCATTAAGGGACAACAGTGTTTGTATTATGCATCGACTGATTGTGCTCGGCTTCCAGACAAGTGAGCTGACTCATGCCATGGGCATATGTGTTAGGTCAATAGAAAGAGAGTAGAAGACACAAAAAGCAAGTATTTCCTTAGTTCTGAATTTCTTAGGGCAGGAAATTCTACATGAACTTAATAAAATATTTGCATTGAAACTGTGTCAAGATACACTCTCATTTAATATGAGGAAAATTTTATTTGTTCTACAGCTGGATTATAGTTTCCTCTTGGATGCAAGCTCGTTAACCAGAGCAGAAGAGGACCTCAACATCATCATTAATGCTACCTGGTAAAGTCTAATAAATATTGCTCAATGAGAAATACTGCTAACTTTGGAAAACAGATAACTGGAAAGGCTTAGCAAAGCAGGATTGCAAGGAAGTAAATTGGTTGCAAACCAAATAGAGAAAGAGAAACTACCCAAAAAAATAGGTGATAGATATTTAAATAATGAGTAGGTTTCTGGCTGTAAAAAATGTGGGGGGCATTATGTTGCCAATTAAATATTTTTATTTTAATAAGCTGAAAGGTCTCTTTAGTATTTTTTAAAGAAATAGTGTATAGCTTAAGATGATGCCTTCAATACAGATTTTTCTCTCTTTGTATTTTTGTAGTAAAAATGAAGATGGGAACATGTTGCTGGATAATGTGCTAACTTTACCTATACCTCTAAAATATGAGATTGAGTTAAATACTCATGGGTAAGTCACCTGTTGGTATTACCTGCACAGCCACAGAAGTGTTGTCTTGTTACTATTCTAAATTCACAAATTTTTAAGAAGTGTGAGGTAGCTGAAGAATCCTGGGACTGAGTTGGCACAGCTGTCCTGGACTCTAACCCAGACACTTTTAAGGGGTTTTTTTCCACTACTGTGAGATGAGACCGTTGGTATCTCTGGTGCTTCGAACTTCTCTCTGAACAGACTGATGTGTTTTAAAAAGTGGAATATTTTTTATTTCAATAAGAGGATAGCAGATCCTCAGATTCCTTGCTTAACATGAACCATACTCCGGGTTTGTTGTGGGGCATTCATGGAGTGTAGCTTTGCGTGAGGATTTATGAATTTTTATGATTCATCTGCCTTTTTCAGAGGAAAGAGTACAAATGCTGAGGGTTTCTATTCCAAAGGCAGATGATTTGTACTCTGTGTTCCTAGATTTACTTAAAAGCAAATGTGGGTGTTTTCTTACAACCAGTCTTACTGGAGGTAGCATGGAGCAGAAGATTATGGTAATGATATATAGAAATTCTGTTTATTAACAACTTCTACACCATTGTAGGTTTGTGTCACCAACCTCATTTGTTTATGGAGAAGAAGAGACAGATTCACCAATGACATGTATGAAGGAAAATATCAACTTCACTTTCCATGTAAGTTTTCCTTTGTAAACCCTGTCATCCTTGTTTTGAAGGTTAATGTTTCATGCATCTAATGACAGTTTAGTCAGTAAGGAAACTTAAGAGTACAAGGGCATCATGAGTAATTTTTGTGCATTAGTGTTGGGAACTTGCTGTTAATCCCTCTTAGAACACTTTTTTTGGCCTGGCAAATCTTCCACTGAGCGATCAGAGAAAAATTTCCTAACACAAGCAGAACTGAAAGTGGAAGAGCAGTTCTGATTTGCCACTTTTTCCTTTCAGAAACACTTCAAAGGGTATTATGGTAAGAAAAAGGAATTAGGAGCTTCTTATAAGAGTATCTATAGCATCAAATTTGTCTCCAGTGGAATAAAAGCAGGAGTTTGGACCTAAATCTCTCCTAGTTCCTTTTGCATACTCTCCTGGCAGGCAGTCTGCATGACCTCAGGTACTCATCACAGATTAGCACTACTTACTCATCAGCTTTGGAGGAGGGAAGGGTTCAGTAAGCCCACAGAATGAATGAACAAAATGTTAACACTCCTAGCACACTCCATGTTCGTGACAGCATAACAGAGCAGCTGCTACCCCATTCTGTGCAGTTTTATGTATTTATATATGTATGGGTTTGTTCCTTGAATAGTTACCCTTGAGGCTTTAACTGTTGAACTCTTCACCTCTTCCCCACAAGGTTATCAGTGCAGGACCAAGCATGTCTCCAAACACCAGCTTGGAGATAATGATACCAAATGCTTTTCCACCCAGGAACTCCAAATTATTCAACCCCCTGGATATCAAGGTAAGCAATGTAGCTGCATGAATTCCATGAAAAAGAGAAGCAGAACAAAGTCAGCTAGGTACTCAGTCTGTGTTTGATTTGCTAGCCGTGGTGGAGTAAACTAGAATAGGATCATCTTCAGCCCCCCTGTGTTTCAGAATTCTGGAAATCAAATTCACATTTTTAATAATGATGTTATGTTTGTTTTCAGACAACAGCTGGACACTGCTCCTATGATACATATCCCAGAGACTGTACTGCAGCAGAAAAAAATGAAAACGTATTAAAGGATGTTGTCACTTTCTTTTCAAAGCCTGCTAAGAGGCACATGGTAAGGTCTGTCTTTTGGCATCAGTGGGAAATGACTGTATGAATAAGCCTTAAGAAAAGAGTGTATCTTTTATAATGAAACCACCACAGATCCATCTTCCAAGGGTGTGTGGTGGGACCTGTGCTAAGTTCAGGCTAGTCATAAGTGACTTCAGTGAAAGGGGTGAAAACTGATTAATGACACATTGGTGAAGTCAGGGTGGATGACAGGCACCTACAAAAAACTGCCAGAGGAGTATGGAAGTGAATGAGTGGGCAAACAGAATGGCAGAGGAAATCCAGGAGCAAACAGAAAATGATGCATCAGGGAAAAACAGGCTTTATTTTAATTGCATGAAGTATGCAGGTCAAATGTTCATTGTCTTTTCCTCATCAAAACAGTGCCATCAAATATAACGAAGAGGAGCTAGGTAAAAAAAACCCCAAATGTTAAAAATAAATTAATTCCAAGCAAGACTATACAAGTTAATGGGTCTGAAAGTCAATAAGAAATACAAAATATATGGAAATCATTTTTGGATGGGAAGCTATTAAAAATATTTGGGAGGCTGGGAGAGTGTCATACATGCGTAGCCTGTTCCAGCTCATCCCTCTGTTCCTGCTCACAGACCCTGCTGGAGATCAGACACTCCTCTCCACAGTCTAAACCAGAACTGCTATTTTAGCATTGCATTGCTGAGGCTTTGTCCTCATAGAAATCTGTTTTCTGCACCTTGTTTTTGATGAAATACAATATTGTTTAATCTGTCGTCTTAAAAAATAGCAAAAAAACCAGCAAAAAAACCCTACCCATTTTTTAAAAATGTTAATTTGAGACTTTTAAGTAAGCACATTACAGGAAATATCAGCCAATGATTGAGATACAGCCTGTGCTAGAATATTCAATCAGTATTCAGCATGGTAGTCTCGGATAAAGAATTATGTTAAAGATATAATAAACATAATCATGTACAGCCTTGTGTTTTTTGTCTTCTCCAGAAGAAGGAAAGTGGTGCTAGTTGTCAACATACAAATGTGAGGATCAACCAATTACTGTTTGCACTGGATAGCACAGTTATTGTCATTTATCATTATTGATAAAAGCTAATTTGAAACAACAGTGTAAAAATAAACC
Source organism: Trochalopteron elliotii (assembly GCA_024734555.1). NCBI lineage: Eukaryota > Metazoa > Chordata > Aves > Passeriformes > Leiothrichidae > Trochalopteron > Trochalopteron elliotii. The sequence goes on from JANPWX010000313.1 coordinate 1,970,375, forward strand.
CTAAACATATAAACAAATAATGACATTTGTTCTTTTTCAGTCTTAAAATAATTGAATTTTTAATAAAAATAATGATGTGCTTTGTATTTGTTAGGTTGGTCTCTTGTTACTGTACCTTTAACACCTCTGGAATGACAGTGATGGATGACAACCTCAAGTTATAGCCTGAGTTTTCAAGACTAAACATGAATCTTTTTGTTTTAGTCAGTTCCCATAGTCTTTAATGCTAAGATGATATAGTTGATAAAGTTAAGTTTTAACCTTTCCCTCCCTTGTACAGTACTGCATGAAAAATGACAGCCTATGCTTACAAATACATTGCAAGCTGGGAAACATGGAAAGTGGAAAAGAAGCAACTGTTCACTTGCATCTGGAGGCTACTCCTTTACTTTTACAAATGGTAACACATGAATTTTTCATACTTGAGGGGAATATTTCAAGGCGTATTTGCAGCAGTCCCTGCATATAAATTCTAGGTGTTAGTATTTGTTTTCTAACAGTGAAACATGATTCAAACTTGATTAAATCTAAATCTTTTGGGTTTAAACCTGTTTGATGTTGCCAGTGCTAAGGCTCAAGGTGATGTATGAAAAACAAAAACATGTATTTTTAGTTTGTCACTTAATATTTATGGTATGTATTGCTTTGCCTATTCTGACTCAGTTATGTAGAATGGGGATTTAATTTACTCATAATTGTATTTTTCTAAGAAAAGCAGTGTGGATGTGGACTTCAGTAAAATCCAACCTGGCTTCATTCCAGCTTCTGGTACTAATTTGTTTTGTGCTCAGAAAAAGGCACCATTGTGTGAGATTCTGGTTATGTCAGTAGCTGTGCTATCATTTTTGCTGGGCAGGAATCAATATCAATCATTTTTTATGAGATAGAATTTTTTTTTTTTTTTTTTTTTATCAGGATGATGCATCGATATTAAAGTTTGAAGTAAGAGCAACGGCCTGGCCAGAAAAAAGTACAAAAGTTATTGAACTACATAAGGAGAAACAAGTTGCATATGTAAGAACTCTCTTATTCTCTTAACTGTGAATTTGTGATGAACATGTTAAAGTTGAAAAACTAGCAGCAATTAATGTTGAATTCTGAGAATATATAAAAATATATAAGAATTCTATATGTACCTATACATCAGCAATAAATATAGTATTAATTACTTTAAAAATTAATTAAAAGTTTAATTAATTAAATTAGATGTATTTTAGTATCTATTAGGGAAAAAAGCCCAACAGTTTGCACTAAGCTTCTTTTCTGTTTTTCAGGTCTATTTGGAAGGAGTGCACCACCGAAAGCTAAAATACCGTGTTAGTGTGCTAATTATTTCCCTAGGCTTAATAGTTGGTGTTACCTTGTTATTGGTTCTTTCATTTATATTATGGAAGGTAAGTTTTTAGTATTCCTTAGTTGCTTCAAGTCAGGAATTCATACTGCTGAAGGATTTTTGGATCTGGGTTAAAGAATAAATAACATTTTATTATGATCTGTCCTTTCTAAAGAAACATAATTCCTCCTGTAACTTGGGGTTCTTCAAAAGTATCTCTCCATTTTTTTAATTTCATTTAATCTTCTGCATGTTCTGCATGTTCTGTTACTCAACACCACAAATTCCTTTACAATGTTTTATGTAGCATCTCATGTTTGCAAGTGATTTATGTATGTTATTGATATCAAATGGATCATTTTTGTGATCCACATTTAGTATCGCTTGACACAAGATGACTGATAGTTTAAAACACTGGTTTCATTCCAGGCTAAAATGTCTAAGATTTCAAACTGCAACATAAATACTAAAAAAAAATTTGTGCCTAAGTAAAGAGAAAACTAATAAGGATGCAGATCCTCTGACATGTGATTAAGACATTGTTAACTTCCTTACCTAAGAGACTTTCTCCATCCATCATTTTTACATGAACATGTAGAAATGAAACAAATTTAACAGTAACATTTTACTACCATATTTTTAAAAATACTGGATTCTGTGGACTGTTAAAGTTCACAAGCCCAAGTCCTTACTCCATACAGGAGAACATTAGCCTCCCAAAAAGTAAAAGAAGAAAAAGCAAACCTACTTTTTAATTAATGAGTAACACTTGATTACTTGGTATGAAAAGCATTGGCAAATACCATACTTCATAAATACCATACATATGCATTTTTATTTTAATTAATCTTTTATGGTTTAGATTTGATGACAGAGATTTGCTGACAACAGATTCCAAATTATGTATTTCAGATTGGATTTTTCAAAAGGAAATACAAACCGGTCCCTCAAGACATGAACCTAGGAGACAGCTGGAGTTTTAAAAGTGGGAACAAAAATGACTAAGAAGGCAAATACACATTTGATTTTAAAATGAAGAAATTAAAATTCAGATTAATTCACAGGAGAAACATCAGCAACAAGAAACCTAGGCCTTGAATTTACTTGCTCTTACAAAACATGCTTTATTTCCTTGAACTGTATGGAGGACACACCTTACAGTACTGTTCTAATATGAAAATGGTAAACAAGTTTGTTCTGAAGTCTCCCAGAAATATTTGAAATTTCATAAATATATATGGTTTCAAACAGACAGAAGAACACTAAAGATAAAGAGAAGAAGAATTACTTACCAAAAGGAAGTATTTGTAAAAAGTAATAACTTTTGGCCAATCCTGGAAAGTAAGATCTCAGACACATTAGCATGAGTTATTCTATTATTTTTAAAGTTTCGATAATATTTTGATCAGGAATTCAAGAAGAACTCCTCTCTCATCTTGGTCTGGCATTTTTCCAAGGGTAAATTAGCTCAATCCCATAGGACTGTAAGTAGAACACACAGACATAGAAATGGCTCTCAGAAGCTCTGGGCTTCTGCAAGTAACCTCGTAAGCTTTGGCTTCACAGGCACAGCCACATCACTGAAGGTACTTAGACACCCAGGCAAGCCAGAACCAGGAAGGCCAAAGGTGAATTCAGAGCAGGGAATTGTGTGGGGTAGCCTGGAGATGCAGCTGTAGAAAGATTAAAGTATTGGAGATCATAATTTGTAGTCGTCTATAACCTGGTACTTTGCAAGCATGATAGAATTATTTGTTTCATCCTTTCCTCAGACAGTGCTGCCATAAGGTTTTGGACTTCTCCAGTGAATTATTTTTATGTGTTTTTTTTAAAAAAAGCAAGTATTTATTTTTATTTATTTGACGATTTTTCTGTAGAACTTCTAATAGGATTTAGTGCTGGCATTCTTCCAGAACCTGAAAAATAAGACAGGCTTCAGCTGACAAAACAGAGACACATACCCAAAAGACTCCAACTGGCACCCATAAAGGGCCAAATTTTATCTTTAAATTAAGTACTTTAGAACTTTAAGGAAGTCACTTGGAGAGCCAGCTTGGGTTCTTGGGAAGGGGTCAGATAAATCCCATCCAAACGGGCACTCTCAGCAGAAAGGCAAAGGACTGAACAGAAACATGGGTCAAACCGCTGCTCTGCCACTCCAGGAAGTTTCTCCAGCTAGCTAAGTTTGCACTGCCACCTAGCTTTGGTGAAACAGCACAAGCCACAAGGGAAAAAACCTTCCTTGGCTTCCCAGAACAGCTGGAGAATGTCCAGCTTCTTCAATAACTGAATTTATTGCAGCAGAAGGACAGAGTATGGCCGTGAGGCCAGGCCTTGGATCTCTTTCTGAACTGCACCGAGAAAGGAACATCATCCGTACAAAAGCTTTGAAGCTGCACCATCCTATGGGAACCAGCCTGAAACTCAAACCCACAGCAAGTGCCTTCAGCAAGCACTTCTGCTACTAGAGTGCTTGGTGCCACAAAAGCCTTGTTGCCCACAGATTCCAAAGGTATTTGGGACCATTTTATAACTTCCTTTCACTTGATTTGATGCCAAAGATGTGGATCACTCCAAAGTATGTTTTCCTCTATCTCTACAGTGCAAGGACAAATGAATGTGCATATATTTTTTTAAAAAGTCAAAATAAAGTATGTCAAGAATGAAATACTTGCTTGCAAATCTATGTGAAAACTGTACCAAAAAATGCTTACCTTCCACATGGCTTCAGTGAATTTTTGCACTTTAACAAAAAAAAATCTTGAACAGAAATTAGTTTGACATTACAGCATACTGTGAAAAATATACCTCAAATACTGGAAGAAGCATTCATGTTCTTTTGAGTACAAACAATGTAAGGAAGTGAAACCAAAGCATTTTATTTATCTTTGAAATAGTTTACATAAATCAGTACATGTGATAATGATGCCTTGGAAATTGTACACTTTCTATTCAGGTTTGATTGTTAACATGTAAATGTTGGCTGCCTTTTCTTATGATATGAAGCAAAATTATGAAGTTTTTATAAACCAGGTTGACAAAAACGAATGTACAGTGTCCTGATGGTGGCAAGATTATAAAGTATTACTCGGTTGCATTTTATTTTAAAAAACCCAAACAAAGTTAAATGAATGCTGTTTGTTCTGCAAGTTCAGTTCTTTTGTTAAATTTCATTTAATAAATAACAGTTAAATCTACTAAATGTTGCTGGAATGCCTTTTTAGACAACTTAAGCTCATTTAGAATTGCCTTCTTAGCATGTTAAAAATATTTGATGAGACAGGGTATGAATTTTAAGTGGAGACTGCTCCCTTTGACTTGGACAACAGGTAACAGCTTGGGTTTAGGAGCCAAATCCTCATCTGCAGTACTTAGTCCTGTGTATTTATCACAGATAAGAACTTTTACAACTATTTAAAATCATAGTACCTATAGATCTCTTGTAAAGGCTTAAGCCCTTGATTTAGCCACATCATACATGATTCCTGAAGAAAGCACCTAAAACCCCTCATTCTTGCATGACACAAAGCAGCTTTCCCACCATTTGTTATTTGTGCACTGCCTTCTCAACGACTCCTAGAAGAGTGACCAGGAGAACATTTGTTATCCATGGTCCTGCAGATGGAAAAACATGGTTTGCTACTTTTCATCTCAAAGGAAGCCATTTCCCAGAAAAAATACAGTCTTAGTTTGCTGTCCTCTGAAATAATTGTCTTCAATTATTAATTTATTAATTAAGTAAATTACCAAAAAAAAACAAACACTCAAAAATTATGTTTATGCCCTACAAGGAAATTATAAAAGTTTAAGTCAACTCTTAAGTTATTTATCACAACTTTAGTCTCAGCAACAGCAAAAACTATGCTGAATAACACTTCAGTTCTAAAACAGAGAAAATATTAATTTTATACAAAGCATTTTTTAAAATACATTTTAAGAAAGTAAAGCCATTTGGGACATTTTATATTATTTGACTAGAAACATTTTGAGAGCAAATATATTAAGGCAACATTAAAAATCAAAACTAGAAATAGAAGTACTCGATTGAAAAATAAATGCATCCATTTTTATTTTGCCACCACTTTTCAGCTAGAGCTGGTGAGTAGAGGTATGGTTCTTCCCTGTGCTGAACTGAGTTACCTGACAACATGGATAGCAGCAGCAGACTTAGAAGTATCTCATTCTAAAAAAAATCTAGATTAATGAAAAAAAAATTCTATTCTGATGGACACTATTCAAACCCCAAATTTGTAAAAGTCCAGTATAATCAATTTTCATTTTTTCCTTTTAGAGCCTAACAGCTTTGATACAGTTAAATAGAACCTGATAAAAATATAGCATTTAATAGGAATTTAAACCCAGAAATAGAACAAACACCCTGATTAGGCTTTTGTTACAACTGACATCAGTACAAATCCTGACTTTGGAAAGCTGTGCATAGATAGGGGTGAGAATAGGATCCTTTATTACAGCATTTCCAGTGTGTCCCTTCTATATGCAGTTGCACGTCACTTGGGAACTCTCCAGGTCATCAGTGTTCACTCCATAGAGATCAATAAGTTGAGGATGCACGCTGTGAAGCAAGAAAATGAAACTTTATCAGACAAATGTCATCAACTCTCACAATGGGTGTGCTGCTTTTTGAGGTTGGCAAGGAGAACAAATATGTATGAATATGTACTTATATGGAAATAAATCAGGGTGAATTACCTTTTGACAATTCCTATAGGATCATCTTTAGAAGAATATATTATATGTCCTACAACATGATCTGCCTTTTATTTTACATACCAGACTTACTCTGAGCTGTGTGCCTTCAACTAATCCTGTTGCAGTGGCAGAAAAATGAGCCACTGCCCACTTAATTCCACTGATAATCCCCCCATTTCCTATGTATTTGTAGAATCATTCTTAGATGCTGGATATGGAGACTATTCTCAAGAAGCATTAAGTTTTCCACAATTGAAGAACTACATGTTTTTCTTAACCTTACACGTGCTGCTTTCCAAGTAGGAATCCTTGTCCCAAAAGGACCTCCTCAGGGAGACACATATACATCTGTTCCCCAAGAAATGGAAGGGTAAAGTAATAGGAAAGAAGAAACAAGAAGTAGTAAAGTAACAAGAAAGAACTGGAGTGGAAGCTGATGAAGCACCAGGATGGAAAGGCCACGTGAGTTATAACAAACCTTTCCAAAGATGAGCACAAGGCAACCAAGGCAGAGGCCCAAATGATGGAGGAAGGGCCAGACCCTACAGTGCACAGCAGTTCTATTGCAGGAGCATTTAGAACACCTAACTCTGTACCATCTGTGCTCTGCAGAGATGTAACACATCTCAGATTGCAGCACTAATCTCTTATGGGTATATGGTCCCTAAATGGGATATTTAACCTTACCGAACATGCACTTCTGATGCTTCCTTCATTAAGTCTCCATCTATATTCCAAGGGTAGTTTCCTTCTGCATTCAGACACACATTTTCCTTGGCATCAGGTCCACTTTTAAGCCTTGGTTGTACTTTCACTTCTCGAACTGTGTAGGTCTCAATAAAGGGAAAATTGAACTAAACCAAACACAGAGAGACAGCAAATGAAGATGAAAGATACAGGGGGCAGCTTAGAACAAAATGGGTGACTTGAAATTAAAAAGCTGTCTTTTTTTTTTTTTTTTGGTACTAAGTGGGAACATTTAACTCAAGATAACATGAGCCATTATATATTCCAGCCAGCATTTATAGATTAACATGGTGTTTTTATCCTAAATAGCCTCAGAAAAAAGTGGTAGTGTTCCATTTGTGTTCCCATATTGAACCAAACTGCAGGTAAGGGGGTATATTTTGTGCATACCAAATACTTTCAGAACATGTGAAAGTCCAAGCAGATTGTTTCCTGTGCTGTGTTCATCATTACCAGTAATCTTGTCCTAAACCAGGCTAGTTAGAATTCTAGTAAATGGTTGTCTTAAGCTTAAAGGAGGTCCCACATCTCCTTGTCTGATTTGTAGCTACGAAGGCAGAGGGAAAAGCAAGGTATTCCTCCAAAAGCATAACTGGAAAGCTTAAGCTATTTCCTCAGTTCAGCCATTAGTGCTGTCACCTGGAATTGTCACCCATCTCTCCCCCAAACTCCCTGGCTGTAGATGAATTCGAACCCAAACCTTCCTGTTAAAGTGATTTCACATAATCCCAGAACATCTGAATGAGTACCAGTGTGCCTGGGCCATGCAGTGGGGCTTTAGACAACAGTAAGATCTGTGTTTGAGTGCTTCATTTTTCTCTTCCAAGACACAATTATGGCTACAATTTTGAAACCCAGTTCTGCAAACATCATAACTAGATGGGATGCATACCTGCTAAAAATCAATGCTCACAACCCACTGCTACCAGCACAGCATGCTGTGACCTGCTGAAATTACCAACTTTACCAATTTTTGACAGTTGTGTCATGCCCCCACAGTTCTGCATTCTTCATCTCTGTACTACACAAAATTCAGACACAGCATGCATTTCCTTATTGTGGTGAAAAGGCTTTACACCCATAAAACTACAGTACAACACAAACACAATTTAAACCACAACAGATGGACTGAAATAGGCTAATCTGTATTAGTCTAGTGATTTAAAAAAAGAAAAAAAAATCAGATAAAAAGGGGCTAATGTATTCTGACAGGAAGCTAAGTCTCCTTACGAGGATGCTAACATTAACTCTTGCAGCTTGTCTACTTTCACGATTAACTGTTCTTTTCATAATCACCAGAAACAAATTAACGGTACCTGATTTTTTACACTGGTGTATCTTTTCAGATGCTTTATAAACTCTGATCGAGAAGTATTTTGTACAACAATAAGAGCCATGCTTCCATTATTCAACCTTCATGAAAAGCAGACCAAAAAGATAATTCATTAATTTGGAAGTTTAGTAGGCTCTTCAATAGCCTAGATAAAAAAAAGAAAAATTTTAAAATCCTACAAGAGTAAATTAATAGGATAGTCTCATTGATTTTTCAAATCCTTTTGCTGACCCCCACCCCACAGATCAATATAAATTCTGCACTGAAGTTATTCAGCATCAATCTATTTATAACACACATTGTAATAATAACTCTTAGTCCTTTTTCAATAGCCATAATTTCTTGAGCACAATACATATAATCTAAGAAAAGCTTGCTTTTCTACTTAACAGATGGTTTTAAACATCGGGGATCACAAACTTCTCATTTTACTTTTCTCTCCAGCAACATGTAACAGTTACCATAAGTGCTGTGAGGCAGAGCTGCACCCAGAACACAGTGCCAGGGTGCATGGAAGCCCCCCCTCAGCACAGACCCGGTGCAGATGGGTTCCCCCACCCCCTCCACCAACACCCATGCTGCCCGAACAAAGGCTGCCACCTCCAACTCACACCTCTCAGTAGTTCTTAGTAACGGTTCTGGTTATGCATTTCACAAAAGAAAATAAAAGTTAAGGACTAAGGATTTTGTACCAGATAAAACAGTCATGTATTGGAGATTAAACAAGAAGAGCCCCCACAGTGCAGATGCTCAGTGGCTCTCAGTGTTCAGTCATCATGGGTATCTTGGCATCTTTGAGAACTGGGGTCAGATGGTGAGCCAGTGTCAGTTCCCCCATTCCTCAATGGAATGTACCTGGACACAGAAGCTAACAACTGGAATATCCATGCAACAATGCCTAAGTCCTATTTGAATTATAGAGACAGATCAGTGTTCAACAAGAGTATCTGATGAACAAGGCAATCCCTGCTGAGACTGCCTTCTGGAGAGAGATGGTGTATTTCCTATCTTCTGCACATACATACATACATATATTTATTTATTCAGCATCTATGTTTGGAAAATATCTTAAGAGTGTTTAAAAAAAATCACTTCCAGCCTACCAGCACTGAGAGTTGATAGTTCAGATAGCTACTGAACAGCTGCATCAGGAATTTTCTCAGACTGTGGTAACAGCACTATCTGGGAGGGTAATTGTTACATAAACATTAAGCAAGTCACCTGGCACAGCAGTACTTTGCTGATTCAGGGAAGAGTGATGATGACATTTAAAAAGTTGCCTCCTTATCATATTTGTTTCAATAAAAGGGCACAGCACACTACTGGGCATTCAGCACTAAGGCCTTTCATCTTTAGAAATGACTAAGAATTCTCATTAATTCTCTAGAAAGTCCCATCTGCAGTGAAGCACAACATCTATGCTGTGAAAAGCACATCCCACTTGGCTCACATACACAGACAGCTAAATGTATCTGGACATGTTTCTGCAAATTTAGACCAGTGTAACTGGTGTTACAGGCAGCAGCCAAAGCTTGCATCCCACTTGAAATTTCTTCACATGGCAGAAACCGTTTGGGGAAAAAGAAGAGAGGGAAGAAACCTAGATGAGTTCCTTCCATAGTGGGTCTTGAGTCTCTGACAATCAGTGCCACAATTTTGTTTCCCACATTGAAAGAACTCAGAGTCAATACTATAACAAAGGAAGCTCCTCTTTGAGTCCACCCTTCCTACTCTACTAGCTGGCCACAGTTTAAGATTATTTTTAAAAAGAGATGAAAGAATAAAGGGTATTCTTAAACACAAAAACATAGGAAGATCCACTGAGCAGCTAAATTGGGAGAGAAACTGGCTCATTCAAACCTGCAATAATTGCATGGAGTTGTCACAAAATTCCCTGTCACTGAGAAATGGGGAAGAACAGATAGAGAAAGCAAAGCTAAAATTCTCATCAGAATTTTCCAACTGACTGGAATATAAAAACACTTAATGCAGAACAAAGTTCCTAAGATAAGACAGAGCACTATCTTGAAGACTATGAGATTAGCAGGACCCTGATAGCAAAGAAAACTTCACATTAAGAGTTTAATCATAAATAATTCGGTTCTACATTGTTTCCAAGAAGTCAGATTCTCCTAGATAAGCCAGTAATTTTGAAGAAAAACACCTCATCAATTCTTCTCGAACTTCACCTAGTGACAATCTAATGAAACAAAAGAGACTCATTCCATAAACTTCCCTGAGCGTGGGCTTTTTTTGGTACACACTCATGCACACACACGAGTCTCTGCTTTCTTTTTTGAGGGAGCATTTTGTATTTTGCATACAACTATAATGTTTTTACTTGCTATTCTGCTCAATTGCCAACTGGATACAACAGGTACAAATACTTATCACCTAGGAACTGCTTTGGTCACCACAAAGCAGGATTTCAACAAGGAGCTAAAGGCAAAATGAGCCAACATCAACAACCAGGTTACATACTCCTTTGTTTCCCCAAACCCTGCATGTAGAAGCTTCATTTCTCAAGTTCTGAGGGAAATCAAGCAAAAATTAGCAAGAAGAAAAAGACAAGTGAGAACTTTAGTCCTTAATAACATGAGAAAAGACTCATATTTCATTTTTGCTGGCTGTAGAGCAGAAGACGAGGGCCACTTTTATATTTGAAAAAATAAAATGAAGTCTAAGGGTGAAGTTTCCCATAAAGCCAAATCCTATGACAGATGACTACTGCTCGATGACTACTATTTAAGTCAGACTTGCCAACTAATTTAATCACAGCAATTATCCACTCATAATTCTAGTTAGACTGCTTGACCTTATTTGCCTGATCCAAAAACTGATTACAATTCCTGGGATTATCGAGTCTGCTGCAGTCTACACTCCCTCCCCCAGTCCAGAGGGACTAGACTACCTAAACATAGGCTCATATTCTCGGAAAAGCCAAGGTCTTAAGGTAAGATGTCAGAATTTATAGACATGACTAATTCTCTAAACCCATACTGACCTCGTATTAGGTGCCAAGCCTCTTGGTGCCATTGAACACAGACAAGGGATTGCCATAATGCTCACATTCAGGAAGTGACCCTGAATTTTCTGCCATTGATCCTTGCTACCTAAATATAACAGAGTAATTCTATATTACTCCATTTAATCAGCTATGGTTCACTTTAAAAAAATCCTAAGAGCAGAAACTCACCTTTTTTCGTTCTCTCTTTCTTCTTTCTTAAAGGGTGGAAACACGAAGGTAAAAAAAAGTTAAAATCACTTGCACATTTAAGCAACACATACTTTATAAAAAAAGGAACATATTAGTGGAACTGAGCAGATAGATAATACTGAGTGGAAGGCTGCCTTGTAACAAAATCCTCTATAACAGTCTACAATATGTACAAGTTTGCAGTTGTCAAAACAAATATTTTTTTAGGATTATATCACCTGTTGTTTAAATTTGAACACAGTAAAGAATCTGCACAATTTCATTCTTCCAAGACACATTTTTGTAGCTTTGGAATTTCTTGAGCCAGTTTTACTTACCCGTCCTCATGAGAGTCTTCCTGCAGAATTTGTAGAGGGAGAAATGATAATTCGCATTCCTCCGGCCTAGAAAATATTGACATTTACTATGATGTAAACGCATATTCTGACTATTAGACAGATTTTTATCAAAGTTAAGAGGATTTTAAGAAGGTTCTGAACATACAGAATTTATCTCCTCTTGAACTTGTAAGAGGGATATTGCATCTGCATCTAAATCTGTCTGCAATTAAGATGAATTACAGCTCTTTCTATCAGATTTATTATTTCACTTTCCTCAGGAAAATGAGAAATATTAGAAAAACATAACATCTCTTGGCATACTTGAGATCTGCCAGTGTTTTGATGAAAGCAAAGTCCTTCCTCTGACTGGAGGGCATCCAGCGGTGCCTCTCGGCCAAAGCCAAAGTCCTGGCACCAAACCCAAACATGGCCGAGAACCCAAAGCGCAGCAGCTTGCTGGGAGTGCTGAAAGTGCACACATCTACTGCTTGGATGTGTCCTAAAATTTCAGAGATGGAGAACAGAAAAAAAAAAAATAACATCTATATTTCAAACAACACACCACTTACCATTTCCTTTTCATCTGCTTTAGCTGGGGGGAAAAACCTCTCCAGATTCCTCTGTCTCTGGGAAATGAAGTTTTACTAATCAAAATCAGAATCAATCTAGATAAAGTTAAGACTATCAAAGCAGTCATTTCAGGTGCTTGAAAATGTGAAAGTTATGGTAAAACATTTGGCTATTTCCTAAGGCTGCAAAGGGTCTGACTCTTAATTCTGTGCACATTTTCACAACTAGAATCAAGGAAAATGTAATATCTCTAATATTTGTGTAAATCTCTGCAACCATTTCACCAAATGCATGTAACGACTGCACATTGTACTAGAGGATATATGGGAACTCTTAAATATAGGTTTTAAATATATTCATACTTACAGTTATAAAATATAAACATATAATTCTGTTCAAGATAGGATATATGCACTTTTTCTTTAATAAGACCTTGGGAATTTTCCTTTGGATTCAGTGTCCCTGATTTTTAAAGAAAGACAGGCTTAGATTCTGCCTCTAAAGGGTTTTGTATTAAAACCTGAGAAACAGAGCAAAAGCTCTTCCACTGCAGACTGTAAGACCAAGAGAAGAGATACTCAAGAGGCACCTGACTCTTTTTTCTCTTTTTTTAGTTTTAAAAAAGTTCTAAAGAAAGACTGCTTTGAGAGCAAAATTAACATTGCCTGACAAAGCATTTGCTTTTTCCTAAGACCCAAAAATAAGGTTTGCACTAGCAATCTGCTTTTCCCTCTTAGCATAATTACATTCTCACATTCAAAACCCATTTATTGTGCAGACCCAGTGGCAAACGATACAGTTTTTTCCACAAATAAAGCTTTCTTATAGAAACTGTTAGTATTTTAAAGAAATGCACCTGGAACTAAAACCAGGATAGAATCATTTGTGTTTAAAAGTCTTACAATATAGGTTACAGTGACACAGCAAAATGCTATGCCTTTACTGAGCAAAGGGTTATGACAAACTTCTACATGCTGCATTATTATTTAAAATCTGGTAGTGAATGTAAAAATATTTACCCATTACAATGTGCAATGTTGCTGTCACTGCATGTTTAATACCATAGAGTGTATGGGCCAAAATATTTGTAGTACCTGTAAAAGTGAACAAAACCTGCTGTAAAAAACATGAGAGATACAGACTAACAAGAACAGCATTTTTAATTACTGCATTTTCAAAAAAATAAAGCTTCCCCATAAACTGTCTTTTTAACAACAGAAATGCTGAATAGTGTTAAATTACAGCCTTTAAAACTTCCAGAGGTCTATAAAATCTTCTCTGCAAATTCATTCATAAGTGTCATAAAAAACAAAGCAGGGGAAGGAGCAAGCTTTTCAAAATATTGCCTGTCTTGGTTTTTTTAAACCATCTCCTTAATAATCACCTCCTATATACCCAAGTGCTGTATTAAGGAACTAGAAGGCAGATTATCTAATAAGATGTATTTGGGGAATATTTTTAGGTTGGTAAAATAATACCCAGACAGTGTAAAACTGTACATTTTCCAAGGCAAATGGTATTTAATCTAGTTGAAGATAGCTGCTGTGCTTCTTGCAGGCTACCTTTTAGATTCTTAGAAGGAATAGTGAATAAAATACTACACATCAGCTTCACAAATAAGAACTCAATGACTGAAAAGCAGGGAAGGCACAATGTGGCATCTGACAGAGAGGTGACTTGCACTGAGTGCACCAAAACTGATGCATCTCACTTTTATTTGTCACTGCCTGGACACTGGCAGCCAGTTGTTCTACCAGCCACCAGAGAGAAGAGACGAGCAGATTTTGGAACAAGGGAGTGAGTAAATCAGGTGGCAAACAAAAGAAAAAGTCAAAACCCAGCAACGTCAGCACAGAGTTGAAAGAGAGAGTGGAAAATCAGCTGTCAGTCTGTAAAAGAAAGAAGCAGAGTTCTGAGAGCCCATGACTGGTGGTGATTGATATGTCAAGGCACTTTACCTGGGTAAGAAACATGGAGATATATATGTAAATTTTGCCCTTCTGCTTTAATGCCTAGGACATAAAATACTGTGCATCACCTGACTTTTTAATAAAAATTAATTTTTTAAATCATGAAGAAGGAATAGCTGTGTCTTTCCTGAATGGTTATAGTTTAAAAAGAAATTCAAATTGATTTTTCTCATTTCTGGTATTATTTAGCCAAGCAGCAGAGCAAAAGAATTCACCTCTGGAAAAATAAAGGCCTGCCACCAAACAGGCCTTTATTGACTTCTTCATATCACTGATTAAGGGATGAATAATTCAATAACACTTTAATTAAAAGAACAAAAATTACAAAAGAACAGTTTAGAACCTAATATTCCCATATAAAAATGAGCTCACATAGATTTTCAAATTATTTTATTGTTTGAATTATTTAATAAGCTACAGCAGCAACAGACAATTCTGGATGTTAAATTTGCCCTAAGTTTTATGGAAGAATTACTTGTCTTTCTCAAGTAGGGGAAAGAAGAGAGGAAAAGGAAAGACTATCACATGTCAAACAACAGGCACTCAATATTTAAATAAGCACTTTTAAAGCATCATGTACCAGATTGAAATTTTTTTTTATCCCCAAATTCTGCTTTGATGTCACGCAAAGTGTAGAAAAAAATACTGAATTTACCAAGACTGATGTATATAATTACAAAGCTCTAAAGGCATCATGCCATTCTTATTCAGGAATATATCTTTGATTTTTTTCAATAATTTCTCTAAATAAAAAATAGTGTTATAACTGGGAATCTCACAGATCATCTGGTTAAGTCCTTAGAGCACCTTACCCTCTGAAAGTAATTCAGAATTTCATGGAAAGCTGCCATAACATCAGAGAGAGGAGCTCTGAGTTCCGGCTATATGAAGGAAGTGAGGTATATCTTTAAGGTAACAGATACCCAAAAACTACAAAAACCCCTACATTTGACCTAAAAAGCAATTCTTCACAGAATACTACAAGTATATGCCCAACATTATTCCATGTTTGAATGACTTCAGGGATTTAACTTCCAGATCCAGCTAGTTCTGCTTTGCCAGTGAAGGTAGCTAAAGATGTAACTCAGAAACACTCAAATATTTCCTTCAATCAGAACAATACAGCTCTTATCAACTGTTATGGTTATGCCTCCAAAAGAAAGGAAATCACACATACAAGCAGCAGATCGTTACAAGTCAGGCAAACCATGCTTACTTCCTGTATGGCAAAATAGGGCAGTTGTTATTCTAAAAAAAATATTTCACTTCTCACTGAAGATCAAGCTAATAAAAGAGCACAAGGTTGAATGCAGTTTGGAAGATCAAGCTTGGTATGAGTTTAAGCTGCAATCCTGATTTAAGAGTAATTTATCAATGCAGATGGCAGCAAGATACCAAATGACCACAGCTGAAGTCGGTACCAATCTTCAACCTGACTTTAATGAGACTTAAATCTCATTCCTACTAAACAGGATAGGCACAAGTAATTGCATCCTTCTCTTAAATCTTTGGAGCTCATTAACATTTGCAGAAGTAAACAAGGCAAAAATCCCACCCTTTCAGGACTCCCAGGAAGATAATGCAAGTTCTGTGTTCAAAAACAAAAGCACCACATCCACCCTTTCACAAGCTGAAGAACTAGACCAAGCACAGTTTTGTGGGAGCAAGCACCATCCTATTCTCTAAAAACTCCACTTAGTACATGCCTACCAGCATTTTTGATCCCAATAATGACTATGTGCCTCATTAACTAAGTCCTATACAAGCAGGATGCCAGACAAAATAACCCAAACCAATACAAACAAGCAAACCCAAAACATGTAGCCTATAAACAAAGCAGCAATGATAAAAGTTATACAAAAATAATGATACAAGCCTTTCTGATTTAAATGGTGATTCAACAATGGTTTTAATGCCATTATTCATACCCCCAAGTAATCTCCTTCCCCTATGCAAGCTCAAGATACTATTTACCAATAACAACTGCTCCCTTGAACCCTATCATATTACTTCAGAGACTAAAAACCTTTGATGCCCATGACTTGCACTGCTCACACATTAGTAAGTCACTAAGACTTAATTAGTAAGTAATTTTTAGTTCTCATTTTAGCTACTCAATTTAATGTGAAAAGGTTTCATCCCTACAATTCCAGCATCTCTATCATCAGCATTTTTTTTTTACAGAAACAAAGAAGATTTTATTAGTCCAACAATGTAATTCTGTTCAAAATATCAACCTACTTTCCTGACATTACAAACAACTTCCTACCACCTCCTTCCCACCAAAAGTGCAAAAGCATCTCAGTAAGAACAGAGTATCTGCAGGTCATGCAAAGCATGACTGATGAAGGTACCAAACAGAAATTGTAGAGAAAAAAATTGTCCTTGGAAGTGCAAGCACTTCTGCAGTACAATTAACTTAATTAACCAGACGACATGAATATTCATAAGGCTGTTAATGTCTCCCCCATCCAAACAGATAAATGTGATGTAATGACTTCCTAGTCAAGCATAGCTAAAATTCTGATGAAAACTGCACCAACATTTTGGTTCTTTGCCTGAAATATCACAGGAATTAACAGTCCCTCAGTAATATTTTGTTTTCTGAATTAATATGGATTCATGGATTTATTTAAATGAACCACTTTGGACCAAGAGGTTCACAGGCATCAGATATGGATTGTCTCTTGTTCTGTAACAACTGGATAGCTTTTTTAATGTCCTTCCACAGTTCCCCCTCCCCTTTCTCTGTTTCCCCCTCCGTACAGTTTCTTAGCAGTAGTTCCCATAGCAACAAACACTCTTGCTAATGGCCAGCAGTACAACTGCAGGCTTCCCCACATCTCATCCATTTGATTTGGACCACAATAAGGCAGCTCAGAAGAGTATTTCAGTAAAAACATACTCCCCTCTGGACCTTTCTCTTCAGGAGGTAAATTGTTTCAAGAGCATCTCCTTCCCATCAAGATGACTGAAAGTTCAAAATGGTGTCTTAAGTACTTATTAGAGAGTCTAAAACCAGATTTTAAGCCACCCACATAATACTACCCTGTAATTCAGTTGTTGTTTCTGCTTGGCTGGAAAAACCCTAATAATTTTGTACAATGGATTTCTGGTGGAGGAAAAAGTGTTAACTGACCAGAGTTACATCCTCATAAGAACAAGTATTATATTTACAGGTTTCCTAACTGACTACCTCATGGAATTTCAGGAATATGGAAATCAAACAAAAAACAGATTACTTTTAGGAAACTATTAGAAGTTTCTTACAACATAATTTTACAAACTGTTCTGATCCTCTTTTATAAAATCTATGCCATTCTGTGTAAGAAACCATACAGAATTCTTTTGGGTTTACAAGTGCTTTCTGACAATGACATATTTGTCTTAAACTGAGGAGAGTAAACAGCGACGATGAGGACAGTGACCCACACACAACATGGAGTCAGGTGCTGCACAGATTCTGTCTCAGCACCATCCAGATATCCAGAGTAACTGAGCTGCTAGGTGATGGCCCAAATTCTTTATTCAAATTCATTACCTTCATGTCTTTGGGATTGCTGCTTCTTTTACCAAGGGTTTTTTAACCTAAGAAAAAGCTAATGTAATCTTGCTCCTTTAGAAGCAGCTAACGCTTCTTTTATATGTGCAAACCAAACCAAAGCATTTAAAAATCTGCTTGCTCAGTTCAAAGTGACATGCTCCTTTTTTTTTTTTGTAGAAAACTAAAAACAGTGACTTGCTGTTTTACTGGCTATAAGAATTATTTCCTTACCAGTAAAGAACATCTGAGAAACTACGTCAAGCAATCTTAGCAAGCATCCACACCAGAAAGTAGTGTTCATGCAAAAATACCTCTCCTCTTTTCAAAAGAAGTGATTCATATTCTAGTCCAGAATCAACCCTGACTGTACTGACTTGTGCTGGTTTTGGCTAGGGTAGTTAATTTTGTTCACAATTGCTAATATGAGGCTGTGTTTTGGATTTGTGCTGAATGCAGGGTTGATAACATAGAGACATCTTTGTTATTGCTGAGCAGAGCTTACACAGAGCCAAGGCCATCTCTTCTTTTTGTACTGCCACACTGGTGAGGAGGCTGGGGGTGCATGGGAGGGTGGGAGGAGACACAGGCAGGACAGGTGAGCCCAAATGACCAAAGGGATATTCCAGACCATATGACACCATGTTCAGTATATAAAATGGGGCAAGGGTGGGACATTTGAAGTGATGGCATTTGTCTTCCCAAACCGCTGTTATGTGTGGTGGGGGCCCTGCTGTCCCAGAGATAGCTGTGAACACCTGTCTGCCCATGGGAAGCAGGGAATGAATTCCTTGGTTTGTTTTGCTGGCGCACACAGCTTTTGCTTTTTTTAATGAAACTGTCCTTATCTCAACCCAAGAGTTTTCCAGCTTTTACCCTTTGACTCTCTCCCCAATCCCACCGGTGGGGCAATGAGCAAACTGCTGCATGGGGCTGAGCTGCTGGCTGGGGTTAAACCACAACAGCTCTTGGTAAAACCTTCCTGCTGGGCAAAGCTACACTCCAAGGAGGGAAAATACAAAAACTGAGGAGAAGGGACACACAAAGCCCCCAACACTAACAAAACCACACCACAAGATACAAGTCAATAAAACAGCAAGATGGCTTTTTAAGAGAGACAGATTTTCATGTCTGTGAAACTAAAGAAGAGAGAAAGTAATTTTTTATGCACATTTTTTTATCTTTAATATAATGCACACAATGTATTTTTGGGACACCATTTTAAAATAGACCCTAAGCATGAATCCAACTGAGAATTCTGCCAAGAAAACTGGAGATGCAAGAAAGGAAAATCTAGAAAATAAATTTTTCATTTGGTATAATTTCTGTCAGGAAATAAGGATGAAACTTGGTCTTGCATGGATCAGCTGAAAATTATTTTACTTTTATTCTTTCTCAGCTTCTTCCTTCAGGCAAAGAGCTCATCTGTGCCATTACTATAAATTATCATTACAATTTAAAATCAAGTCATTTGTAATCAATATAAATCACTAATTTAGGACATTTATTCAATAGCTCCCTTACACAACTGAATCATCAAGAACCACCTTTAGTAGCCAAAACTGTGAAACATGCCAGAGGGACTTAAAACAGATGACTAACAAAATGTAACAGTACCTTTCATCCTCACCTGCTGGTATTACTCCAAGAGGAACTGGTGCTCTGGCAGGCTTTGATACATAGTCTGTGTCTTTCCCAGCATCTATCTGGGCTCTGAGTAGTAGCCCATGAGCAACTTCACTGACAGATCCATCTCCACCAACACAAACTACCCTATTGCAAAACAAAAACACCAGTTTAAAACAAACTCTTTCACAGCTGAACAAACAGGTGAAAGGCAGCTACCCCACAGCATACATATAATGATATTTCAAAAAGCTGAACAACATTCTTTATTTAACAACAATCTTGGGCTTCACTGTCAGATCAGTAAATGTTACCTGAGTGCTGCTTAAGCATTCTTATTTCTGCTTATTGTCTGAGTAGGAGTAAATATACTTAAAAACTTACAAAGTTTTTCTTACCTCATCACACATCATGCACATTATCTGATCAGATGAAAGAACCAAATACACATGTAAGTGCCTCAGTGGAAAAGGTCTTTACACCTTTCAATGCTGACCCATACAAACATTCCAATGCCTTTTAATTGCCCTTATAATAACAACTCACCAAATATTACAATAAAATAAAAAAACACTTGAAAACAGCTATTTTCATACACTATGCAGGCATTTGAGGGATTTAGCAAGGTACAAAATCCTAGTGCCAGCAATCCTTTGCACAAAGGTACTTAATCACTGCCTCTGGAGCACATAATTAAACTCCCACCTGCTGTGGCTATAGAGAGGAATGCATTTGTCTGTAAAAGCTCTGTTACAGCAAACCTTTTTTTTTTCCCTTGTTTTTGTTTATTTAAGTACACATTACAGTGATTCTCAAAATTAGGAAACATATTTTAATGATGAGAAGAGTAATGATACTTTCCAAGCATTTATGACAAAAGCATCATGGTTACTTTGGGAGGAATTCACCCCAATTATATTCTTTTCATATCTGTGTATGAATGCATAGTTGTGAAACTGTGTCCAACCATTCAACTAGGTAAAATTGGTCAGATCTCTATAAGAAAAAACTCATTACGTTATTTATGTTATCAAATGTTTAAATTCAGTTACCTCATCTCCTTTAACATTTTTCTTCAGTTTCTATTATTATTTCCAAGCTGATTTTTAATCTCTAATTTTTAGGAATACTTTCTCTATCTAGTTAAACACTGCCACATTAAATAAAACAATAGAATATATAATTTGATGAATGGAATATAAAAGTTTGAAGCACATTTTCTTCCAGCTTGCAAGCAGGAGTCTTCGCCTTTCTTTTGACTCATTTTTTGTTTATTCCCAGGCTTAAAATTCTGTCACAGTAGCAAAACCAGTTAATCTTTGAAGTCTGAAAAACTGTATACCCAGAAGAACTTATGTGGATTATCTTCTGGCTATTAAAATTTTTGAAAACAGATATATTTTCCTCTGATTTTGGAGTGCTGTGTAGATAGAGTCCAAGGAATAACATGAAAATGCTGCTAATTTTGATTTTTATTATTTTAGCATTAATCATCAAGAGTTGCCTTTTTAGCTGGAAATTGAGATACCATCAGGCACCTGGGATTCCAACACTAATCAGTGAGAACCTGCTATGCGTAAGGAGTAGAAAGTCTTGAGCAAACACATTTTACTTAGACCTTGAGGAAGGCTTCTGAGAGAAAGAAATATCTGTTTAACCATCAGATGCAACTTTCTTAATCAACTATTCACTAAGGACTGACTAACCCACGCTACTCTAAATATCCTTGATACTTTAGACTCCTGAGTAGGGAAGAAATATATGCATGGGCATATGTTCTTCACATATGATATGAAGCAATGTATGTTCATATATTCTTCTTCTGTCTCTGTACAAACAGGAAAACCCAGCTGAGATAGCAGCATAACAAATTCAGTCCCTCTATTTGTCACCAAAGCTAAGCAACAAGTCATGGGGAAAAAAACAAATTGACAAAATGCCTCAATTTTCAGTGTCCGTAAAAAAAAAAAAAGTGGATAGCAAAAAAAGTAGTGTGTATAAGACATGTGCCTGTGGTCTTTTAAAATGGATTAGTAACTGGAGAAATCAGAGAAATTATAAATATAAACAAACAGGTTTGACTAAGAATTAACATATAGGAGTGCTGCTTTCAGAAAGCACTGAGATATAAACTTCCAGTTTACTACTGCAAATCATAAGCTTCAGTTTATTTCATATGCTGTTAACATGGAAGGAACCATAACTCTCCTAGGGAGAAAATCAAGCCCAGAAACTGCATGTTGCTATATTGTTTACATATTGCAATAAATAAAAAAACCCACATTGTCTTGCCACTTCTACATTTCTGTGTCTCTAAAAAAAAAAAAAAATGGATAGCAAAAAAGGTAGAGTATAAAAGACACATGACTATGGTCTTTCAAAAGGGTTATATTCTTCCAGCTTAGATCTGGCTACTGGAGAAAGTCTTACAGAGGAAATTCTCAGTGTCTACCCAGACATCAAAGATGAAACAATTCAAATATGACTCAGTGTAGAAGATATTGTGAAAGAAAATACAATGCAGGGTTTTTCTTCTTTGTCTTTGTATTCTTACAAATACAGAGACTGAAACCCTTATGAAGCATATTTCAAAAAGCTTTATGTTTATTTACCATTATTTATGAATCCAAGATACATTTCTATTGTCAGTAATTAATATATAGCAAAGTAGTTAATGAGAACTGAATTTCCCAGGTTTCATATACATGAGAAGCAGAGTAACTCATGAAATGCCCACTAGCATAATTTTGATTTGAATACAAATAAAATATAACATGATGAGGTTCACTAACATTCATAGTCACTAATCAACTTACCCATCAAATGCCTGCAGTTCACATTCTTTAAGTACTGAGAGAGCATGTCCTTCATATTCAGTTACTGTGGAAAACATCAATTATCAGCAGATTAGATAATTTTAAGTTGTTTTGTCCATCCAACATAAAGGAACACAGAGTAATTCAATTCAGATTACTTTTTAAGTCATTAATGCATTAAAAGTATGAGAAGTTATATTTTACAGTTATGATAGCTAAAAGGCCAAACATTGAATTTCAGCTGCTATCAGATACATGGCTATGTCATGCATTTAAATTCAAATAATTCAAGATGTTTGTTGCATCAAAATGCAAGTTTTAGCACTGACACAGTTGGTAAACTTCAGGAAAATAAGCATATCCTCAGTTAAGATTGAATTACTTCAGGATCAATCAAATTTAATTGCCTTTGTGTTAGGATATGCAAATTGCTAAATCAAAAATAAGAGGAGTTAAACACAGAAGTATGAAATCAAGCCAAATACCAGTGACAACAGCATAAAACACACAGGGGAAGGTGGCACAAGTATACACCAGAGTTCATAGCCTCTGGAGGAAATGAATCTGTCACTCCACATTGATGTCTCTGTGTTTGCTGATACCCTATATAGTACAGTAAATGCCAGTGAAGACAGGATAAACTGGCATACTACAGATGGCACGAAGCATCATAACTACATTTAGCATTTTCTAGGGCAGCTTTGCCAGAAGAGACAGCCCAGCTGCAGCCACCCATCAAAGATTTTTGCTGACTGACATGACACTTGCAGATGGATTTTTTGTGTAAGAATGTGCATCATTATATGCAAAATTACATTAATCTTTCATGCTTGTCTG
The DNA here is from genome assembly GCA_024734555.1 of Trochalopteron elliotii. Lineage (NCBI taxonomy): Eukaryota > Metazoa > Chordata > Aves > Passeriformes > Leiothrichidae > Trochalopteron > Trochalopteron elliotii. The sequence goes on from JANPWX010000313.1 coordinate 1,993,395, forward strand.
TCCCTGGTGCTCACATAGTTCAAGCTTTTCTCCAGTGTTCCTAAACATTGCTAAAATTATTAGTCTTGGTGTCTAAAACAATCATTCCATAGCTGTACCTGTTCCAACAGTATTTCTACAGACTACTCAAAGGCTGCTTACAAGAACTGAAAACACCCCTATCTCTTCCTGTATATACACACACACAAGCATGTGTGTGGATATAGTGAGTGTATATATCTTTTCTCCTAAAAAATAAGAAGGAAAAACAAAATCAAAACAAAAGCGACACAATTTTTACACTTCACACAAAAAAATTGTTCGTATTGCCTGTAACTTCAAAATCCCCCAAATAGTACCAGCAAAGTTCTAGTGCTTGATGCTTTGAAAATTCTTAACTAAAAAACTAGAGTTGTGATTATACAGAAGGCAGAGATTTATCATTTTGCTGCATTTTTATTATTATCACTATAATAACTTTTGGGAATTATGTACAGAATTTACTTCCATGCAGGGCCTCTCTGCAACATCAAAGCACATTATTGAAGCTATCATATTCAGCTTTGCATTACCAATGGGAACAAAGCTTTTATCAATATCTGTAGGCTGTGTGAAAAGTGATCAATAAAAGTGTGCATCATGCAAAAATGCAGAAAGGTTCAAATATCTTACCATTGCTTAGCTGTGAAAGAAACTCTTCCCATGAAAACATAGAGTTGGTTACCAGGTTACATGCCTTTTTAAATGAACACGATGACATTTAGAAAGTTATGAGTACAGTCTAATTAAAATGGAACAGTAAATAAGATTTATTTTGTAACAGAAAACATGCTCACTGCTTTCCTAATGTAAGTTATGCTTACTGTTACAGAATTAATTCACTCAAAGAACAAGGACATGAAAATAAAGAGGGCTCATGTCTACAGAGAAATCAATAAAGGCAGTAAAAATGACTAATGTTAGCCAGATTGAGAGCAAATCCAACCTCTTTGCATCTAACAGCTTAAGTTTGGAAATTATGTAGAAGAACTGCTCAAGGCTTAAGACTGGGGAATTTCAAGAAATTTAAAATTTGATGAGAGAATGACAGAGGATCTCTTTTGATACATCATGACAAAAAGGCAGTGAAAAAATGAGGTTTTCAGGAAAATCTTTGTGAGAACATATAGAGAATCATTCAGGTAGGAAAAAAAACCCTAGAAAAATCCAACACAGACATAAAAAGACCATGTCTAAAAAGTTTTCTGCAGGCTTGACAACCTCCAGAGGGGCATGTATAAATAATTTTGATAGTTGGAAAAAAAGCTAAGTGTTTGAATATTTGGCACTGTTCCAATTCAGGGGGAAAAACAAACAAACAAAAACCCCTCCGACTCAATGTATTTTGGTAATAGGAAGAAAGCTTCTTTCATTGTTTGAGATGGATCTAGAGTTCATATTTGTCAAAATCATTATCACAAAAACATTATTTATTTTTTCACCATAATGCATAATTTAGAAAGATTTTCAAGAATGTTTTGCTCTTAAGTGTCAGATAACAGCATTCTGAAGGAAGGACACCAAAGGTGCACCTCATTTGAACAGAGTCACATATACTCCAAAAGCACTTTAACATCCTCTTCACACAGAAAACAAGCACCAAGGGCCTGGCCTCTACACATAGAAAAAGCAATATACAATTATATACAAAATATACCAAAAAATACAATCAGTTCAACACTTCAAAACAGGGGATGCTTTCACGTGACACCTAAAAAGACTGGCACCCATGTCACAGGCTAAAATCAATGGGAGTTAATGATAACAGCTTTTTTTCATCCAGCATCAACACCAGTTATCTGTTGGTATTTACCATATGGTAAGTTTAAACCAATGGTATTTGTCCAGTTCTCAAACATTCCTTTCTTTTGTGGTTCTGCCCTAAAACCAGGACCTTGGGAAGGCTGTTATTTTTGTCTAAATGTCCAGGTTGTAAGTATGAATAAATGGAAGCAAAAGAGTCAAAACTAGGAAGTGAGACAAGCTAGGATTCTGTCAGGGTTTCCTTTATTTATTTTTCTTTAAATATCTGTAAGATTTTGCAAGATACTAGTGTATTTCTAAAATACTAGCTCCAGTTACCACAATTTGCCAGTACTTGCAGGTATCTCAACAGTGGAGTGAGCTTTTGTAGAATTCAATTTTTGGCAGAGTCATTGTTTTTATCCTAGCAGCCATATCCCAGCTGCAGCACAAAAAATTGTCCAATTCTTAAAAGAGACCAGATTTTAACTATTGTTTCACCTTAGCTACAGCTAAAAGTACTGCTTCAGTTTAAATTTGCTAATTCACACTTTCCAGTGCTCTAAGCACTTCAGAGATTTGCTTACTGCAAGTAACAAAAATAACCCAAAAACTCAGCAAAACACAACCCACTCCATAATAGCTTTGATTATTTTCACTGAAATTTTTGAAGTGTAGCACACAATGCCATTTGGGAAAAAAAAAAAGAAAAAAAAAAAAAAGAAAACTCTACAAAATTTTAAAATAATCAGAAAGAAAAAGTAAATGTTACTTTAGCACTCATTTATTTACATATATGTCCTTAGATTGCTATATGTCTTTGGGTAGGGGAGAGTATTTCCTCTCCAAACTTCTAAACACATAAGAAGTTTATTCTAAGAGAAGCTATAATGAAGAATAAGATCTGGACAGCCTGATCAAAAAGGAAGCAACAACTACCAATGTACAAGGATGGCCAAAGAGAGCTCTGACTTTCAGCACTCCACAGTCAGTCTTGGATGCTCTGAAGTGTTTTTAGTAACTTGCAAATTTTTTATTTTATATACACTAGAAGACACTTCAGAGGTTCAAACTTGCTATAAAATTTTTATGCTCAACAAATTTTAACTTTGCATTCAATGAATGTTAAATATGTGCATATGGAAAAGTTGAAATGTAAACTATCTTCAGTGCAAAAAATGTACAAAAACCTTGACAATTTCAGTACCTAACACACCTCTGTACACCACCAGTTATGTAAATATTGGCCATGTTCCAAAACAGCAGGAACAGCAAGATGCACTCCAACTGCACAAAATCCAAAACAATAATGGGAGGAAAAAAACCCAGCTCAATTTACTTGAAATAAAGCACTTATTTTTATTAGAATAGGGTGCCAATGGACAGGAATTTTACTCAGCATTCACCACCACCCTCTGTTTTTGTTTTTGTTTTTGTTTTTAACATAATTCCTAACTATTTAGTTCTCTACTTGCATTGAAAACTGTAATGTAGTTTTCTCATTTTGCCTGTAGGAGGAGTGTTAGGCAGCTAATAAGCACAGTAGTATTTCAACATTGCCAAAATAACCTTAATTAAAGGACAGACCATTAAACATTTTTCTGGCTCAACTCAGAAATTTCCTACAAAATTTCAAAATCTAATAATTAAAAAATAAACTTAAAACAGTTTTTTATTCCTCTAGTAAATTTTTTTGAAACCTCTACAAATTATATTCACAACTTGTATTGAAACTTTTTTTTAAAATTGTGATCAAACAAGGCTAAGTTCAATTTCTAATATGACAGCATTATTAGTCTCTTCACACTATGACCCATGCCTTCAAGGTGGAAAAACATGTCTGTGAGAACTAAAATTTATATAAAGCTGCTGGCATTCCTCTCAGTTCAGGGTAGTTAAGAAATTACTGCTACAGAATTCTAATACAGACAATCTTTTTCACATTTCTTCTAATGTGTCTTTAATCTTCAACTGATTTTACTTTAAATTGTGGGCTAAATAGTTAAAAAATGCATGGATACAGGAAATAAAATTAGCAAGATAATTTTCATCTACCATTATTGCATTAGTACATTCTCATGGCTAAATCAGATTTTATCAGAATAATTTTTGGCCTACAACCTGAACTAGTTGTCATTTCATAAGAAATTTAAGGAAGAACTGCAAGATGAGACCTCTTATAATTTGTTTAGGCTGAGACTGATAATTTTTCAAGTCAATTACAACAGACATAGGAAAAAGAATAGATTACTAGTATTGATTGCTATAGGTGAAAAATATTGAATCAATAACAGAATTACTAAATAATTTTTTGACCAATAAAAATATATTATATTGTATTAACTTGAGTTCCAAATGCAGTATTTGCAGACAAAGGCAATAAAGATAAGCAGTAAATTCAAATTGTCTCACATGCTTAACTATTAGTCTCACAGAGGATTAAGCTGTAATTCTGAGGCAACTTACCTGTGACATCAGTTTTTATGTCTGCAAGTTTAAAAAGAGGTGCAACTTTTTCATAATAAATGTGAGTGGCTTCTCTTTTGTGGCTGCTTGGGTTAACAAACACTTTCAAGGATTTGGGTCTGTTTTGGAAGCCTAAAAAGTAAAAAAACATTTAAGATTACACACAATCCGACCATTTTTGCAGCTCAAATGGATTTTTAAAATCAGAACTATCACAACACTTTGACAGGATAAGTAAATTACAGCTCAAAAAAAGTCTCAATTTCTTCTTGCATGTCCACTACTTATCTTTAAATTACAGCATTGATTAATTTTGTGTATACAGCTAATAGTAGGAACCAGAAAAAAAGTGTATATGTTATAGCCTAGTTAAACCCTGATTCAGAAGCAAGGTGAGTGTGAAGTTTGGGCACCAAAAAAGAAAAGAAATCCAAACATAAAAATGTATCCTTGTTGGAATTTAATATGACTCACTCGCAGCGGGCATACCAAAGTAACACCCAACAGAACTGACACCACAATCCAACACTTTTCTTTTCTGAGAGTGCAAATCAAACAGTCCAAAGGAAATTTCCTCATTGTGGAAGAGGTCCAAAAATACAAAGAAATAGAAATTTGGCAGTATCATTTGGAAATCTGAGAATTATTGTTCATTTAGGTCTTTGGAGTAACAAACTCCAAGGAAAAAACTCTGAGAAATACTGCTATGCAAAGCTAAACCTTGTCTTGCACATTGATCCCATGAAGTAATTTTATTATTTGAAAAACAGCATCTTGTTGGAGAGTAAATAACTCATACTAAACCAATAACATTACTTTTCAAATTCCCTTTTCTAGAATTCCTGCAATTGCCATGGTTCAGTGAGGCTGCTTTGCTACAAGAAGCAAGCAGAAGTGTGCAATACTGCTCTTCTTTGGGTGTTGATTTAAAATACTTGATTTGAACAATTCTAAATTTTGTTTTAGTATTAGGGTAGACTATCACTTTCTCAGCCAAATAAAAGCTAGAATATCTGGCAAGTGTACTGCTTTCAACATTCAAGAACAAAATTAGTAGTAGCCCACAACTCCAAAAGGAGCCAAGAATGAAAGCACATTTTCCCACCCCATGAAGAATATTACTTCAACTTTTACAGCCACATGTACCTTCAGAGTGTCAGCAGGGACCTCCTGCAGCTCATTCCAATTACTCTCCCTCAACAATTGAACAGGAACAATTACTCAAAGAAATTGTAGCTAAATGCTATTTCAGCATTAAAGAGGAAAGTATTCCTTAAGACCAAAACATAATTATAAAAGTGACAGAGATTATTTTTTTCATTTATTTAAACACATCAAAGAATTTTGAAAAGAAAACTAGCTCTTTTTCCAGTCTGTGTCAGAAAATTTACATTTCTTAAAGATACTGAAGGAAATTATGGCATCAATTTTCGGCTAAAACGTCAAAATCATACACAAAAAAAACCCCAAAACGTATAACCATGTTTATGTCAAAATGTTACACAGAGTGCCAAGTTGCACAGCAAATTAATCCTGGAGAGTCCTGCATGTCTTCAGTAACAAGCACCTCTTCAAGCACCTGTATTCAAAAGCATCTCTTTCAAACAGGAGAAAAATGAAAATACAGGACTTGGCGAGGACAGTGGCTGTGCTGTAGGGAAGAGTTTCTGCAAACTAACTGCGCTCTCCTTCTCTCCCCTCGGCTGGCGGAACCAGTCTTAGAGGTGCAGGACTCAATATCCAGCATGATCAACAGACGGCTGGGGATACAAGCACCATAAAGTCACCCCAGGACATTGTTCATGAGGACCCTGATCAGCTACAAGAACAGTCTGACAAAAGCCTGAGGATATTCAGTTAGACAAACCCCAAGCCCGGGAGCTGAGGCAGCAGAGCCCCGAGCACGGGCTGGGCCTCAGAGCCCCGGAGCGGCCGGGCACGGGGGAGCCGTGCCTGGGCAGCCGGGAAGGGCAGAGCTCCCTGGGCTGCAGTCTGTCCAAAGGATGTCACTACAGCCTTGTTCTCAACATCTCCGGAGCCTGAAGCTAAAAAAGCCGCCCTCACTTTGAGACCTCCCAGCACAAGAGAGATGAAGTGCAGCAAGTGCGACGCGGAGCTGTGACTGCAGCAAGGGGCTGGGGCAGGCCACGGCAGCGGCCATGGCCTGGACAGCCCCAGGGACAAAACCGACCTCAGTGCTTTCCTTCAGCAGCTCTGTGGGAGCGACAGCCACCAAGCCAGGGTCCCTGCAGCTGCAGGGACAGAGGCGATGGACACGAGTGGCACCAGGAATATTCCTGTGTGAAATAAAGAAAAGCACCCCTCACAATGACGGCAGGTAAGCCATGGGTGACATTGTCTATCCTTAGAGATTTTCAAAACTTATCTGGACATGGCTCTTAGCAGCCTGATCTTTATTAGAAGCTCACCTGCCCTGAGCAGGAAGCTAGAACAGATAATCTCCAGCCGTCCATCCCAACCTAAATTCTTCTTGATTCTCTGGAAACAGAAAGAAGCACTGCAGTGGAATTTCTTGTTACAGGAATTACAACATAAACAAGGAAGACTTAACAAAAGCTCCCAAAGACTATTAATACCTATAAATAATCCTCATAAAGACGTTATAATAATGTCTTAATTGAAATCTACTAATGGTATTGTTGCAGTCTTTTAGAAGTTATAAAAATATTAAGACCAAAAAAAAAAATTTCTGTGACGTTATCATTTGCCTAAAGCATCAGGAAAAAGTAAATGGAAAACTTATAAGAATAAGGACTCCTGCTTCAAAAGAGAAAAGATTTAACTAAATTCATAAATGTGCTGTCATGTTTCTTATCTTATTTACAAGAAACTATAATCAGCTGGTCCTCCTAATACTCAACCCCCTACCAACACCCAGAGCTAAAAAACTGTAAAAACTGACTTCAGTCATGGATATCTAAATATATCTTTGAAGTTATGAAAAACCAACCAAAAATACCCCCCCAAACATATAAATATAAGAATACAATACACAAAGCAGGGGGAAAGAATAGGAAAGTACGGTTTGTAGAAGTAGAGAAAGCAGATGAAGTGTCAAAAAAATTCTGTTACCCAGACAGTGCAAGTTACAGTTCTGCAAAACAGACATCAGGAGAAAACTGAAGGGATAAAAGCAAACATCACTATCTCACTTCAATGTTTTTGCATATGAGATGTAAAAATTTAACCCTAGGTGGCAACATAAAGTTTCAAAAGAAATCCTACACAGGCAAAAGAAAACAGACTTTTTAGTTGGTGGGGGGAAAAAATATCCTAAATTTTTGAGGAAATGGTTGAATTCAATTTTTTTTAAGGAACAATTAATTCATTTAACCATTCTAAACCAGAAACTGTATTTATGATTATGTATATTGGGCTATTGCTGAAAAATATATCAGAGTTAATACATAAATCCTAGCCAGATTTTCAAGAACCAAATGAATTCACAGCATCAAAGTATTAAAATATTCTCTTTGTGACAATTTGAACATCAATTTACTTTTTTAGAGAGATAAAATATTTCATTGGCAGAAATATTTTTCACAAACAAGGCATTTGAGCGGAGATGGTACACTACTGAAGTGATTTTGTTTGTGCCAAATAATTGCCAACTGGCAAGAAAGGATGATCATGACAAAATTTATTACTTTATCATTCCTGGTGTGCACTAGACACGTTAGAACACACCAAACAACTGAGTTTAATGAAAGCATATCCCGTAACAGTCAAAGATTAAACTTTCAAACAATATTATTGTGAAGCTTCTTTAAAGTGTTTTTTAAATAATAATCTTTTAATTGTCTTTAAACGACATCTATATGAATGAATCAATGTCATTGACTACTGTGTGCAACTGATCCCAGTCTGCCAGCCTTTTGGGGCTCTCCTAACTGGTATTCTGGTATTGTTTTCCCTGGCTGCTCCATTTGAAACGAGCCAGCAGCCTAAAGCAGGAAGGCCAACTGTTCCCCTAGTACTAACAAATGTGCTAATATGCACTAGTTTAAACTTGATCTATCAAGTGAATCAGTGAACCATGAAGGGTGGTGGGTCAATCAGGGTGTTCAGGAAACAAAGGCTCCCGGGGCAGCAGAGACGCTGTGCTCAGACATACATCTGTGCTGCTTTCAGGGCCCGGCCTGAGGAAAACGGGTTTATGTTACAAAAGTTAAGAGCCTGGAATCATGTCATTACCACCTACTTTTATAAATACTTTATATGGCATTAGGAATATTATACATTGGGAAAAACTAACAATATGAGGCAGAGTTGTTAATGTAACTATGGAAACACCGCTGTTAATATTAACTAACCTAAGTTAATGTTTAACATTAATGGTTTAATTAAAACTTCATGCATGAAGTTTCAGGCTTTCATATCAAATCCCCATGTGATAGATACTACAGAACAGTAGATAAACATAAAATGCACTTTGTGCTTTTTTTGCTGCTTTATCATTTATTCTTAACAACACTTACTGTCTTTTGTTAGTTTACAGAGTTTTTAAGTAAAGCTTTTTCGAATCAACTGTTGGTAAATCTTATCTTGTTAAAAAAAACAGATGAGCGCTGACAACTGTACATTTTGTCTCATTTTTGAACCTGCCTCAACCCATTAAGAACCACTGTGTATTTGCATGTGCAGAGGATTTTAGATGAAACAGTGAATTCTACTGACACAGTGTGTCCCCTCATGCCATACTCATAAATCCTATACAAAAAGATGTGATGCATAAATGGAAATCAGTGAGAGTGGGGTATGCACCAGGGCTGACACGAGATAACAGCACACTAGACCCAGTCTAAGTTGCCCTTTGGGGCCTTCCAGGAGCCAGCCCAGAGCCAAGGCTCCAGAGGTGCATGAAGATGGCAGTGGTTATCTTAGAGCAGTTTAACAAACACACCATGTACAGGTCAGATTTCAGGAACCTTCTATCAGTGAGCAAGCTCTTCATATCTAGCTGGCATGCACTGGAACAGCAGCAACAGCAGGCAGAAAACAAGAGCTTACTTAAATATGGGAAGATGGTGGTACATATATTTTGTTACCCTGTCACAAACACAGAGAAAGTTGTTCCTTAATCAATGTATATGCATAAAACCCTAAAAACTTGTCAAAGAGTAAAGTAAACAAGTAGAAATTGCATTTATCTGCAGAGGAAACACACCTGTCAGCAACATGTACTCCCATTTGTCAGAAATATTATTGATTAAATACATATTTTATATATATATATATATGTATATATGTTCTACGTTGATAAATCACCTGCTTTTAATTTGATCCAGCCCAGAAACAATAAAAAAACCCTTCAAGTAAACAATGAAGCAGTTGATGAAAAATGACTTTGCAATCACATAGATTGGGGAGGAGGGAGGGCAGGGAAGTAATTTTTACTATTTCAGAAGGATAAAGCCAAAAGCAGCCAATCTGAGTTCATTATCAACACCAGCACTATTACAAACAAAGAAAAAGGCTGCAACAAAAACTATGAGGATCCATTACTGTTTCACACAGAAATATCAGCCACCAAGAAATTAACAGAACTCAACTGCACTGTACACTTTTAGTTCAGACTTAGGAGAATATACACATTAGCAACTGGTATGATGAGGGTTTCATGCAGTTATTTTTATCTCTCTGAGTCCTGTTTATTCCCGAAGTAGAAGACAAGGAGAAAAAATGTACTGATCAGAGATCCAAAACAAATCTGTACAAGGTCTGAGCTTCTGGAGAAAGACTGAAGCAAGAACTTGAAACAGCATTGCACAGAACACTTTTTTTTCATGTTCAGGTGGCATCCAATTACAAAGCCATAAAACAGAGACTGCACCTCGAGGTCAAGGCAACCTGAGCTAGAGATACTGCAGCTTTTTTTTCTGTGAACATATGGTATCACTGCTCCTGATAGATGGAGAGTAATCTAGGAACAAAACAGACATTTGCTCCTTATGCAAATGTCCTTGCCTTTATGGGTAGCTGGAGATCTACAGGAATCCTGGCACTTCTGCAGATTGAGATATTTCACGATAAAGTCTTTCAAAAGGGGGAAAAGGAAGGCACTTTTTAATACACATCTTCATTGGGAAAATCCAAAGCATACTTAAACAAACAATGCAAGGATGCCCCATTAATAACTCATGTTGTTTCTTTATTATCTGCTTGTGAAACTTTAGTAGAAGTGCACTATAAATTCTTATTTGAAGTGTTGTTACAAACACTGCAGATGTACAAGATTTGAATTCTGTAATCTGGCTCAGTCTTGACAATTCAGCTGGAGTTCTAATAGTATATCACAAGATAAACTGCTTTTCTTCTGTAATAAACTCATTTGCCATCATCTGTAAACAGAGGCACCCTTTGGAGTTAAATCAGAGTTTGATATTGGGGAAGAGATGTCATTTTGTTTATTTAAATCAAAAGTGTGCTACATTCTGTGCCTTTCAAATATAACCTACAGTGAAAGACTTGGATTTCTTGTGGGACTCTTTTCTCTATATGGTGAATATTTTTTTCTTAATTTTGATAGAGCTTTCATAAAATAAAAAAAAAGAAAAAACCCAACCAACCCTACAATTGGTTAAACAAAGCATCCTGAAACTAGCATTAGCGTAGGCAAACAAAGAAAGGTATTTTTAAAGTAAAGAATTCCATCCCATCACTACTGTCAATAAATTTTTTATCAGATTATCCAAGAGTCCTAGAGAACCAAAGAGCACTGCCACCTGTGAATTTATGAAGATGAGGAAAGTCTCTTCCATTAGTCTCCTAAAGAATATGGAGGTCTCAAGTGGGATTTCATAAACCATCACCAGAAAGCTCCTGAAGAGTTCCCAGAAGTGCAACTACTGTAGCACCATCAGGTGGGATGCAATTTCAAGTGAAAATATCAACAAAACATGTTATTTGTTTTAGAAACAGATTTCCCAGAAGACTCTTCAGTCAGAATAAAGAAAACCACTTATTTTCAGTAGCTTCCAAAACTCTCCCAAAAATAACATCAATTTATTTCATTTTTACAGATACATTAGTCAATTATTGTCACTTTTCTAGATTTTACACTTGACTATGTAAGACTTCAGTAGCAGACATTTACCAGAAATAAGATTCCTATCTGTGTCTTAATTTCCACAGGCAAGATGTTTCTAAGCTTCACTCAGCCTCATGTATTGCCAATAGAAATTAATATGACATCAACCTCAATTAAATGCTTACCATTCAAAATTTCCTTCAGATGTCTAAACCATGACTGGCAGTGATCTTCACTTAAGTTATTTAAATGGATAGCACAGTCTGTAAGCTTATTCTCTTCTTTATTCAAGCATTTAAAAATTGTGATACCTAACAAAGTACCACCCTTTTTCTGCCCTGCAAAACGACGACGTTTCAGTTTTACTGAAAATACATCTTTCATTTCAATAATCTCCTCTTGAGCCTGTAAAGCCACACTGGAATCACCTGTAAGGGGAAAAAAAAGTAAAAAGAAAAGCATTACTAATGTGATTGGGAGTAACAACTAAAACTATTGTTAGGGCTTCATCTCTAGGTTCACTTCTTGCATCTGTTCATCCTTGCATTGACACTTATGGCATATCATTTCCCTCAATCACTGGTCGTTTATTTTACCAACTTTGTTACGTATCCAGCTGTACAAACAAAACTATTTCAAAGAGGTTATTTACTCAGCTTTCTGGTATTCAAAAAACAGTTTCACAGTCTAAGAAAAACATTTTTGGAATTCCCATTCAAAAAACAAATTCTTTATTCTATTCACCTAAATCATAGAAGTCATCCTTGTAAATCATAGATCAGAGAGGGTGCTATGACCCAAGCTGAGTATATGCTCACTGTATTTTTTCATTTGATGCAACTATTGCCTTTTGTGTTTACATCAGAAACATATCAGAAAACAGTTAAGCAAAAATAGACAAATAAATCAAAAATGTGTTACCCATCTTTTTTTTTTTTCATTTTTGCTTTTGAATTCAGTTTAGAAGACATGAAAAACAGCTTCAAAAAAGTTCTTGTGTCAGTTTGAGATCCTGACCCCAGGGGAGATTCGTGCTAGGCTAAGGGAAGGTTTTGTTATCTTGGGGCTGTTATTAACATGGATGCTGTGGCTGCAGATGCTACCACTTCATTTCCAAGGGCCTTTTGGAGATGTATCAACTGAGGCACTGTGGTACAGGCTTCTCCCTTTTCTGCTCTCTTGAGCTGCGTTCCAGTTCCTCAAAAACAAAGTCAAATACAAAAACTGAAGGAAAAATGTCACCGTTCCTGTAGGTATCATTCTTTGGACGCAGAAAGAAAATTTTCCCTGCTTTCTTTGGAATTACAGCAGATCTGATACAGCATACCAATAAAGGTCCCTTTGCAGCCCAAGGCAAGAAATGCTAGAAACAAGAAAACGTCCCCAAATCTAGCAACAACTGTGTCAGCTGGTTTCTCAATAGCAAAAACTGTAGCAGATTCTGTTTGATGAACAGTTGATACATGCTGCACTGGAGTGCTGGGAAAACCTTTTAATTGTCACCTGGGGAAAGATGGACAGCACCCCCTACTTCATTACACCAGATGAAGCTGAGGCTTTCAGAAAGTCATACACTTTTTCTGGGCAGGAAAAAGACAACTTTGTCAGTTCTTGTAACAGTTTGATATACTGGCTTTCTCAACATCATTTCTGGGAGGAGACTATGCAGTGGTCATCTCTCTGCCCAGGAATCCTGGATGACTTCTCCTCAGCCACAGCTCCTCTCCTCTCCACAGCTAAAGCTCAAGTCAATATGACTTCTCCTCACAATTCTCAACCAATTCATTTTTTCCTCTTCTATACCAAATAACCTGTGACAAATAGAAGCATGACCTTGTTATACTTCCCACATATTTTTCCCAACTTGTTATACTTTATCATCCTAATATCTCCGTAAATCAGCTAAGGTGTATTACTGGACTGAAATAATTCCAATCTTAGCAGAAATACTGTGAAAAGTAAATGTTGGTGTGCATTGAGATAGTACACAGGAAATTATCTGTAGTGCATATTTTCAGAAGTACACAGCAAATAAACAGGAGAAAACTCACCTAAATAATTTTTTTAAAAAACCTGACATAAATCCTGAAGTATTGTAACAACTACTGTAAAAGTATTTTCATTAAGTGTATCCTTTAAAAATGAGGGAACTGAGAGGGGCAAAAATACTCTTTGATTCCATTTGAACTATGATTTTACACAAACTCAAAATGGACATTGTACAAACTTGGTACTAACATTACCAAATCCAAGATCTTAATTTTTGTCAAACTTTGTACTGCTCTTCTAAAACATTTAAGGGTAAATAGTCTTTGTAGGTCTGAAAAGGGAAAACTGTCCAAAATTACCTAGAACTGCATAGTTTAGTGCCTACATTAAAGACTTGTTTTAACTTTTAAAAGAGAATTTTTGAGGGGTCTGCTTATGTTTTTTCACCAAGTTTCACTGTCAGACCATACAGTACACTGAAAATGCCAGAACACAACCTCAATGTTTTAGGGAAAGGAGTGAACAATGACACGTGAAATATAACCACAACCATTCTGCAGCAATAACTGTGCTGCAACATTCATTTCTCCAGACCAATACAGCTATTCTAAGTGGGTTTGCTTTTTAAATACTTTTAAATAAGTCATACTTTAAAATAAATTATATTTTGGGTTTAACTCTTAGTTTTGCTGAGGATATCATGAACTCTATTATGCCAATGTTATGGATGTGAACCAAATATAAGTTACAAACATTACACTATTTATCCTGCACAAGTCACAGAAAATGAAAGCCTGATAAAACACTTTTTCTTCCTCACTAGCTTTCATAATGACATTTAGTCTTAAGCCAGGTAAGGTCTGCATTTTCTTTTCATGACTATTTCAGCCAGTTACTTACTTGCTTGTGCATCTTACTCTGTATTTATCAAATTCTTATGTTGCTCAGATGCATATCAAAACTTTTGATATTTAAAATAAAACATTCTTACTAGGCAGCACTAGACTTTCAAAACCACTATCTGACTTTGCTTGTTTTACAGGGATACATTTCCAGATGGATCCTGGAAAAGGATATAAACTCTAGGAATGCTGAATTGTAAAAAAAGTCATCCTCAAAATTTAATTTCTAGAGGAAATGTTGAACTAGCTAATAGGATTAGGACAGCCCATTTTTACTAAAATTGTAAAAAAATCTGCATAAAATCCCAGGCATATTCTATAATTTTCATTTTCTCTGCTTATTGAAAATAAGACCATTGCAAATGCAGTAACATTTTATAAAACAACTCAGATATAGAAAATTTCAGTCATAAGCCATATTTATAAAATATTTCTAGAATGAGATAGCAACCAAGCTTACTTTTGCCATAAAGGATATATTGGATAAAACACTTCTTTAAACTTTGAAAAGTATTGGCTCATTAGTATCATATTGGTTATTGTGAGCAGTTTCAGGACATTAACTGTCCTCTCACATTACTTAGAAAGATATTGGGTACCATCTGTTCTTGCAAGAGATTTAAGTATACATCTATTAGATATCATGCTATTTATTTAATTCAGTACCCACTTCCCATTGTTGTATCTTCTGAAAAAAAAAAGTCAATTTAATTACAAGGAATAAAGATAATCTCTTCTACCAGGCTGCCCTGTCATCATGAAAGCGGAGAGGGAACCTGTATAAAGTAGGTTACAGGCGTTAGGGAAGAGCAAAACTAACAGCACTTAACATTTAACAAAGATCTAACAAAACCAGAATATATGGCACTTTAAAAAAAAAGTTACTATAAGCCAAGGGCTTGTCTAAATCAATCTCAGCACATCTGTCTGATGTAGAGCGTAAACAGGATTAGAGTTGGATTTATCTGCTTGACGCTAATTGTGCTCAGTTTCTGCACATGTCCACTTTTTTTTTCCAAATACAGCATGAAAAAAAAAGAAAAATCTGCCTGGATAGATGAATCTCTAGGAAGTTTTATGCCCCTGTTTATCATCTCACTAATTTCAATCATGAGCCTATCCTACATTTTTCCTGTTTATGGTAGTCGAGTCTCTTATTTAACAAAAAATTGTGTCTAAATCAACCATACTGAGCTAAATCAGAAGAAGAGGAACTAATACACTCAAATGGAGTTTAATTGTAAATAGTAAACCAAATTTTAATTAGTTAAGGGTGTTAAACTTGGCTTTAAACAAAAAGACTACCTCATATTTACAGCAAAATTGATGAAAATACACACAAAGAAGAAAAGCAGTACTACTGAAAAATAGAACAGTTTTAAAGCAAATGTGGTATTTAAATATAAACACCAACACTTCAACAAGGAAACCACTTCTTGGACTGTTATCTTACCACAGAGGCCCAACATCTAGAAGTGGTACTTAAAGACTTGATTTCCATAACAAATACCTGGAGTACATGGAAAATAGCAGAAAACACACATGAAATGTGACTATAATTCAAGTACAAGAATTGGGCACAAAGCAAAGAGTGTTATACTCCCTTGGTCACAAATGTTTCCTATGACCTTTGGCAAGATATCTAGCCCTCCTGACTATAATGAATAAATAAATCTTTTACACATTTTAGGCTCTCTGTCGCATTACGTTCTCATAGTTTACTTCCTTAATAGTTGACTGATATAGCTGAGTCCAGTATCATTTAACAGAAATAATTAGAAATTTTAAAAATCATCAAGACCAAAGCAAAGAAAATGCAGTGATCAGTGCTTATTAAAGAAGTGTTTTATTAAAAAACTTATTTATTATAAAATTAATCACAGACCATCCTACACTGTATGAATACTACTCTCAAAATAACCATTCGGGACATACAATAAGACATAACTATATTATTATAAACACAAAAATAAAATAAATAGAACTAAAATTTAAATTAGTTCTGACAGCATGTCTATAAATCTATAAATATTTATAGACAGCATGTCTATAAATATACGTTTAGGTATATTTATTATAATATCTAATGCATATAAACCAGCACCTATTAGCCCATCAGTTACTAAGCCCATTTTTCCTGACTGTAAATCAGCAAAGCAGAGTAAGCAGCATGTGGCTGATTCATAAAACCTCAACAGTTTTCAGCTACTTATTGATTAGGAAGGGGTGGCAGTGAGAAAAGCACATATGATCACTCTTGTCAGAAAAGTCAAAAAAACCCTGTAAAGCTTTTCTGGCTATTTAGCACTTATTTAACTACTCTAAACATGAGACAGAAAAGCTATTTCAAAACACATGAATTCTGAATGATTTCTTATTTCAAAAATATAGGTCATGCAACAAAAATTTGCAAAATTTGATGCTATGCCTCTCACTCTCTTCTGCAAGCAGAGAAAGCAAAATTCCATCTTCTGCTTGCCAAAAGTATCAAACAGTAAGCTGAGGAGAAGGTGGTACAGGGCCAGCTTGGGGAGGGGCTGTTTTTTGTTTGAAGATTAGTTTTACATTACTCTAGTCCTTTTAAAAGGTGCTACAGGAGAAGTTTAGCACAAGCAAGGCCCTAATCTAGAAACACATTTTTCAGACTGTGTGCAATGACCTGCTTGGGAGCAGCAAGGAGCTCAGAAAGTACTACAAGGGACTGAAGAGATGCATCTCAGTTTCTGCAGAGCTGGAGAGAAAAAGCAGGGTGCAACTACTCACTTCACCTTTTAATGGCAGCTCTTCACTTGCAGCAGCAGCTGTGTTCCTTCAGGGCAGAAAACTGAGCTTAAAAACATCTGACAGGAATACAACCCATTTTCATTCTCCTTCTCTAGAGAATCTTAGGGAGAAGTGATGTATTTTGCCAAGCAAATGCAATACCTTGCTGCTAATCCCTCTCTCAGTACAGACTCACCTGCCATGCCTGTGCAGTCCAACCCTTTTCCTGAAGTCTGGCTCTGGGCAAAACCCAGCTGAGTCAAATTGAGTCCCTGAAGTAACAGAGGTTGCCCACTTTTCTTTTCCCCTGCCTTAGTCTTCTGGCAAGTTGTTTAATATAACCAGTTCAACACAAGTCCTATAAAACTAGAGATGCTACAAAGTGCTAAGAAAATTCACAGCAGGGAAGAAGGAAGAGCTGGGACTGTCTCCTTTCATCAGCAGGAAGCCAACATGGCTTGAGCCAATCTGCTGTGCATTTTCATTTCCAATTGCTAACTCCCCAAATATCACACACATCAACAAGAGTCAGCAAGAACTGGAAAAGATGCACAATGGCTTATCTTAATTCTTTAGCGCGCTAGTGATATCTTAGACATTAAAAAAAATTATACTTCAGAATAAAACTCCGCTTTACAAAACAAAAATTATGCATTCAATGATGTTTCACTGGACAAGGAGTTATTCACTATTCTAGTTTAAAGTAGTCACCTCATTTTAAACTACTATCACAGATAGGTACCTCTAAAAAGACTGTTTTTATGAAGAATAATGGACATATTAAAAGAATAAAATGCCAGAATGGATTTGTACATCAGGTTTCAATTTTTCAACACAATACTAACCAAAACCCCGACAAACCCAGTAATTTTCCAATGCAAATCTCAGTCATGGGATAAAGGTTTACATTACATGACAGAATAATTTCACTTATTTCTAAACAATTTTACTATATTCACAGTATGGGTAACTCCATCTAAAACTGTAACCTTTCATTTTCCCCTTTTGTCTCTCACCACTTTTCAGATGGTTCTTCCCCCAAGTCGCCACAACCAGCTGATTCCAGCCCCTGTTCTCCACCATATCTGTTAAAAACTAATCCTCAAGCTTCTGAACATCCTCACCAATCCAAGAGGGCTGCTGCACATGCAGCCCCTGTGCACAGCATCCTATCACAGCAGCTGGAGGAAGGGCAGCTTTAGGGAACATTTGGTGTAATCCTGAAGTCTTGAGTTGGACCAGACTCAAGCATTTAAAATGTGGTGAAGTTTCACTACAGCTTTAAAAGATTGCAATAGGCAAACTTCTGAAAGGAACAACCATCACCAAACTCCTTAGTTCTGGGTGAAACAAAAGAACAGAGGATCCCATACTGTAAGAGCAAAGTTTAGTACAGCTCAAGGCTGGTTTGCTGGAGCTGATGCCTTGTGCAGAAAGGCCAGGCTTGGGGACTTCCCCTCTGAGCATGACCAGATCTCAGAGTGACGCTCGTACGCAGCGTCCTGGGTCTGCACGATGCCCAGCAGGCCATGGGAAAGGCCTTTCCTCTTGTAATGAAGCTCATCAGACATCTATCCATCAAGCTTTCATTAGTGTCTTCATTCAGCTCTCACACAGAGCAGTGAGGTACCTTGCTTATTAACTACAGGCTGATGGCAGAATTTCATTAGAAAAACATACTGAAACTGACAGTTTGAGAAGAAGTCAAATAGCTTATTCAATAAATACTTCTGCAAAAAAACATGATTGAAACTTTAGCAGAAGGCCTAATGCTGTTCCAGAGAAAAAGTTTCACCTTAAGGAAGAGTTTCCCTTTCATTCTACAAGAAAGAATTTGAGGGAGATGATGAATTTAAAAATAACATAAAGATCTATTGGGAATAATGCTAGAACAACAAGGTAAGATGAAAGGAAGCAAGGCAGACAATGACTGATTCCCATCCTGAAGCACTTGAGAGGACGCACAAAGCAAAGGCTTTGCTTTTAATAATTACATTTTCTTATCAACACCACAGCAAGAAAGAGGTCACTGGAAATATACTATAGAAAGCTCTACATTTTATATTAAGAATATGGCCCACATACTGCCTAATTTCATAATATGATTTGAAAAGTAGCTGCAAACCTTTCATTTAGTGGCTGAACTTTTGAGGCTTTTTATTTAAGAAGAGGACTCATGTAAGAAACTTCAGAGTAACAACAGGGTAAAAAACGTCATTGATTTCCATAATTTCCCAAAACCTCTGCAAACATATGTATCAGATTAAATGACAGGTCTTATACAGTCCAACCATACACCCATCATAAAATGGAATTTATTTGGAGAGAGATTTCTGAAATAAACAGAAGACTGGTATCTAGTAGCCTACAGGATTTAGCAGAAGGGGCCAGCAGAGCTGAAATATACTAAAGAATCCTCAAAGAGGAAACCTGAGCCTAATTCTACATTTCCTCAAAAACATCTCACACATACACAGTATTTTGTACCTACTAATTTATGTTACAACCACAGCAATTACTTCTGTCATTTCAGAAAATAAGGGGAAGTGGGGAAACGAATAACCTCTAATAGCCACAGGACATTACTGAGTTTGATTAAATACAAGTTAATAATTACTTTTACTTGGAGTCTTATTTGCACCAGATCTGCCTCTGCCTCAGCCTCAAATACAGATTTGGAAATCATCCATACTGATAAATATCAGTGTTTCAGGGAACTCATTATGTCTCAAATATCTGAATTTTAATCTCTTCTGGAAAAGGTTTTCAAGAAACATTTTTTTCAGGAAAAAAAAAGAAAAAGCAGTCTATTCTAAACACAAATCAATTTCCTTCTGTAAACTATTGATAATTCATGTACCCTAGCAAGTCATGCTTTTAGTTATCAAAGCATAGCTATCAGCTGCTAGATGAGCTCATACATGAACTTCTATGTGTTTGGCTTTATCCTCATTGATCTCTGGTCTATTTCTTTTTTTCAGAGATTTATGAAGGAAACTCTGCCTTTCCTTGTATCATTGTATCTGCATCTCCTGCACTAGCCCAAGGGCAAGAGATTGCAATAGCAGCACCAGAATCCTCTGACAAGCATAAAACCCTTCCCTCACCCCAAAGCTCAGTTGCCACTTAGGAACAGGAAGAATGCAGGCTACACCACTTTGCCTGCAGGGGTGAATGAATCCTATTTTGTTCATGTATACCACACTTGTAACAAACTTAAAAGCAACAAAAACCCCCCAGAATTTCGTTAGGTGATCTTTATAATACAGATTTTTTTCCCTCTTTCTCCTTATGGATGCTGTTCATATTTCTCTAATTTTGTAAAATATTTTGTCATATTAAAAATACAATTTATATTACATGATAGATGTACAATAAAAAAAATACTTAGAATGCAACACCAAATTTAAGGTGTTCTTAGTCAGTTGTGCAGTATACAAATTAGCACTTCATATAAAGAGAAAGCTTACAAAATGCAACACTCCAGAAGATTTCTGGTATTACAGTTATTTTTATTATATAGAATTGACTTCATTTGCAATGACGCATAATCCTGTGACTGAGGAAATTACATTCTCAGACTGTCATCAATTTTTTTTTTGGTAGCTTAACACTATGACAAAGCTCTCACAAAAGATTTGATACCAATATGATGTGACACAACTGAACCAAACCTTAATTTCACTCACAGTGAGAAATCACAGGATTGAGTAACACTGTGCAGTCTTTTAGAAAAGTTTATTGCTTCCAGATGGATGCAAGTTTCCTTTCAGCTCTGATTGTATCTTCTGTACACAGGGTGCCAATGTTACCATAAATATAGTCAAAAGCAGTTATAAAGATAAATTATTAAAATATTGACATAAACAAGCTCAGACAATAGTTGCTCTCTGCACAAAGTAAGGACAACTACCTTTGAGTGCTGTCTGTCTCACAAATGTTCAATACAACACGCACACCCTTTTTACAAATTACAGCCCCGTACATGAAGGAGCACAAATTTCCACGGTATCCATGAAATGATTTCTAATTCCAACTGCGTGCTCTTTGCCCCATGTTGTGTAGTGCCATGTGTTTCCCTGCATGGTGCACGCCACCAGGACACCCACCTGTGCCCATGTATCTGCACTGAGCTCAGGGCACACTCACTTCATTTAGCAGCAGAACTGCAGCCCACACACTGCAACACACCCTGTCAACAAAAGTTGTAAATAATAAATATCTTTTGCTAATTTAAATTTTGGGCCATATGCCTCAGACACTTATAAAGGCTATCAACAGGTCTACAAAATGTTCAGCAGAAAAAAAAAATCAGGGAACATCTGATTAGTCTATAAATATATATATATATATAATATGCCATTATGAAAATTAAAATACACTCAAAATTATCAGGTGAAGTCCTTAATTTGATTTGTTTTAATATTTTATGTTGTTATACCACTCAGAAATTACATTAAAAAAATGGTAATGAGTCATTTACAATATTGTTTGAAATTTTCATGAGAACCTGAAAAATCTGGAGATCTCCATTTTGAATTGTGACATAACCAGTGCATAAAGCAGGATAAGTTAATGCATTTCAGAGAGCACACAGAATTCATAAAATGCTTTGTGAATAAAGCTTCTACATTGAGTACCATGAAATTCAAAATTAAGTATAGAGATAACTTTCACTTTTATATCAAACTACATTAGTATAATAAGTTATATACAGAAACTTCCTATTTCTGATTGCTTTAAACCAGAGCCACTCATAAAAAAAAAACCCCAAAAACACTCACCTCAAAATGCCCCACAATGTCTGCTTTGCATCCTGGCATGCACCAACAACTTCTAACAAACCTGTCCAATGCATTTTAAGCAAGTTCTTTGGTATATACCACCAACTCCTCTTATCTCCAGTATGGTAACTGCACGTGCACATCACATTTACATATCCATTCCTAATCCTATTATTAAGTACTAAAATCAAACAGAAAGATGACTGATTGATGTATTAAAAAAACAAACGAACAAGCCAGTTTCTGATCAGTATTCACTGTTTAATAAACACGTCAGATGACAAAGATACACTTCAAATCTCCCATAATACAAACAAATTTTTACTCCCCCAAACTTTTAAATGCTAGCATTACACCCATATGCACAGGGATTACCACTATGAGGCCGAAGTAAGTATCTTACTTGGAGATCCTATGAATTTTACTCACAGCATCATGATCCTCCATATGGTTGCAAAGTCAGGGAGCAATTCCCATTCAGAGTACCCACACAGCAACAGAGAAATGCATCTTCAAACCCTCCAGCACACACTTGCACATGTGTTGTTTTTACTATTCCATGCAAATTTTCCTCTATCACAATATTAAACCTATTTTGTTCATCTAAAAGTTAATTTAACAAATACCAGTTTCTACGTGTATCCAGCCACACATTACAATCATACAATAATCTTTGACTTAGCCATAAAGTGAATTAATGCAAGAAAATTATCACCACCTGTGTTCAAGAAATAATCAGTATTGATACCTTGGCAAACATCTTCAAGCTGCTGACATAAAAAATGGAAATGGATGTTTTATATTAAGGGTTGTCTTCTGTGAACACCAGAAATCTTCTCAAATATATTTATGGAAAAATACCAGCAAAACATATTGAAGTTATAATTTTTCCTTATTTTAAAGTTGAAGTAAACCATTTGCAATTGTTTCAGACTCTTATCCTATACAAGCCTAACTATGTCTTTGGAATTTACCTTCCTTTCTCCACAACACAAATAAATATATTTAAAAACCCCAGGATTATAATAGTTATAAGTATTTATATGAACAATATTTTCAAGGGAATTATGGCTAAGAAATTCAGGTTTCCTATACAGTCTGCTACTGCACTGTAATTCTTAACCAACATTTAATAAAATTAACCCCTTGGTATTTTGTCTGGCAAAGAACATACCAAATACCTTAAACAGTATTGTTCCACCAATAATATTAAGTACCTTGCAAACGGAAGGCAAGGCAAACCAAAGTTCAAATTTTATCATCAGATCTTGCTTGGCACTGCAGACACTGGTGGAATTGCAGACTAGTGATGTGTGAGCTTTTACTCAAAATATCATTTAAATATAATTTAACTGGTTTCTGGTATGTAAGACCAGCAATACCAGGACAGAGCAAATGTCCATCTGTCCCAGTATCTTATATCAAACCATAGCCATAAGCAGATGCTAAGAGAAGAGAAGGAATAAAGGAAGCATTTATTCTGTTTCCCACTAGTACTTTTCTATTCCCCACCTGTTTTCATTTGGGACACCCTAAACTGACTGGGGTTTCTACACATTTAACAGCACTCAAACGAGGCCTTCCATCTCCATCTGAATCCACAAAATCTTTTAGCATCAACAATCCTTTGGCAGTAAATTTTACACTTCTCTTAGCTATTCATTTGGTTTTCAGGCTGGTTCTTCTCAGCCTTATTAGATGCACCATATTTCTTACGTTGTACATCTGCCACTTACTTGGTCCAGGCCCTGTCTCAAGTACCTTCCTTTCAGACCAAAAGGTGCCAACCTGGTCTACCACTCTCATCCAGAAGCCATTATGAACCTTGAACCATTGTCACCCCTTGAACCTTCTGAGAACACCAGAACTGCACAGCATTCAAGATGTGGTTAAATAACTGCTGGTTTATAGAGCATACAAACATCTGCTTTAGTCTCTATTTATGTTCTAATTGTCCTTAACATAATAATCCTGACAACTGTTTAAGTGGCAGATGACATTTTCCACATGATAAACCTATAATCATACATATTAGGAATGGTACAGCTACAGCTCCTGATCTTTATTCCAAGCTGATGGCATTCAAATAAGAGATCGATACATCACATTATGTGTAATTATTCCCACTCTTGGACTCACTGTCCTGTTGCCTAGTCAAATCTGCAAAACTGACATGGCTTTGAATTTGTGCTGTAGGAAAGAACTTACTTTATTACTCTGCTCCCACATAAAATCAGTATTGCTAAATGCTAATGAAAAAAACAGTATCTGCTTTAAGCAAGACAAACATTCATATACATAAAAATCATTGTAAGTTCAGTACTGAATTTCTGTGTGTACCTTCCCCAAATGGTTTCCATAAAAAAAGTGAGACCTAGGGACAAAATTTCAAAATCACCACCTGCTCGTTTCCATCATATTTTAAATAATTAACCACTCAACAAATGCAAATTCTTAAAAAAAAGCTCTTATTTAATTTTAATTTGTACTATTTGTACTACACTTAAGAAAAGAAACAAACATTGATCAGCTACTCCTTCTCCTGCTAAGCAAAATTGTTTTCCAAGCCAACTCCAGTTACTACTAGCCTTGTTTAATGAGTGTGTTGCAGTCAAGTGACCAAGAAATATTACATTTGATATTAAATATTCAGAATATTGTTTTTCCTTAAATAAAAACAGTAAAAAATTAAAAACGGACAACTGTATGCAATCTTTTCACAATCACTGTAACATACAATACACTTAGGTTTACAGAGAATGTGTCAGCTGCAGAATCCACTGAATGAAATCATGAATCTGTTTGAGGTTTGATGTTGACGTGAGTTACCATGATCTCTAACCATCTAACTGTTAGTGTATTATTCAGTGGCACTATGATAATTTTGATCCCTAGCTAATCACCTCACTCCAAGTTAAATTACATAGATGTGACAGAGCAGGCCTTTGGGAAACCCCAAACCATCCAAGTGTGAAATCTTTCAGTATCTTTCTTGACAGAGCATTTTGACAAGTCTCCAAAAGGCCATGCAACTAACAGGACAGCAGGGAGAGGACTTGGACAGGAGCAATCTCATTTTGAACCATCTTCAGAACAGTCAACAGATCAGTCAGGCAAAGATGTGCTAATTTCACACAGAAACCCAGCAAAGTAATTTTAAATTTTTTCCTATTAACCATTAGCAAGAATTTTCACTCCTTAGAAATACATAAGCTTTTTTTTCAAATGCAATTTTCATATGTTATTTTTAAGTGAAAATACTTATTCTATCTCTACTATGCTGTACTAAAACAATGCAGAAAAATGTAACTACAAGATAATTTTTAAACTTTTGTCAAATGACAGGAGGGTGATAAAACAATGAGCACTAAATTACCCAAACTCAGATCAGTATGTGCAAAGCAGGATTATATTTAGTTATAAGGATTTATTGCTGTTACCCTTAACTTGATCATTCACGTGTCAAATTTTGTTTTTCCAAGACTGTGTGCACTGTGTAAAGATCTGTTTCCAGGATACCTATAATTGTGCAGTACATAACATCTGTTGCTTTGCATTTTCAGAGCCTCACAAAGAACACTTTCCTATATTCACTTGAGTGTATGGACTGGTAGAACAGATATATTGTCACAGTTCAAATAAACTGACAACTACAGCAACTATTCAGTACTGAAAAGCATCCAGCTAACTGCCATCTGACATTGCTCAAACAGGCAAAAGCCAGGAAATTCAGAGTTCAGTACTGAGTTCTGTTAATGAACTAGCCATTTGTTTAAACTTGCAACACACAGGTGAGAAATAGCCACATGCTAGACTAGAGAACTGTGAGTAAAACCAAGTCATTGAAAAAATTGTTGTCAGAGATTTAATATATTCTATTCCTATGACAACTGAGAAACTGGGGAAGGAGGAAGTTCCACCAGATCTTAAACAAAAGTGAATTGTGTTTCATCAAATCCCTTACAGATAGGCTACCAGACATCAAGTCTCACACAAAAATTCAGGCTTACAATTTCTTTTTTTTTTTTTATAACACCTGGTTTTACTGTTCAAATCTGCTCTTCAACTAAAGGGAGAAGGGTTCCTAAATTGCAAGACAAGAGCTCCAAAACTACTTCCCTAGTGAAATAGTTCGAGATGTACCATCGACACCTTTAGTCCACAGACACCAGTATTTTTGAAACAACCTGAACAATTGAAAGGAAGATGTTCTACTCACTTATTTCAAGTCAGCAGTTAAAAATTTAAAAAAAAAAAAATCGCAACCCAAAAAATTGACAGTTAACGTCTATGAGACAGGAATCAATTTAAAAAAGGATCCTGGTAAAACACAATTCTATAGCAGTCACAGCACTAAATGACAAAAAGGTCAAATTTTGAAAGGAAACAGCAGATACCACCACAAAACTAGCAGATGTTCCTAAAGGATCATCTGTACAAAAACATAAGCATATGTGAGAGAAATCCAACACTATCACAAAATCAGTTGGTGTCTAACATAATAGCAGTTCCTTATGGCAATATGGTAATACATGTATCAGATACTCAACACATTATGGTTTTTTGTCTGCACATACTGTTACAACATAAGTCATAAAAACCAGGACTGCTGATTTCCTCAAAAGGAAAACATGAGTTCCACAACCCACTAATGTTAAGGTACACAGACTACTCAGTTCTTCAGGTTATGTTCTCAGATTTTCAGCCACTTAAGCTTCTTCATAAATTGTCTTAGTAGGATAAAAATATCTTTTGAGTACTGCATGTGTTGAATTAAAACTTCCTTCAGAAGGCAGTGCGTAATATAGCCAGATATACCTAAATGACACATCAAACAAAAAGGGCTTTCTTCTATCCAATATCTATTTGTTTGGAGTTTACATAATTGCAATAGTATCTATTATTTATCTGCTGCTTCTGTGACATACATAGTTAGCAAGACATTTACAAGGAGAGGAAAATTGTTTTTCTAAGTTTAGTTTTATTGATTCCAACAAGAGCAGATGACAGACTTTTCTGCTTTTATTTCTATTTTTCAACTGCAAAAAAAACCCCATGGGTTTTCCAATTGACTACCCTTAAAAGTCAAGATAAGCAGGCAACATTTGATGCAATAGAAAAAGACAGAGGTGCATAATAGAGGGGTACAGATTCAGGGATGATACCGTAAAATGACAATCAAAGAAAGAATACAACAGCATCTAGGATCTGAAAGAGGGGCTAAAAATATTGGTGTTTCTGAAGGGCCAAAACCCAGGATAATTAGGAAACTGAGATAACAGACTTCTACTTAGATAAGGGTTTTGACTGTGTTTTTTTAAATGACTTTAAAAGAGCATTAATTTACACTGAAAAAGGGACTCAGTGTTACAGCACTATTGTGGATATGAAAATATCACTAGCATGGGCATCAAAGATTGGTTAGCATATCAACTTCTTTTTTAGTAAAAAGATTGGATTCTCTTCATCATGCTATATAAGCAGGACCATCGATTGACCCTTGCACACCTTTGTCCAAAAGGCACAGTCAAAATTTGTCAACTACTCTGCGAACAAGAAAATTACAGAACCTTGATAACTTTTTTTTAATAAATTCACATTCTACTCCTCATCACCTTATTATGTCTTCTCTAACTCTCCAGTGATTCCCCCCTCCAGTATCAAACACCCTCCTCACACCACAGCATCACCCTGCATGTCTGCCCAGCAACAGCTCTAGTGTCCCCTCCGTTCACTCACATCCCTCTCCACAGTACCCACAAATCCCTCCCACACCCACAGGGGACTGCACCAAAACCCCTGCACTCCCATAATATATCAGCTCAGCCCCACCACAGTGCTCCTGATTGTCCCCTGATTCCCACCTATCTTTCCTCAATCCGCCTGCTCAAAAGCCCTGGCCAAAAACCAGCACCAGCTACGCCTGGCTTGTTCCTGGTGTGCCAACTGCCCAGTGATGCACAATGTGCCAAGCACCCAGCCAGGCACCATCCTTGCTCCCCAGGCAGGAAGAGGAGAGGAATAAAGGAAAACATGGCCTTTTCTGTTGGCAAAGACTTAATTATTACACAGTGCTACAGGAGAAACAAATGAAAAAAAGAAAAACCCCAACCACAAAAGCCATCACTTTTATCCAGGTCTAAAACTTGCTGAGTTTATGGCCTACAAGAGCTTAAAGATAACACAAACCACAAATTCATCAACAGAACCTTTGTTCCTGGAACAAAGATTTAAATATCTGATCTCTCTCTTTGGAGGTAGAGAATTAAAGGCCCTATTAGATATCCAGTGTATGTTAGCCCCTTTCAATGTGAGCAAAGAGGTGCATAAATGTGTGAAATGCAAGAAAGAACAGAAAGAATGAAACAATGTAAGTTGTGCCACAAACACATGAACTGATCTTCTGATAAAGGAAAAAAACCCACGTGGACAGTCAAGATATTATGTTCCAAAGTCCCCTGAAATAAAGAACAAATTTTAAGACTCCATTAATTAGTGTATCCTATTTCCATAAGTATTTTTAAATTTCCACAATAAATTGTAGATTAGTAAATTATTTTGCAGCTTCATGCAGCATTTTTCTAAAAGACATAAATTTTATGGACTTCCTGGAAAATATTTGACTGTCTTATAAGTTCAGACACCATGGGATTGTTTAAAACTGCATGCTTCCTTCCTTCAATATACATCTTAAAGCCATACATTAATGTGGCACATGAACACCTCACTTTCAGTTACACTTCAGATTTTTTTATGTCTCTTCCTTAAAAATAGTTTCTCTGTTTGGACAACAGATAAGCCACTTAGAGAAAATATGTTCTCTACATGTCAGAAGTAGAATTTGAAGTTTGAATTTGGTCCTCTTGGAACTTCAGTGATTCACATTTTGTAACAGCCAGTTTCCATTTCCATTATTCCTGACTGACCGATAGACTGACAGATGTCTTACTTTAGAGATCCCAAACAGACTATTGGTATCTATTTCAGCCACATCTGTTCCTAAATAGCCTTGGCAATAGGCCACTATGCACTCGGAATTAATTTTAAGTCCTTTATTGCTGACTCTTTCACTGTTGAAATACATCAGTGATTCTTTTTCCTTATTGCTGCACTTACATAGAATACCTATAAATCTATATTTTAGATGAGTATCTACAAGAACTATAGCATACCATATATAAGAACAGTACAATTAAACAATATATTGATTAGTTTTAATTCATTATAAAAATGTATATATATTGTTTTTATTTTATTCACTATGAAATATATATTCAATAGTACATTAACCTCTGGATTGCTCCAAGATCTTATTTTCTTGTTTGTTAATTAATTTAGAAATTATGTTCAATTACCTATATTTAAAAAGCAAGTTTTATCCAAATTATTACTATTATTATCCAAATATTCAGCTCAGCCTGTAAGCTGTCAGTCAGAGAATAATTTCATATGCCATTCAGTTTAGTACACTACACAGGCAAGAAATCATACTTTAAAAGTTTTTCATCATGATCAAAATCCACTAGACTTCACATACTAGCAAAGCACTGGACAAGTGTCAGTTTTGTTACACTTCCTACCTGACAGATATCTGCTGAAAAACTGCAATTATTGTTAATTGGGAAAGTCTGTGGCAAACTTTAAAAACATGCTGGAGGCTTTAAAAACTATCAGAATTAAAGTCTTTATTTAACAATGGAAGAGCCATATGCATAAAGAGGATACAAATGATCTTCTGGGAACTGATAAAAATCACATACAATATTCAAATCTGTACATAAGATAGTTTTCTCTCCACTATAGTTTTGAAGCAGCACTCAAAATGAGAACATCCACAGTTCAGGGCTGGATTATTAATAAAGAAGTCTTGTCTTTTTCTTAATTTCCATGATTATATTTATAGCATAGGAATGCCACATAGAAAGAAGCTAGAGAAAAAACCATCAACTACCACCTGTGAGCTCTGCTTCTCATTGGGGCACCCGGTGCACTCTATAAAGCAAGCACCCAGCCATGGGTCAGAGGGGTTCTGCCTCCAGTGAGGAGAAAAGGCTCAGCTGAGCTGCACACCCAGGCTGTAGCTGCAGCCTTTCCAAGGGGGCAGCTGAGCCATGCCTCACACTTGTCCACATTCCCACCTGACACATTCCTTCCCCCAGGCTCCATGCCCAGCCGCCTGCCCAAGACTCACTTCTGCCATAAGCTTTGTTATAATAAACAACACACAAAACTCATAATGCTTATTTGAGAGGTAGGAACTTTGCTCTAGAGTGAACAACAAAAAATCCTCAGCCAAGCATGGGTAGCCAAAAACCTCTTGGAGACAGAAGCTGCAGAAAACCAGAAGAGAGTAAAGAAGGAAGCCCTCCTGATAATCAGGCTGCCTAGAGCCCCACAGGAACAGACAAAGGGGCAGAATTACACATACATCACTGTGACACAATTGGGCCCAGGCACAGCACATGTCCCCTGCTTGGGAACTTTGAGTTAAAGCTTTGAGCTCTGGCAGAATCTGAAGGAGCCAAGGCTGCACAAACTAGCACATGTGAAAACAATAATCGGAACGGTAGAGCTGCAGATGACAAACTACAACTTCTGCAAGACAGGAATTCATCTGGAGAACTGTGGGGGATAGGAGGTTAGGAAAAAAGGAAGAAAGCAACTACCTTATAGTTCTCTAATTTTGACAGACTGTAGGATTTGCGGTAGAAGAAAGACCTTTGCCTAAAATAGGAAGAATTGCTACATACAAGTCCAAGCAAGAGCCATTCAGCAGCACTTGCAAAGCGTGAAGACCTGGCTTGACCTCTTAGAGCCTAAGGCAAACTACATGATGAAGCTTTTGGGTTGGAAAGAGCGTGCATAAGCCAAATCCCAGTGGAAAGATTGTCCAGAGAGCCGTTAGCCATCTCTGAACACTCCACTGGTGTACTTATCTATGAGACCCGACCACAGATGGCTCCTCCCAGCACCAGTACAGAACACCCCAGGGTAAATGCTACTGGGAGCCAAGAATGAGGGAGAGAAAAAACATTCAAGCTCCAGAATCTGCGTTTGACTGCTGCAACTGCAGCCTCTCAAAAATGAAACTACTCAGCAGCTCAGTGCTACATAGTATAAACCAAATTGTCACAGAAAGAAGTTTCAGCATATATTTAATACATGTGCAATAAAAGCCCAAATCCTGATAAAATTGGCAGCAGCTTGTCAGTGCTGGTTTCCATAGGAATCCTGAAGTCCTGCCATCTGCTATAGTTCTGACTTTGGGCACTGTATACTTCATTACCTTTCAGGTGCTATGAAAAGTTTCTGACATCTGTAGGAAAGTAGCAACTGAGAGGGATGAATTTTTCCTAGGGAAGCAAACAAACCACACCAACAAAACAAAACAAAACAAGCCAAAAACACACTAATCCCAAACCACAGAATATACTCCCCATCTCTGGAAGCATGGAGCAATATACACCCAAATTTATTCTTCCTGTCTGCACCTTAATATCCTTCACAGATGACAGTTACAAGGCAATTACAGACCCTAGTTCCTGATATATGGCAATTCAGCCTACATCAAAGGAGGCAGAACATAAAGTGACACTCCTATTAGAGCTCTACACACAGAACTAAATAATTAATAAATCACATTACAGATCACATACACAGAGACCTGTAGTTAGTCCCAAATGAAAAGGAAGAGAACCTTCAGCACTAAGTAACAGCATTACTTAAGGCTGGCTCCCCAAGAGGAAGGACTGTGGTGCACCCGCACCAGCTGCAGGGGTGATCAGAACTCAGTGGTCCTGCTGAAAAGCAGGTGTTTAAATGTGAGTGCAGCACTACATTACACTGTGCAGAGGAGAGGAGTCTTCAGCAGGGCATGGCTGTGTATTTGTTCAGTTTCGGTAGCTCTGGTATCCCAACATGGTTACATTAAATGAACCATATTGACTTCATCTGTGAGCATCTGACTATTTCTTTGCTTCTCTAAATGCTGTCTCTGTGGCTATGAGACCTTACCTACAGGAACTTTTAAGTTCTGTCCAATACACTTCTAAAACAAACGTGGTATTTTAAGCCTGGACGAGGTAACCATGCCGTCCTGGAAGGCAAACATGCTGCCTGGAAACTGCATTCCTGAATACAACTTTGATTTTTCTTTCATGTAAACACTGGGAGGTCACTGAAATAAACAAGCACCCTTAGGAGTGTGTACGCAGTTTTAAAACTGGGTATATGTTTATACAGTTTCTAGGAGAAAAATATCTATTTGGATACATTCAAACAGTATTCCTTTGGTTGTTAAACTTTTGTGTATAATTTGTTTCACTTGATCAAATCCGTTAACCACATTTGCTCAGCGTGTTGCCGTGTGAACACAACAGAGCAACGACGACCTGCAACAAGAAGCCTCATCACAAAACTCAGGTACATCCCACAAAACCATACTCTCCTGTCTGTGCTCTAGTTTATGTACCTGCCAAAGAGTATAAGCCGGGAAAAGCTGATGCCGCAGAAACAAAATCAAATCCTCTTACTGCTCTGCCTGGGGCTAAGAGGCCATAGAAACATCCTCACTACCTTCTGTCCCTTTCGTATGACCCACCAAGAAGACACGACTCTGGCCAGAGAGAGTTGGTTCAGGTACAAGACACTCAAAGCGCTATGAACAAATTCTTTTTCTTTTCAGTCAGCAAAGTAACCTCGAAGGGAACAGAGGTGCCTGACCGCACTGCCTTTAAGCACTTGACTGCAATCTCGGTGTAGGATGACTGCCCCGCGCTGCCCGGAGAGCCCCGGCCGCCTTTCCCCGCTCGCCGCGGGAAGCCCAGCTCGCCCCGGCCGCGCCGCA
>JANPWX010000313.1:2041887-2105385 GCA_024734555.1 Trochalopteron elliotii
AGATCCTAGTGCCTTGCCCTAGTGGGTCTTTCCGCTTGAATAGGCACTGAGATTAAATGAGTCAAACTTCCTCTTTCATTGCACTCTCTTTGCACTAATTGCTTATGCAAAAATGCAGATTTGTATTAATTAGTAACTCCACTGATTAGTTCGGTGGTATTTTCACGTAATAAATCATGCTGCAGACACGATTTTTGGCACATCCCCAGTAGTGGCTCAGGATGCAATAAGTTTTCCATATTAAATAAAATCTTAGCCTAAATCTACCTTTTCGTTGCAGGTACACTGTGTACCACCTGCTGTACGCACCTGCTACGGGAAATTACCTTCTGTCCCTGGCAAGCCTCTTTCCTTGGTAATGTACTCCTCTTCACAGGGTGTAGACTTAAAATGGGACACATGAATCACAGAATCAAAGAAGGAGAGAAATCTGATGTTATTTTTAACCCTTTCAAATGGATAATGCTCATTTTTAAAGGGATGAAAGATACATGTATCTATGTAAGATACTTCAATGTAGATTTTTTTTCTTTTCTTTCCTATGCCCAGCCACATTATCTCCTTTTACAGTACCATTCACTGTGTGCTCAAATTATCAAACCCAAGCCGATTTTTGTTTTGTACGTTTCTTTCTCTTTCCTTGAGCTGCAGAGGCCAAACTGCAACAAACATCACGCTTGTTAAC
This sequence comes from Trochalopteron elliotii, assembly GCA_024734555.1. Lineage (NCBI taxonomy): Eukaryota > Metazoa > Chordata > Aves > Passeriformes > Leiothrichidae > Trochalopteron > Trochalopteron elliotii. The sequence continues at coordinate 2,042,573 of JANPWX010000313.1, forward strand.
TGGAGCTCACATCTCAGTTGGATACAGAGGCCTCAGCAGCAACAAGGCTCCACAGCATCTCTAATGGTATCTACACAGTACCAAACCCAGCCCCACTTGCTTGTATCATGAAACATCTATAAAAATCTCTCTAGATCACACACAGCCTCCACCAGCTGAGATCTACATGTGAAAAACCTGTCCCAATTCTTTCTAAAAATCAGCCTAGATATTGCCTTTCTCCTGGTTCCCTCAGACTGAGTGGTCTATATTTCACACCGTGTCCTCAAGCAAGGCAGCACAAGGCATTGGTACGATATTTACCACAATAAATAATGTCAGTTGGTGCAGTGCTTGTTAAAAAGAATGGGGCTCCAAAGGAATATAAAAGATGATGACACTGGTGTCATTTCCAAACAGGTGATACCCTCAAGGAGAGATCCTGACCAGTCTTTGCCTCTTTTCTGCTAAATCTCTCCCTCACATAAGCAGGACTGTTGCCACGAACACACTTGTAGGATCTGGCCTTTGGCCTTTGTCTAAGCAGTGCAATGGGGTGGAAGAGCATCAAACACAGGTGCTAGCAGATTATCCAAAGCTTTGCTGAGATTAAAATCTTGTCTCAATATGAGTTATTGCATATTCTCTAAATAGAAATCTCCTTAGTGGTGACTTTAAATGGTCTGCTTTTGTTTTCCTCTGAGAGAAAATAGCAGTTGAACCCCAGGCTGTGCACATAAAAGCTTATGTGTTTGTTCCCTATGGCCATCCAATCTGAACATTTTGACAACATTTTGCACTTCCTAGCAAAGCTATTGCTTCTGTTAGTGTTCCTTTATTGAAGAAAGTTAAAGCCAAAACGCTCTTAAAGGGTTGTACACAAAAATGGTCCTGATTAATCTCAGAACATGGTTACTTGTTTAAGCAATATCCTGAGAACAAAACAAGAAAGGTTAAATCGATGATCCACAGGGATGGAAAAAGAGATTCAAATAATCATTAAATCTTATTACGTAATGCGGCTTTGTTTTTACCTCTTGGAGTGAGTTCACACCTGAGTCTGTACTTTAACTGCTCCACAGTGAGCAGGGCATGCTGGAGAATCATTTCCCATCACAGTACAGCGTCACCTCTACAGCTGTAGAACAGAAGTAGTCAACTGAAACTCTTGCTAAGCATTTTAAGTGTATATGAGGATATTCTTAGTTATACACATAACCACATTTTAAGAGATTGCCTCTCTCTGCCATTCCTGTCACCGGTCCCTTTTTATCCCCATGATCACCACTGTTAGCTCACAACATTGTGTCAAATGCCTAAGAGTGTGTGTCATATGTGACTGCTTTTCAGAGATGCTCCTGGGACATTAACTATCCCAGCTATGAGTATGATTATCCCAAAACTACCCTGACCCGATGTGCTCCTTCTCTGTTTCTTGAGGAGGTGTCTCAACCTCTAATCCACAAAGGACAGGATAAGCATTAGATAGCACACTTTGTTTGTCCTCTTTCACTGAAAAGATTCACATAAAAGATGGTATCTTGTCATCTAAAAAAAATAATTTTTGTTCTTATATCACTCCCTGCAGAATGTGACTTTATTGCCCTCCATTGGTTGGGGGCAGTGTTAAAATTCACCTACAGGATGTATGGATATATCAAGGTCCTAGGACTGAAACCAAGCACAACTTAGACATAAATAAACTGCAATCATGTTCCAAGGACTTTCAAAGGCAAATGTCCATGAGAATCAAAAATATGTCCAAAGCCCAAAATATTTTATTTTAAGTTCTTGTGCAAAATTAACTTTCTGTGATCTTTTAATAGGGAAGATGCAAACCTTGTTGAGGTGTTCAGTGTTGGAGAACTGATGGCTGTGACTCTAAGTGATTGTGGGAGCAGCATGGACAAACTTGAAGAAAGCAGTAGATGAGGAATGATCTCCACACTGTAGCCAGTCAGGTGGCCTTTGGAGAAAGGCTGGCTGTAGTGGAGTTGTGGCATGAGCAGCCAGTGATGCAACAGCTGAGGATGTTCTGGTTGGAGCAATCTTGCAGAGAGACATCCTTAGTGCTGAGCTTTAGTCCAAAGCTCTAGGTGGGAGTATTTCTGAGGTGCTGGGACTGAAGTTGTGTGCCACAATGCACACTCACTTCTCTCGTGTACCAGGTCGATCTTTCCTATTAATTTGTGATGACTCTTGGCCAGGAAAGCATTTCTCAGTCATTATCTGAGCCCAGAGAAAAGTATGTCTTGAAAACCTGTAGCTCTCCCTCTGATTTGGGCCTTCTATCAGATTTTTTCTCAGTGCTGAACCTTTGCTTGGTTTATGTGGATTCCCAAGAGAGGAGGAACATACTTGTAAATCACTGTTTTCCCTACAACTGAGCTCCGGTTACATGCTACTATGATAATATAAATATTTACTCATTTTGTCCCTCTTCACCCTTGCAAGTGGATAAGAGCATCTGGCCCTTTGTTAGTAGTCTATTGTCAGTTTGCTAGAGCATCCAGTTGTTTATGTTCACTTGAACAAGAGCACATAAATAACCCTGCTCTCCACTGCTTTGAAGAGTGGGGTCACTGTTGAAAGGAGACGTTAAACCTCTCTTTCCAACAGGAGTGGAGAATTCTCACCTGGTTATTCTTCAGGTGGCTTGCAGATCTGTAGTTGACAATTTCACGTGAAGGGCAGTGGAGAAAAAATCTATGATTTTTGTATTTCTGTATATTTATCCTTGGACTTCATGCTGTGGTATTTACAGAATCTTTTTGGCGACACAAAAGACCTCAAAACCAATGACAAGACAATGGAGAATGAGATCTAGCATTTTTAAAACTGACTTTTAAAAAGCACTGGTGGAAGCATAAATACAGAGTATAACATGTGTTTTTTAAAGATCTATTTCAATCTATTATCTGTAGTTCCTCTGTATCCATGTTATCTCTAGGCAGACTGATGCTCTGTAAAACTATCAGTAAAGAGAATGACTACATATTCTTTCTAAAATTAATTTAATGGTTACAGTTGTCCAGGACTGAAAAGCAACTATCAGCAGGTTGTTTGGTTTTGTTTGGTTTTCTTTTAAACTGGGGGGTCAAGGTTCACAACAGCAAGAATCTCTGCTTCTGATAGATTTGTACTTCTAAAATGATTTATTATTGAAAAGGGTTGGCAATTTCATTTGGTGTCAGGCATATATACTCGGTCTCAGGGTAATTTATAGTCCATTTCTTCTACTATAGATCCACAAGTAGTTATAAGTTTCTTGGATCACCTTGATTTCAAATTTTGTGTTGAAAGTTTGGGGCAGCTCATTCAGTAGCTGTGTGAACAAACAAGTGGAAGCTGTGAACAGGAAGGAGCAGTAGTGAGGAGTCAGCCTGGCCCATGGTTGGCAGCACTGTTGTATTCCCACCCCTGGATTAAGGACTGAGAAAATGAGCCCGAGTGTGACCGTGTAGGTACATGCAGCACTTGAGGGCTCAGTAAAAGCCCTGTGATTCCTGCAGGGCATTACGTCACCACGTGCAGTTGGAGAAATGTAACAACTTGACACTCTTCAGGGTGGGAAAGCTCACTCCCTCTGCCTACTTTTCTATTTCTCTCTTCCCTTTGCTCTTGTTGGTGTCATCTGCTCCATCCTCTGATACAGATCTGGTGTCTGTGAGACTCAGTTTGGAAAACTCTTTTGTCACTGAACTGGCTACATTGGCTCATAGAAGAACTGGCAAACACCTTCACACACACAGGATAAGAAGCAGAAGTACACAGCCAGGAGCAGAATAAGGACAGGGAGAGAGGGGGAAAAGGAATAGATGGAGACCCTCACTTCTTCTGCTGCAACGTGGTTCTGCACCGAGCCATCATGACTGGTGGCACTGCAGCATTTTCTGCTCCTTGTTAAACTATCTGGGACGGACCTGCTGAAAAGATCTTTACCAGGCTAGATAAACATTTGTTCTGGTCCAGTGTGGAATCACTGTGCTATTACATTTACAGTATTTTGTCCTTTTCCTCATTTTTAGCTTTATAGGAATGGCAGAATGGAAGTCCTGCCTATCCTAGTTTGGATCTCTGAAAAAATGATCCCTGAGATGTCTTCAGTGAAGTTGAAGTCTCCCTGGATGGTTTAAGCCCACGTCATCCTACCCATTGCACTGTCCATCTGCAACGTGTTTCCTTCTCACTCCAAGTAAACCCCAATGTGTCACCTGTGCTCGTTCACTCTGAAGAATAGACACACAGTCCTGCTTAGATCTGCATTCTCAGTTTGAAGAGATAACACCTCTAATTTATATAGCTAATAGAGTTGTTTTGGCCAGCAACCAAACTAGCAAGAAAATATCCAGCCAAATACCAATATTCTTTAAGACCAGGTTGGTGGGAATTCTGTAAAAGGATTCACAGCAATATTTGGGAAGAAACAGACAAGAGTCCATATCAGACTCAGAGAAGGAGGCATTGGGTCCATTGCTTGTGGTACAGGACTTCATGCATTAATCATGAGAAGCTTGCTTCTAACAGCCTTAATGCTAACATTTATTTGATAAAAAGATTTAGTGTTTTCTATGAATCCTTTTTACAAAGGATTGAAATTGTTAAATGGACTTTATGCTAAAGGCAACTTAAGAGAGGCTTTGCTTTGATTTTTTTTCCAGTTAAGTGCAAGAGAATATATCTTCATTTCTTTGCATTGAGATGCAAATTAGAGATAATGTTCTTGACCATTATGGTGGGGTAGTTTACAAGAGATGGAAAACAAGCCTTTAGTGACATACAGACATTAGAATATTAAAGGAAGCAAAAAATAATTGATCAGATATTTTGCTTCATACAGGCAACAGAGGAGAAATGGAGCACCTGCAGGAAGTTTATTTGTGTGTATTACTGCCATGGTGGAGAGATGGATGGCCATGGGGGCAGTGCTGTGCAGATGAGTGGGAGGAGTGGGGGAGGACGTGAAACCAGGTAACTTAGAGCCATTTCTGTGCTCATTTGCCTCCTGCATTCCCAATCAACTTCCAAAATAAATTAGAGAAGATGAAGAATGTCTCCAACTTATACCAGCTGCCAGTTGCCTTGCACAATTAAAATGTGCAGAGAAGTACTGCTGTGCTCCATGATCTGCAGGGGCCATGGAAGCTCACAGCAGTTATTGGTGTGTCCTCAACAGGGCCCTCTGCTTGTCATCCAGGGCCATGCCATGGTCACACAGCAGCAGGATTCTGTCTGTGGGTGCTCCATCCTGCTCAGAAATTGCAGTAGTGTCTGAGCACAGATTCCTTTATCTCCACCTCTGTCCTCAGTCCAGCTCAGCACATACATAATTGAAGATGGCACAGAGGGGTTGCTATAAAGTCAGGAACAAAGTGACGATAATGTGATGTGCTTTAAGTGACCCTCTTCTCCTTTGCAAAAATTGCCTGGTTTTTGCGGCAGAGAAGATGGGGATGACCTTTTATTGTGTACTCAGTAGAGCAAATATTTATTAGATTGTGAAAATAAGAAACCTAACTCCCTCAAAAAAAAAAAAAAAAAAGCTATCTTCTGTTTGCATTTATTTGGAAAAAAAAAATCTTTCTTACATATTCTAGACATGAAGCAGTAATGCTCTATGTGTTCTATTTATTTCCATGTAAGTAAATCCATATATATGTATGTATGTACTGAAGGATTACAAAGCATGGTACAAATTATACAATTCATATGCAGAAAAATAAGTTATCTACCGCTAGTTTGTGTCATTCTGTTTTATTAGTTGGCAGAAATAAATATCTGTATTGACATTTCATCTTCTCCACCCTTTATAAGTTTCGGGGCCGCAGTCGTTCTTCCTGCCGATCGTGCCCACCAGAAGATGGCACTGACGAACCTGTCCTACAGACAGACCCGAGAAGGCAGAAAACCCCGATTCACAAACCGGGTCTGTGAGGGTGAATACAAAATAATTCAAAAGGCATCTCTCCTCGATAGTATTTGCATTTAGGAAGGACTTAAGACTTTGGGTTTTTTTCATTTTGCTCTCAAACATGATGAAGAAGAGGCTAAAAGGCAACCAACTGCAGTACCTAGTGAATGCCATCTGGGTTTGCCTAGCGAAGCACATTGTTGTTTTCTCAAGTCCTCTTATCAAACTACAACACTGATAAGCTTTCAAATACGAGATCTTACGAGCAAAAAAGGGTTTTCTCATATAATTATTATTTATAACACCTGTTTTCTGAATGAACAATCAAGTTACTTTAAATAGAACTATAATTCTTACTGAAAAAAGGCACTTTAGCAACTTCGTGTGGAAATACATTTTTTCAAATTTTAATAAAAAATGCAGAAGATTTTCTAGTGACATGAACACTTCCACCTTTTAAATACTTATCTGGTATATACTAAATATTTCTTTGGCTTTTTGAAGAATTTCAGTAAATTCATACTCCTGTCTTAAAATGCAAAACAGTGCCTTTGGATAGGTTCCTACTATTGAATGACAGCTGAAGGGATGTAAATCTTTCAGATTTAACAGCAGAGACATGAGAGGAAATTAGCCACATATCATATTTTTGGGGAAAGTCTAGTAACTTAAGAAAATGTAGAGATTACAAGATGGAAACTTGCTCACATCTCTTTCTCTCCAATAGCTGTTACTTCTCATGAAGATTGATGAAAATGTCTTCAACATGATCTAAATGGCACTTATGCCTCAGGGTTCACTTCATGTCTTTTGATGCGTCCCTGATCAGGCTTTGTTTTGGGAGGTGTGATGGTATAGGACCATTAACCGTTACCAGTAAGTGCTAATGTTAATTACATTAAGCACAATCCTCCAGTTGGTCCATCTGTTACTCATTTTTTATGTGCTACCTATTATTGTTTGGGGTTTTCTCTGTGCTCCAGGAAGATTTCTTCTAGTTTTCTTCCTGGCTTTATTTAAAAGATGTTAATTTATGTATGCCTCGATGAAATACTTAAACACATTTCAAATTTAGCTTTCATTTTCGAGTGGGTTTTTTTAATATTATTTTTGCATGTGGTTTTAGTATTTAGTTATGGTGTTGCGCCTGAATGTTTAGCTTAGTAAGCCACTTCGGCATCTTGTATTTTATTTAGTGTGCATCTTGAAAATGACCAGTGTTGTATTTTTGGATGAATTTGGGCTGTTTTCTTCACATTTCAATATCACAGTTTGTTTCTTTGCTATCATTGTGTGCAATTTGCATAGGTTTGTGTTTTCCTCGCTGTATTTCCCCTTATTTTCCGGGTAATTCTCAACTGAAATTTGTATTTTCGGTATTATTCACCTGCTGCTTTACTACTGGTCGCACTCAGCTGTGCCACTGGCTGAAGACGCAGGGGCAGGGACAGGCTGCTGATCTATAGCTCTCGGCTCGCAGCGCTTCGTGCACCGCAGCTAATTACTGCAAAATCATAAACCGACATAAAGCGGTCAGATTAGGATTTAGATAATTGCGGCGTGTTTAAACTGGGGCTCCTGGCTGCTGCAGCCGCCTCCCGGGAGAGATGCGGGGCCGGCGGGCGCGGAGCCGAGAGAGGGACGGGCAAGGAGCCGGGGCAGGGACTGGAGAAGAGCCGGGGCAGGGACGGGCAAGGAGCCGGGGCCGCGGCTGGCCCGCAGCTCCCTCTCCCGGGCAGGGGGGACCCGCCGCCCCGGGGGAAGCTCCTCCGGCCGTCCCCCTCCACCTTCGGGTCTCTCAGCCCGTCCCTGACAGCCAGCTCACTGCCTTGTGGCTGGACAGCGTTACAGAAAATCCGAATAACTGGGTTTGGGACGGTTTTAACCTGGAAATCTGAGCACGGAGAGAATTGGAAAACTCAAGTTTGGGGCAGGGGGTTCTTTTCCTTTCCACGTTCTTTCTCGGAGTTAAGCAGGAAACTGGCCCTGAGAACCACTTTATTCATAAACTTTGAGGTTTCATAAAACAAAAGGAGGGTTTGAGGTTAAGATTCAGTTTAGGGAAAACAAGTGTTGCCGCAGTAGGATTTCTGCTGAATTTGCAAAGCCATGGGATATAGCCCTGTATGAATGTCTTGTCAAACTCGGAGCAGCCATAGGTGTTTGGGCACCTGTAGGCTGACAGTTAACACTCAGTTTAGGTTTTGGAAAATGTATTTTGGAGACATCTTGCCTGTTATATGTAAAGTAAGGCCGCCTGAGGTAAGGGGAAAGTAGATCTGGAAACATGTAGTGGCCTCATTCAAACTACCTGAGCAACAGGGCACTTCAAGAAAAGTTCTGGAAAATCAGATCTCAGCAACAGTTTCCTGTAGTGACTTGAGATGTCCTCCCAAACAGTCACACAGGAAAATAATTGAATACCTTTATTCTTAATTTCCACCTAAATCTTGTGTTCCCTCTTACAGGCTTACAGTTACAGATATTATTAAGGGGACATGAAATACTGACAAGTACATTTCTCTCTCCAATCTGTAGAATACTCTGAGGCAAGGTCAAGGCTGGGTTTGAATGTTATATTTCTATTTTGCAGGAATTGTAGGTGATCTTGAGCTTTCTAGAAGTCCAAGAGTAAGCACAGCACAAGGAGTTAGGACAGTAGGGTTCAGAGGTGAACCTCTCCTGCAATGTTTAGTAAAGTTGCATGAGATCATTGGGGACTGGCCTCATTAATCTGGTGCCTTATTTTTATTTTTCAGGTAGGAGCAGTGTTGCTCTGCTTTTGTGAAGGCGTTAGGGAAGTATGAGACAGGACTAGGACTGCAGGATCAGGTTTATATATTCTTGCAAGGTCTATTCGGAGTGGAGAAAGAGCTGGTACAAAATGAAGGTTTCACCTGAAGTTTTGGATAGCTCTCCTGGAAGTTAGGGTCAAGGTTTGGTTTTGGGTAGCCATACAAATAAATACCAAGCTCAAGTTGGGAGAAGCTAATTGTGATAATTCTAATTTTGGAGTCACTTTAGCAACAACTTGTGTTATCCATTTAAGGACTCTAGTTACAGAGTAGAGAGCAGCACTATGCATTTCAAAGTGCACACAGGGCTAGTACTGATAGATGTGATATACTTCAAAGTAGCCATGAGTTCCCAGGGTTTGGTAAGGGCTGGTGTTAAGGTTTGAAATTCTGCAGAAGCAAATTAAGATTTGCAGGTTACTTCAGTGTTGGGGAAGATGAATCAGGGAAACCTTATAAATATGATTGCTTAGCAGAAGATTTTGAAAAAATGAAACCTATAATCGAAATAGAAATGAAAGCTTGCTTTGAGTTGTAGGATACTGAGCCTTAGTTACTCTATAACCTGAAAACAATAGTCTAGCCAGCTGAAGGAGAATCCCTCTTTATTGAACAATACCCTTCTGCTGGCTAAGGGATCCAAAGGTCAATGTAGCAAAAGAGAATAGTCTAAAGAGTAGTTTTTAGAGTTTAGAATATAACACAGTATGGTAATGTAGTAGTTCTTATAAGCTGTATGTAGATTCTATAGGGTTTTGTGTCATGTACTGGTTGGTTAGTGTAAATTAGAATATTCAACACAAAAGGAGATGTATTGTAACAAAGACCTTGCTCTCTTCCCCCTGTGCTCCGACCCCTGCCACCTCTCTCTGGCTCTCTTGCTCTCTCCTCTCTTACCTCTTACCCTCTTGTTCTCTCTCCCTCACTCTTTGGGACTTCCCTTCAGCCGAGGCTGGTGGCTGAAGGCAAGGCCCTTCTTACCCACGACCCTTGCAATAAAACCACGTGTTCTAGAATGTCTCAGGTCTGCAGAGTTCCCTCTCCCTGCCGTCCACGGATGATCCTACACTTCAGACTTTCAGCAGGTTATTAGATGACGCCTGTTGCAGTTAGCTTGGAATCTGTAACTGTGGGTTTAAAGAGCTGAATTTTTTGGGCAGCAGGTGGTGCTTGGTGTCCACGGTCCCCGCCGTGGCCGTTAGCTGTTGGACAGCCCGCGGGGACATCCCTGCCGCGGTGGCGGCTGCACGCCGCCCGCTCCTCACTGGGGTCTCTCAGCAGGACAGCTGATGTGATTACAGGTGTTTGTATTTGTGCAGATCACCAAGAAATTTATTGGAGGAGTGAACGTGTATGTGGTTGCATTTGAAGCAAATCGTGATCAGGATGATTATGATAAGGAATACGAGAAGTTAAAGGAGAAAGGACTCTTCCCCCTGCCTCACACAGCCAGGAAGCTGCTGATACATCCATGTCTGGACCTGTCTTTGAAAAATAAGATGGGGAATCCACCTCCAGGAAGCACACACACGAAGATCAGCAGGTGCTGATGATTTCCAGGCTCCTGTGGACATCCATGAGGTGGACACCCCAAGAAAAGTGCTGAGTACAGTGGTTTCCAGCTTGGCCAGAGTATTTTGAGACGGGAGTTTGCCCTCCATGCTCTCCTTTCTATGGCCATGAGCTATGATAATGTTTTCAGATTTGCACAAGAGACTTGGGAGATTTTGTCCAGCTTCAGAAGGTGACATAATTAATCAGAAAGACAGGGATGTCCTTCTGTGGCAGCCAGAGCAGTCCCCAGGCCAGCACTGGCTGGGAAGCTGTGGTAACATGATGCTCTGCCTTCTCCCACTCTGCCAAGTAAGAGATACTCAGTAGGGGAGCGTGCAGTACTGGCATTGGCATGAACAGCAGCGTGAAGCTCCTGCTAGGTAAGACAAATTAGGAAATGAAAATAGTGCAAAAATAGACAGTGCTCTACTGTCAAAATGTGCCATGGAAATAGATGGGTTGTCAGAGTTTCTTTGTTTTAGCTGGAAGTGCAATGTCTCTTCATTCCTGCTGAAGATTTTAATTTTGGATCAGAAAAGCCAGCTCAAAGGACTAGAAAGATACTTCTTTGGCTTGTCTGGGACCTTAGATAAATGCTAGCAGTAAGGGACTGAGAATCTAACAACACTTGGAAACAAAAACAGGCATCAGTCATATTTTTTGCTTACTATACCCTGAAAAATAAAAGCAGTGGTGTCAGAGATATGCAGTCCCTGCCAGTTGTTGACAAGGCAGAGGCAGGTACGTCTCTGTTGGAGCCACTGGCCATGCTCCAGCTCCTGTGATCCAGAGCCCTGAGGGAACATCCTGACACGGCAGTGTGTGGCCAGGGGATGTGACGCTTGACAAGCAGGTGCACTGGAGGCCTCCCATACAAGAAAGGAGTTACATCTACAAGCTGTATCTCTGGTGCACGTACAATAACATAACACCCTCAGAAAAGAGGAAGATTTTCTCCGAAGTAGCCTCCACTGGCAGTTGCCGTGTGCTGTCTGTCCCTGTCACACGAAGCAAATCCCCACCCGTGCTGAAAGCAGTGACTCCTGCACACATTGCAGCATATAGCAGCAGCTGAGTACTTGGGGTGTGCTTGTGCATGTGTAGTTAACAAGCATGAACCCACTTAAATTGTTGAGAAGTTTTTAATCTAAATTCCTATTGAAATTATTCCCTTGTTAATTGGAAATATATTTTATTTTCTGAAAATACTAACATTATCTTGGCAGAACATAATGGATCTGGGCACTTGGAAGAAGCCTTACAGGTTTCTTTGACACTGATAATTTTCAAAATTGATTTTCGGAAATTTTCAAAATTAAACTGTTTTCATTTAGATACCAACAAGATGGTTTTTTAAAACATTTGCCCCTGCAGCTCCTGTAGAAATTGGATATTTTCCCGATATGTGGTGTTTTCAATGCTGACACTTGGTGGTGCTGCAGTTAATAGGTTCACATTTTTCTGCTGCGGTTTCTCTGCTGGGCCTGGTTTACTCCTCTCCTCCATTTGCCGATGTGCTTGGGTCGCTGTCGAGGTCCCAGAGAAAAAGCTTTATTCACATTCCTGAGGAACTACCACCTATTTTTCAGCCGTTCTTAAGTTAATAATAAGATCTGGAATGACAACAACACAACTGCCATTATGGTGCAGTTTCCTTTCGAAATGCATAAGCATCATTCAAGTGAAGAAGTGCAAATACAGGCAAGGTCCAGTAATTTGAAGTATCAGTAATTATAAGCATCAGCACAGAGGGGAAGCTCCTAAAAGGACCTGGAGAGATCATGGAGTCCATCCTCTTCGTGAAGGAGCAAGGATATCTGGATGTCTGCCCAACTTTCTGTGGAATACTAGTGTAGGCTTTATGGGAATACCTCAAATGCTTTGATGTGTTTTACATGCACGTCTCCCACGCGGGATCCTTGCCTGAGTAAGGATGGAGGCGAGGCACGTGGCATTTGGGGGTTTCAGTCTGAGAGGCCAGAAATAATTGTGTATGCCAGTGGACAGTGCAACTGAGAGTTTGGCTTGTTCCAGCATTTCTGTGGGGTTCATCTGTAAGTCCACAGGTGCCAGAGGAACTGCAGGAGGCAACAGGAGCTGCACTCATGTCCTGCTCTGTTGCTTTGCTCTGAGACTCTTCAGGTTTTCCTCCTGACACCCCAGAGGCTTGGCATGCTCATTGCTTTTCAGCCCAAAACTCCTCACAGATGTTCATGGCATTAAGGAAGACACTGCAGGTCATTCTGGCATGATCCCAGCAAGGTTTTTCTGTTGGGAAGGAGGTACATTCCTGCATGGCTGTGATGAAAAGCTGTGTCTCTGCTCCCTCTCCCACAGGCTCAGCCACCCACCTTTGCACAGTTCCAGACTCTGTTTCAGGCAGGAAATAATCCATAGGGACATATGACCTTAATTATTAGAGCAAAGATTACTTGTTTAAGCGCAGAATCTTAGTATTAATACAAGAAATAATCAAGATATGTTGTTGTAATTAAATTGAATCTGTTCTTTCCTCCCCAAAGACTTCCCTCTCAATCTAATTTATTATTTGGTTCGTTAATCAGTATTAAAGACCCAAAGAAATGGTGGTTCACACATGATAAACATGACCTAGAGCCTGACTGCTATTACAGGCTTCCTGGGAAGTGCTCAGGTTTCAGGCTCCAAAAAACAATCTGTAGCTGACAAATTGCAGTGAACACACACACATTGAAGAAATAAGGTTCAGGAGTACAATGAATGTGCTCCTGCTGAAACAACAGAGGCACTAAGCTGATGTGGAAAAATTGTCTCCTTAGGCAGGAAAATATGTTCTTGGTGGTTCTGGGTGGAGAAAGCCTCAAAACATATGGCAGGATCAGTTTTGGACACATTTTAATGCTTTTTAACATGTAAGCTTCATACATCATTGGTCTTGATAGGTAAAAGCAAGCTGCTTGTCATTATCTGCTGCTTCACAAAGGCTCATTTGATGTGTGGACTTTGGTTTTGGGACAGAAAGAGGCAATTAGGTGCCACAAGAAAAAAAAAAAAGAGATGCCATTGTCAAATTATGAATGGGAGAAATTGTAACATATACCATATACCACCATATACTCAAGCTCTCAAAAAGAAAAAAAAAAGGGAAGAAAAAAGGCTGGAAGTTTTCTTCATCATTTGAACAGAATTTTACTTTTTTTTCCTCAGAAGAAAAACAAGTTTATACCTCTATTTGTTTTCTTTGGTTTATTTTTATTGTAGCCATCATTCCCTATTTTACTTAATAGTTAAGAGAAAAAGTTTTGTTTAATATTTATCTGGGGAATAAACTTCACTTTCCTTTGCACTATGAGGTCAGGTCTGTCCTTTTTACCAAAGGATTATATTACGTGTGAGTTTCCCCTGAAAATTATAGAGAAAGTCTGACTTTTCTGGGAGCTGAGAGAGTAAAATGTAGTCTGTCTGACATATTGAAATGGTTTTGCTGAACTCTTCTTCAGAACTGTGCTCCATTTGATTTTAAATCTGCTTTAAAACCAACATCAAACATTGCCTGAGCTCTTATTTCAGTCCACATTGTGCCTAGTAACTTGTAGGTCATTAATTTACAGATGCACTTGTATATCCTGTTACTCCTGCTGAAAGTCTCTTACCATGTCATGGGAAAACTCTAGGAGGATTTGACCACTATTCTCTAAGAATATGTTTCTTAATTAATTCCAACACTTTTCTCTGGAAAAAGTGTTTGGATTTTTTTTTTTTAAATTTGGTTTCTACTTTTATTCCCAGAGAGATATATACCTGTTAGGCACAGGTATGTATTTCTTTCTTGTTTTCGGGATTGTTTTACTTAGTCTTCCCAGCAGATTTGACATAGACACTCCCTGTTCTCAGGCTGGTTTTTCTCTCACAGAGAGTTGGATGAAAGCTGGACCTTGCAAAGGAAAACAAAGCCACAAATATCATGAAGAAAAGCAAGCAGTAGTTATTTGTACACCATGTACCCTGTGCATACCTATCTTATCCCAAATCAAGCAGCTCAGCAGACAATAAAAGCGGATGTTGCCAGGATCTTGCTCAGCAAGAGCCCTGCGATGGCCAAGGTTCTTCTGCATTTTCCTGCTGCTGTTACTCTTTGTCTTGACTGGAGATGCTCTGGAGATAGCTTGCACCTCCACCTGGGTTTGGGTCCAGGCAGATTTTGTGTTTATCTTGTTTTGTACACACTTCTACTCATATCACTAAATTAGATATTAAAAATATTGGGGAAGAAAGTAATCTTTGAGAAAGATTGCATGCTTTTAGATTTGAGAAGGTGAAAACCATATTAAAAATAGATCTTTTTTAGAGATCAAAGATTTGAGATAGCAAAACCAAAATGACTCAACCCACTTTGAATGAGACCTGTATATCAAAAGGTATGATTCACCATGAATGAAGAAAACTTGCCTTAAATTGCCATTTAGCAGTTACTGAATATAAAATGTGTGCACTCAAATTTAAATAAAGATGAACAAGAAGGAGTTTAAGAAGGACCTCAGCATGAATCTCACAGTAATATTCTATATACAAATAATTTTGCTATCATTATGGTGCAAGACTTTCTGCAGAATTAAAAGAATACTAGGTGTTAGCATCCAGCTAAGTCACCAAGCAGAAACTGACAGTGAAGAACTAAATCTTTCATGACAGATGTTCTAATATATAGACTGTATATAGGAGACAGTGGGAATTGGATAATCCCGTTCTAAGCCAAAATGAACACTTCCTGAGGAAGCTTTGCTGGCTGGCTGGATGGATGGATACAGTGGCATGATCCTTCCAGGAAGAACAGCTATATCCAAATTCTCTTTTCTAGACCTTCTGCATACCTGGGTACTGTGGCCCAAAACCACTACTCTAGGTTGTGATCCCCCTGCCAAGGCACAACATTTAAGATTCCACTTCATTCCAAGCTTTCCATGAAAGATGTAAGGAAATGCTGTAGGAGGTCCTGTGCCTGGATGGACGTGTCAGAGATACCCTCAGTTGCTGGAGCAGGAGGTCCTGTGCCTGGATGGACAGGTCAGAGATACCCTCAGTTGTTGGAGCAACTCTGGCAGCTGCTGACTGTCAGACCCTCACTGCAATTGCAGTCTAGCCTCTTACTCCTGCAAAATGAACACTTGTGGGATATAAGGTCTTTTTTTTGTGTTGCTGGATATAACTGGTTTTTTTTTCCTTAAAGGTAATTCCTGCCCTAGCCCCATGATTCATACCATGGTCAGCAACCTCAGCACATATCAATGGCTAAACTGTTTTAAATAAACTAGTCCACATAAATAGGAGAAATGTGGTGTTAAAATGTCCTGGTCCTTAAGACTTCACTCCTATTCCTTGATACAGAACACAATGCTCCTAACCAGAGCTGGAAGTAAAGCAGTTGACTAAAGTATGTATGGCTCAGATTACAATGTTTGCCTCTTCCAGACCGTGCCAAGGCAGATGGGAATTTCTACAGAGGACTGATTACTCTATTAACTGAAGCACCATTATTTTACCAATTTCACCTTTTGTTAAAAACCTTCTTTTGTCTTATCTGTGTACCTATAACCTAAAACCTGACTTCCTGAGGTAGGTGATATCACAGCTTCATTGACTGGCAGCCTGTGAGACACAGAGCACAGTCTGACTGCTGCTGATGAGCTGTCAGGAGTTTTTGACAGAAAACTTTCCTTTGAAAACTGTTTTGATTATTTTTGCTTTATTAAAACATATAAATGCTAGATCTCATTTGCAGGCTGCTAAAGTGCACAAAGGGATCATGGCCAGATGCTTTCTTGGTGCTTTGTGCTCTGGCTGAACTTGTAAACAAGCTATAACCCTCAAAGCAAATTTCAGGTTACACATCCTGCAGGAGGTGTATGCCTGCTCTGCTTTAAAACCATACACCATGAGGGTAGATGCTAGCTTTGGCTTTCCTCCTCTAAACATTTAGATTATTATAGCTTAAAAATAAAAGTCGCAGTCTTTCATCTGTGCTGTGCTTGAAGCATATAATACTTCTCCCAGCAAAAGGAGATAACAGTGAGCCATGGCTGAGGGAACAGCACATATGAAGAATTTGATCCATCTGTCCTTACCTACTTACAGCAGTGAATTACAGCTGCCAGTGGGATGTGCTCAAGAACAGCTGAGGCTGCCTTACACCCTGTGAACAGCCAAAGGCCATAGGAACACCCAGGCTCTGTCATGTAGGGCATAACTTGGGTCTCAGAACCGTTTTGGGCATGACCCTGGTGGTTACCTTCCAGGTGGCATCTGTTGAGCCAACACCTGGGTCACTGTGGGAAACTGTGACTGGTAACACCTCTCCTTCCCACAGCTGTCCCATTCTCTCCCAGAAAGCACATCTGGGGCACGGTTTAGCTTCAGGAGGTGGGCTGACAAAGCTGCCAAGTCCCTGGTGCCAGCAGCAGGCTGCAATGCCCTCCCCACGCTGAATGGAAGGAAGAGGTGGTGTGTGGGGAACACCCAGTGCTGCCGGAGCAGGGGGCTGTGACAGTGTGCACACCCTGTTTCTTGCAGCCTGGCCACCGGGAGGCTGCTCTCAGAAACTCTCACCGGAGTGGGTCAGCAGCCCTTGCTTCTGCTGCTCCCCTTTGTGTGGCAGTGTCCGTGGTGTTGGATGAATCCCAGTTCTGGAACTGTTTCAGGAGCTTATATAATGTGTGTACCTGATCTCAGCTCCTCTGGCTGTTCACCTTTGATTTTACACCCTGTCTTTCCTCAAGTTCTGTGCAAAACAGAAGCTTTTCCCCCTGAGGACTCTGGGTTTGTGTCATCCAGAAATACACATCTCACTTAACATCACTTGGGCTGCTGTTGCTGCAGCCCATCCTGGCCCTTCTAGGGACGTTCTGCTTGTTCAGTCTCTGCTTCTGCTTGATATTCTTAGCCAGAGAGACTTGCTGGAAAAGAGCAGTCCTATGAGCAGTTTCCTATGGTTTACCTGTGTGTATTTGTGTCTGCTGAGCTGCAAGTTCTGTTTAAAACAATTTTTCATGCACAGGTCATTCAGAACATCCCTCTCCAGAGTGGCCTCCTGAGTTTCTTGCAAGGGGTGGACTCTTACTCCACATCTCTTGCTGAGGTCATTAATAGGCCTCTCCCCTTTCCAGTGAAATGCAGGAACTTAATTTTATGCCCTCTCTTCTAAATGGGGCAGAAATAAGTCAGAGGCTCAAGACCAGCTCAGGAAGGAGGGGAAAAGGGTGATGGTGAGTACAGACCCTGGTTTCCTTAGGAAAACAGCCCAGAAACAGGATGAAGGTATATATATAGAAAGAGGCTTGCAGTTTTATCTCCTTTATGATAAAGCAGTGCCATGGAAAGTAACTGGGTACAGGGAAAGTGGCTTTTCAGGACGTTAAGTTTCCTGCAGTGTCCAAGAGGGGACAATGTGTTTTTTAGCTGGGTAAAAGAGCTGTTTCAAAAGGCCTTTCCTCCCCTCCAAAGCCTCACAGCCCCTCCTGTGTTTCTGAGATTTCATCTGGAAGGAAACAAAAGATGCAAACACCAGACCCAGTGTGCTAACTGAAAAAGATATTTTTTCAGTCAAGCAGATGGTGAATAGAAACCTGCCACAGAAACCAGCTTACGCAACCCTTCCCAGCCCGTGTGTGCCTGGTAAATACAAACTGCCAGATAGAACAGCCAGATAGAGCTGGGCACAACAGCTCCTGCTATTAAAACACTGACCCCAGGAGCACACAGAAATTTATAATGAACTGGTGAAGGAGACATAAAAGTGCAAACACGATGATGTCATCCAGGGGCTGTTCCAAGACACTACAGTTATGGCTTCTGTTCATTTGCAGGGCCCCCCAAAGCCTATGAGTCACCAGCAGTGATATGAACAAGCCCTGTGTGGGAGCACAGGTCAGCCAGAGGTAACAGTGGTGGCTGCTGGAAGCTGCATAGGCTGGGCTGGAGGCACAGGAAGAGAGAGCAAGGCAGCCTCCTCCTGGCTCTGCTTCTGGGTACAGGGAAAAGCTGTAGAAGGTGAGGAGGCCAAGCTGCACGGAAAGAGGAAGATGGTGAGGCTGCAGAGAGCATGAGGCAAATCACCACTGTGAAGGTGGGATTGCCACAGCCAGGTACCACAGTGCTGTGCAGGGAGCAAGCCACAAAAGCATTTTTGGAGCATGCTGGTGCCAGGTGAACATCAGATGGCACTGAAACCCAAGGCACAATACCTTTGGCTTGTCTTGACTCCTTCTAGCAGAATGGCCAGGAGATACATGAGGAGCAGGGCAGCTGAAGGAGAAGAGGTAGCTCAGATATTTGCCCATCTCCTATGTTAGGACATGTTAGAAATTAATTATGTGGATTAATGTTTACCATGAGGACCTGAGTTGTAAGACAGGATTTAATGTTGGATGGCAGACAACTTCATCTGGGATCTTCAGTGCATTATGTTTGCCACTTTCTATTTATTTAGGCCTCACCTAAAAATTGTGGGTATTTCAGAGGATGAGTGCTGTTCAAAGCAGCCTGGTTTAGTTCATCTGGATCTGTTAATATGTGTAGGAAAATATATATAAAGTTTGAATTTTTCTGAGGTGTTAGAGGGTATTTTCTATTGATGGGATAACAGGACCCAGTCTGGCAAAGACTGTCATTTGAGTTGTAGATATTCTGAACAAACTTATTGATTTTACTGCTAGTTTTCTAACTCTCACTTCTCTTTCCCCTAGATTTAAAAACTTTTATTTAAAACGATCACTTGAGCCTCTCACATGGGTTGCATATACTGACAGCAACTCTCCTGTGTCCGCATCTTTCCTTGTAGAATTGTATTTTTGATTGACTTTCATACAGCAGAAGCTCCCAGAGGATCTCGTTGAACCATATGGGTCCTATCTTTTGACATAACAATTATTGCCTGATAATAGCACAATAGCAATAGCAGCATGTTTGGGAATCAACAGTGAAATACTAATGAATGTTAATGCATTGTTCTAATTTACTGCATTTGTTTTGTTGATGTACTTATTAACCTTCAGGTCTGTGGTTAATAAGGCATTCTATTTTAAGGTATTATTATCTGGGGGAAGAAGAGAAAAACAACACTGATGAAGTTAGACCATTTGTTCTTCATTTCATTCACACTTTGATTGGTAATTGACAGCAACCACTGACCCATAGACTGAAGGGACATTGATACAATTTTAATAACACAGTGAGAGAGGGAGAATTTTAAAAAGAGAGAGCATAGCTGATTTTAGCATTGCAAAGGCCCTTATGGCCAGGAATGCCACACATTACAGGAGGCAGCCCAAGGACTCCCCTGGTCACACAAGCCCTGCACTGTCCCCAGCAAAGCCCGTGGCCACGATGGCCCAACTGCAGGACAAAACCAACAGCAAGGGGAGCACAGGGCTGTTCTGTAGTGCACATCACATCCCATGGGGAAAGGCCTCTTCCTCCCTGCTTTAAATTTCTCCCTCCCAATTCTGCTGCCCTTTCATTGCCATTCTTTCTGGCTGCTATGGCCACATTGATGTATGTATGGCCTGTTCATGTGCACTCAGCTTGGTTCATTTAACTGGCATAGGATTTGGGAGCTCTCAAGAGAGGACAGAGGGATTTCACTGGGAAAAGAAATAGCCTTAATGCTCCTTCCTCTCATCCCCCTTTCCAGAAATCTTTTCCACTCTGGATGAGGTTTATGGAAGTACACAAGTGATATATTAAAGAGTATAACTTTCACTGACAATTATCAAGATTCATGCTTCTAAAACGTTCTGGCCTATTTGAAAATTTTCCTCTTAGTAACTTTCATTGCCATGGTAAGGAAAGCAGCATCCTCATCTACATTAGCAAGGAAAATGCCCTGAAAAACTGGAAAGATGAAGGCTGGAAGTGTAATTTTCCAAGAACAAACTGTATGTGTCTGTCAGAGGCCTTGCTCCACCTTAATAACCTTGCTCAGTCTCATCTGTGACCCCACACCCCCTCCCTGGGCCCTATTTAAGCACAGCCAGAGACCACTGTCCCTTTCTTAGGTGATGCTGTAAATGCTGCTCTCAGCCCTGATGGTTTTCTGCCTTTGCATTGTCCACAACCCTTACCAAGGAGGAAAGTTCAACCTCTCCAATGTTTTGGAAAGAAATGGTAAGGTAGAGAATGGCTTCACAATTTGGTTTCCTAAGTAAATCCCCCTTTTTTATGGGTACAAAGCTTGGACTTTATGTCTTGAATTGTATACTTATGCTGTGTTATTTGAAACAGCTAAAGCACACTTGGCTTGCATTAGAATTTGGATGTCCAATGCACTTGGGTTAATTCAGAGACCTCTCTTTGAAGCTTTCACTGTAATTCTATTAACAAAATACATTTAGTGTTTGACTCTCATATGTAATAGACTCTGTGGTTCCCAGGAGAAATTTTTTTTTTTCCCCATTAACATTTCTTTTAAAAGTTTTCATTTCAAAGAAAGGAAAAAATTTCTTGCATATAGGGTGAGGGGCCTGGGTTTTATGTCACTGTTTTTAGAAGTATATGTGCATATGAAGCAGAACCTGCCATTTATAGTAGGGCAGCTGAAGGAAAGGGAAGAAAACAAACAACAAAGACAGGAGGGTATTTCAGTTCATTTAATCTCTAAGCTGTTTTGGATACTAAATATTCTCTTTTCTGAAAGAGGGAAAACTATATTCCTGTTAAATCAGGTAACCCTGAAAGAAGATATTTTTCTTTACCTTGTGTCAGTATTTGGTTGTTTCTCTTTAGGTACTGCACACCCCTACTCAAGCATCTCTCTGGGCAGAATCTGTGTCTTTGTCTTAAGCTTAGAAACTCCCCCTCAAAGGCTCTGCTTGAACAATAGCCTCAGATTTTACACTGAGACTGCAAAGTTTTGGGACAGGAACACACATTCAGTATTCATCTGTGGGCTAAATAATGTGCCTTGGGACTATTATAGCCCACCACTCTGTTAGTGGCTGTATGCATGCTGAGATTTTTATTTCTGTTCACAAATGCCAGCAAGAGAATGAACGTGGTGGAACAGAACCACTGTATTCATTACACTGGACTCTCCTTTTGTGTTATCCCTTCTCATTCCTATTTCCTCTGAGGCAGCTGTTTATTATATACCCTACTGGTGCAATTAATGAGAAAAACAAGTTCTACTTATGCTGACTAATGCAGAAACCCCACAACTTTTCAACAGCCACACTGGGAAGGAAAGGTATCCATGTGCTCTGTCTCTGGGAACAGGGATAGCTGCAGCCTGAAAGTGTTGGCATTTGGTCTGTGCTCAGGAAGTCCACCTTAATCCACACAGGTTTCCATGAAAAGCAGTTATACTGTCAAGTTACCATTCTTATGACAAATACAATCACCCTTCAAAAAACTTTAGACTTAATATAACTCTAAACAGATAGACTTTGGTACAGAACACAACTATAAAATATTTAATAACTTATTTTCCCCATAAAGCAATCTAAAAGGAAATGTGCAAAGGTTTCCTTTGAAGTTTTTTTTTCCTTTAAGCCTTTTAGGTATGTGCATTGTACAACTACCACCTCACTCTTTTCAGAGGTATACACACAGTATGTTCCTTTTTCTTCAAAATCCTTGATTGCTTGGAACATGTATTGATCCATGGAAGAGAAACATCTACAATTCAATAGGGTTTTCTTGTAATTCCTTGTTCATTTTCACCTAGATTCCAGTGTCTGTCCCCTACACAGCATATGGAGCACAGGCTGGCACAACATTCTTTCATCACTGTTCAAAGTATCCTCCAGGTATTTGAAGATCTGACCTGCATCAAACAATTGCAGTGCAGTGGTATTATTGATTTGCTCTATGATGTGCCAGGCTGACTAGGGAAACATATTAAGGGTCACTTCACAGTGCTTAGAAAATAAACAAATGTACCAGTATAGACCTCAGATAACACTAAAAATGTAGCCCCGTGTCTACTTCCCCAGCTTTTAATTTTTCCTGTTGTTAGGACTGGGATGTACAGGTTCCTTAACTGTGCTCTTTTGTGCACAGAATTGTTTGCTTTTTGCTTAAAAGTTTGACATAGAAACGTTAGTCCAAATCCTTGGATAACTTTGAATAAGATAGTTGATGTGTGGATTTCAGGTACATCACACTGCAAGGGAAAGGCATCTTAGTGAAGACCCAGCCTTAAGTTTCTTGTGTTTGCTTTGAAGTCTGGAAGGAAGTGAGTGGTCCTGGTGTTCGAGACAGAAGTCTGCTGTTTAGCAGCTCCTCTGTGTGTTTATGCTGCTCAGTAGTTGGACTCTCTCCACTCCTTCACTCTCAGAGAAATTGTGTAGGAAAGGATTGATCCCTTGCTGGGTTCTGCTGTGTAACTGCACAAACTGCTCCACTCCTACTTGGCTCACTTGGAGGAAACACCTGAGAGCAACTCCAAGTATAAGACAGTTGAGGTTTGTTAAAAGCCAGCAAAAGGGTTTAAAGCTCCACTAGCTGAAATGGATTCATGTAGGTTTAAACTTCCAAGGTAACCACGTGTTACAAAACACAAACAGGTATAACAGTTCTACAGTGATGTTCTGTAGAACTGGAGTCATTACAGGGGAAAAAAGTCTAGCCAAAAAACCATCAAGAGTGTCATTATCAGACGGATTGATAAGGTTCTTGTCCATCAGAAAGGGACGTGACAGTGTACAGCAGTATTTTATCATTCACATCTCAAAGAAACAAAACCTGTTCTTGCAGTCCTGTGACAACTCTCCACCATTGCTACATATTAGGAACAGAAGTCACAATTTTCACAGCTTTCTCTGCAGCAGGCAAATAAAACTGGGTGTATTTATAGTCTCTTGAAGAATACAGGCACTGATATTTAAAGTGCAGTTGGTGATTCATGGAAAACTGATAAACATTAATTTCAAAACAATGGTAAGGAATGCTCTCATTGTGCTCCCTTTAGCTGCCTTTTCTTCTATCTTGCCTCTTAGTCATACATCCTGAAACACCCCAAGATCTTCCCTATGGCAGGATCTATTTGTGTCATGTATATCAGTATTCTTTTTAGTTACTTGTGTTCTTAACACTGTCCTTAATATGCCTGTGAAATAATAATTCTGTCTCTAAAATATGCATTTGTGAACATCTCCTCAGACATGCCAGTAGACCAGCACTATCACAAAATTTGCTACTAGCCTAACTGACACCTGCTTTTGCAGTTTCACAGAGCTATAGGAATTCTAGACAAGAAGACTACTTTTAAACTCTAATTGGTCTTTTTGTACTACAGCTCAGAGATTTTTTTTCTTTTTTACTGCCTGCGCCTTGTCTGTCTTGAATAAACATAAGCTGCCAGAATGGACAAACCAGATTCTTTTTTAAGCATTTAGTACTGTGAAAAAGATGGTTGTATTCACTTGAACTCATTTCCTGAAACATTATATAACTTTTTTTTGTTTAGCAAAGATAAGAGGCAAAACACAGTTGGTACTAATCTCTCCTCTAAATTAAAACAATGAGGACTTTGGCTCTACAGTAGAAAAGGGGGAAGTTAGAAACTGTAATTCTTCAATTCAACCATAATTTCATCCTTTGAGTTGCCAAAGAGCTGTCACTAGTGTACTCTTCTGAGTAAGTGATTATAGGTGGAGAAACAGGGATTTAGAAAAGGGTCTGGGAGGACTTTTTTTTGTTGCTGCTTCAAAAAATGAAAAGAATTGACAAGTATGAGATGATCTGATTCATGTGGGATTAGAAATCACCTTTGTGTGCTACCTGCCCAGGAACCTGGGTCTCTGGCTGATGGATGAAAGCATCTGTGAGGGAACACATGCAGACTGAGGGAATGTGCTTTCAGGTACCTTTTTGCAGTGTGTTCTCCCTGGTGAGAGGAATAAAGTGCCCTTTCTGGATCTGGAAGAATTTTTTTAGATTTTGGATTTCCTGTGTGAGTGCTCTCACTGCTGAACAAGGAGCTGCAAACACTCTTCCCTATCCTCTCTTCTGTGGTTAAGGCATGAAGTTTCTTTTGTGCCAGACCTGTTGGTTTCCATTTCTCTCAGCTTCATAACACAATGTCTGTAAGTAAAAGGTATGCTGTGGCCTAGGATAATTTTTATTCACTGGATGTTACTTCTCTTGAGTCAGTCCCAAGAAATTATTTTCTCAGAACAATTTTAATCTGTTCTCTGATCAAAACAGGTTCTATGTAGCTAGAATAATAGTATCTGGGCTGAATATGCTGAGATGTGATTGATATGGCTGTACCAATTAAGGATGTGGCTTTTCCCTCCCCAGCTATATCAAGACAGAGTAACTTTCTGATAAAACATTTCCCTGAGAAGCACACTCAGAAATGCTAATTAAATTGTTAATAGAAAACTTAGCAGGAATTTTTGGCCTTGGAACTGAATTGTCCTGCACAATGCCAGTCAGAGACAGCTGCACAAGAGTCCTGGGTTGTGCTGTATTTGCATTAGAGTAGTCTGGATGATGGCTCTTTCTCCAGTGCAAAGCTGGAATTGGCAAGATGAGGAAGGAAGTCCTTTAGTGAATACAAAACCTGTGGCTTGCTTTCCGTGTGGTGTTGAGATCCCAGTAAACAGGAGCTGACGGATCATCTGTCTGCTGAAGCATGAGACTGGTTCACACCACTTGACTCAGGATTTAATGAGTAACTTCACAAATGTTAATGAATGTAGAAATGTAGTCTTCTTCTGGGTACTGCTGTGGGCTGGGTTTGGCTGTTTGCTGCATCCAAAAATGTACCTGCAGAGGGTTAATGCAGCTCTAGCAGTGAGCTGTGCCTGTTAATTGCAACCCATTGCCCTCCTGAGTCTGTGCCACTTCCTGAACTTGGATCGGAAATGACAAGGAGGTAATTGTTTAGGTGAAAGCTAATTACATTATTATTGTATGTTCACTGGTCAATAGTATGTACTGCTTGTCATAAATAATGGTGTTGGAAAGGAGTGCCTGGATCAATTCAATTCACCCTCAGCATCAAGCAACCTACATTTCTTTTGTGCTGTGTGTGCATACAAATCAGCAGGCTCATTCCTCCAGCTCCATTATCTCCCTCCGTGTCAGGGCTCAGAGGGAAGAAGACAGAGGAGCAGCAAGACCTGCTCAAATACATGCAGGTCTGTTAGGAAGGAGAAGCAACTATCCTGCTGCCCTTCCATGTGAATTGTGATAAGAGTTATTTTTATCACAAAGAGCTTGCATAAAAATATATTTGTAAACATCTCTATTGTTTGTGAACAATGGAATACAGCAAATAATGGAGGGAAAGTTATGAACGAATGGGTGTAGGTCTTATTTCTGCTCAAATTTGGGGGGTTTTTTAAAGATATGAAACTTGCATATAGCAGCAGAAGAATGTTTTTTTTGTTAGGACTTACCTTCCCACAGCAAATTAAGAATCTGTGCCAGAGCCTATCAGTGATAGTTGCTATGTTTTCATGACACCCAGAACTTACAGACTCAGGCCACTAAAGAGGATTTCTAATGGTTTGGTGCAAAAGATATGAGAAGCTTATGGGTGCCAGTGACACATCAGTGGTGTGCAATGATATTAACCATTGCTCATTGGCACTGGGGTACTCTCTTGGCACAGGTGCTTTTTCAGCTTTGAAGAGATGCTTATTAACATGGCAATCTTGTGAAATTTTTCAGGTATATGAAGTAAACAGCACCTTCAGACAATGCTAGCCACAATCTGCAAAACCACTTTGGGTATGTACAAGTATAAACTATAGCACTTTCTATACCATTTGTATTTTTTCCTGGTGAAGAAGTGAGAGCTGGGAAAACCATGTCTGTCTTTATTTCTGTACCTATTTTACTTATCCATGAGTTGTCTTCCCTCTGTGCTGAAGGAATCTCAACAGCCAGGCTGAGGGGTCATAAATATTCTGGGATAAGGTGGCCTCTTGCAATAGCACCTCTCCTCTCTGGCTGCAGTGTGGGGAACTCTTCTTGTCTTTTCCAAGTGATTTAAGCATTCCCACCTAAGCCCTTCACATTAGATACATCTTGGGTAAAATGTGCAGTATTTTAAGGGATAGGAGTGAGGCAGGTTTCCTCAGGGGTAACTGAGAAGACCTTCAGTTTTGGGGTGTGCTCTGTGGTTATGTGCAAGTACTCAGTAGGAGTTTTGGTCTCAAAAGCCTGAAACCTCTGAGGTGGCCCTGGGGTTCTGAGGACTGAAATCTTTCATTGGGCAGAAGCATGAGAATCTCAAATTCACAAGAAGTCACCTTGAATTTTGTTGATGTTGCTTACTAGCTCATTCTTGCATTCATTATCATTAGGGGAATTCTCTATGGTGACGGCCTCCAGTTTTGGCACTTTTCCCTTCTACTGTAATTTTTTATTCACTATTTTTGGTTCTTTTTCCTGTTCTTGATTAGCCTTCAAATTATTTTTTCCATTTGTTTCCCCACTTTCTGTATCAAAAGTTAACATCAGAATCATTGTAGTTAGACTTTAAGAGCCCAGTAATTTAAGAGCATGTCATTGTTTTCAGATGAAATCTGGATTTATATGACGATATGCTGGACCATATACTAGTCTACAGTGGGTCATAAACAGATGCATCAATGTCCTGCTGAGTTTGTTTTTGTTCTGTTTGTATAATGAAAGGTTAGGCTCCAAATAAGCTTTTTGGAGTTAGTTGGAACTGCTGAAGTAGAGCAGATACCCAATATCAGTGCCCTACATTTCCAGATGCCTGTGAGAAATCAGATATGCTGGGTCTCGAGAAGACTTTTGCAACCTGCACAGAGCATTAGGAAAGTAGGATTGGATGTAGCAGGCCAAACTGAAAGGAGCTTGTTTGTTGTGGGAAGTGATGTGGTATTTCTTCTGGTCGCTCCTTACATCCTTTTTCAGTCTACAAATGGCTATGAGGCCCTCAAAGGATTGTCTTATGTACTGTTTGCTGCCTTGCACCAGTTTCATATGGAGAATTCAAGTATTTTAGAGGTATCGATTGGAAAAGCACAGCAGAAGAACAGGATTTCATCTTGCAATCACATTTGAGAGTGATTGCAGCCCCAGACCTGTAACAGCAGATCCTGCTCTGTTTGTTTATCCTCGAGGGGTTCAGATAGAGCAGTTTGTGATACCTGCTGATGTCAGGAGAGGGTACAGGGGTGGTGCAATGTTCACAGCAACCACACAGTACTGACAGTGAGGAAAGCAGGTGCATTTTGAAGGCATGTAGGTGAGGTTCATCCTAAAAAATTGTCCTCCTGGATAAGAAACAAGTTAGCAAGATAAAAACTTTAGCAAGATTAAAACTTACCTGCCTGGGAAAGCCACTTGTGCAATGTGTGTGTTTTAATGTTGCTTATATAATGCCCATCAGGAGCTAATTTTGATTAATGTAAACATAAGTGGCCTGTCTTTAGTTTGGAAGTGAATTCAGCTGAAATATCAGCTTCTGTGGGTTCTGTTTCTAGTCAGGTAAAGGTGTGAACTGCTGTTCCTTCTCCCCTCCATGAGAAGAATATTGCATCTAGACTTTTTTTACTAAATATAGAAATAAGTAAAAGCATGTGAAGCTTTTAGTCTGCCACCAGTAGGTCTGGCCCTTATCCCTCATGTAGCCTTGAATTCACCTGATGTGAAAACCAAGGACTTTCTCTGCAGTCTTATAGAAGACCTGGAATTTTAACATCCCTTTTTCCCTCCCCATGGAGAAATATGTCCTTTAATCAATGAAAATAAAGCTTAAAATTGTTGCAAATGTACTTTTATCTGAATGACCCAACTAAGAAACATGCACCTGAATTTTTAGGTTCTGATGCCTGTTAAATTGTTGGAGTTGTTTATTTGCAGAGCTGAGCCAACTGGTTTGGTTTTTGGGTTTTTTTGCTTAGCTTGGCAGCCCAGACTAATGGAAGAGGAAAGGACGTCTCTGGTTAGCTTAAATATTTCACTTTGGTTTTTAAGGTGTGTAGCCATTTTTTAAAAGTAGCCAAATTTTCGAATAAACACATGTAGAATTTAAAAAGCAGTTAAGAGTGTTTTGTAGTGCTATGTTTTTTGGAAGATTATTTTAAAAGACACTATTTCACAGAGATGTGTATGGAGAAGTGTACTGCTGCTGTTTTTCACACTCAAATTGAAAACAAAGGTAAAATCTGTCCTATGTTTTAGCACATAAGGATTACTCTTTCTCAACACTCATTGAAGCAAACTTAAACTGCTATGACAATTGATATTTTTAATGTATTCATGTGCTTTGGCATGTTACAAGTTTCTTTGCCTTATCATGCAAAACCCCTATTAAAGAATATTAAATCTAATTTCCTTGAAATAATTTCTTTAACAATAGCTATACATCTGAAATCAAGTGTAGCAACTAACTGTACATTTTACAGATAATTTTTTTCTGCTTTCTTTATGCAGTCATACTTATGCTTTAAGACTTTCCAGTGAATTTAGGGTTTAACCTAGAAATGGCCTGACTTGCCATACTGTGAGAAGAAGGGATAGCAGATAAGTCCTGGAGTAAGAAAATAATTTAAATGCTAATAAATCTGGTCCAAGCAAAGGTGTTTACCAAACAGACATGAAGGGAAGGAATGTAGTTTGGAATTACAATGAGAGATCAAAAGATGTCTGAAATAGGATTGCAAAAGGAAATTAAAATATCTATGTTAAAGTGTAATTAATTTAATTAAAGGTTTTGTAAAATAGATACAGAAGTAGGCACAGAAGTGGATGAATGTTTGAGATGAGCAGCTGATGTAATGTTCAAACATGTTAATAAAAATATGGCAGCTTTTCTCCGCCAAGAATGAGAGGATTTTTTCTTTATAACTACAAAGTGCTGATCGGTGGAGACAGAGAAGGGCTAGGCAGAGACACACAGGGATTCTTGAGAGGAGTCTTTGCCAGAATTTCCCTCATTTCTGGCATGTCTCAACTGAGCTGGGGCAAACTCCTGTTTATAAAAAGACACTTCTCCTGTCTGCATCTCCTGGTGCAAGGCCCCTCAAAATGAACTGCTAAAGAGTGGTCTGACTCTGCTGGAAGGAATGCACCTGGGAACACCAAGGGAGGTGGAGTTTGGCTTACTCACATCAGGACTGGAATTGGTACTATTTGGCTTCAGGTCACCTGACTGTGGGAAGCAGACATGATCCAACACCTTTCTTGGTCATCTCTGAAAAATGCTCTAGAGGTGGTTGTGTCCAAATTCATGGACAGTGGTACATTCTGTGCACGAAAGGGGAGCTGTGTGCATCCTCCTTGAATCATCAGAGTTCAAGCTGGTATTCTGTGGCTCACTAAAGTGCAGCTGTGACCCAGGACAGGGAGGGTTCTATTCCTGCAGTGCAAGGACAAGAAAATATTTGGCCATATTCTTGCTGTTTGCATCTCAGCAGCTATTTTCAGACCAAAAACGATGTGTGTAAATTGTTTCACCCTCAAAGTGAGAAGAGGTAGCTTTGCCAAAATCAACAACGGGTTTCAAAGCCTTCCAGGTTCCCTGGAACACAAAGGCTGACTCAGAGCCGTGACTCACCATCAGGAAGCAGCGAGGGGGGGGGACCTCCTTATCTGCTTTCATATCTGGGGTGTGGGAACCAGTGGCTGGGTGGGGTGGGGAGGGGTGCGTGTTGGTGGGAGAATAGAGGAAAGGTTAAACATTATGACAGCTTCCACTTCTTTGGAAAGCAATTTGGAAGCAGTCATCCTCTCTTACGTCCTTCACAGCAACTGGAATTGTTTTAATAGGCAAAGCATGGGAGCACTGTAGATCCATTGATAGCTGTACAGTAAATCAGTCTCTGGGTGAATTATTCATGTGCAAAGAGATAGACTAATTTCTAAAGTTTTAGAAGTGATGAGAGTAACTCCAGGCATGCAGGGAATTGTTGTTGCTAAGTTAGAGATGGCTCTGGCCTCTGTCACTCTCTTCTGCCTGGTGCTATTTGCTGTCACTGACTTGTGAGTGAAACGTTGCAGGGCTTTTGCACTTGACTTCAAAAGACAACTTTTGTGCCTGGATAACAAAATGAGAACTTTCACTGGGGCTTTTTAAAAGCAAAAAGGTCCTCCAAGTCCTGGGATATTGCCAGTAAAAAATGAGGCACAGCATCTCTCTTGGCAAAGGTGCTGAAGGATGCAGAGACCTGCCTGCCTTGAGGCCTGTCTGCACTATGTGCTTCTTTCAATCCTCCTTGGCTTTGAGAATAAATAGTTACTCCAAGCTTCAGAAGATGCTTAATTGTTTTTTCTTTCTCTTTGATTCTAAGCAACATTATTCAATTATTTCATGGCTATCATTGTTATTGGCTTTCTGACAAACTGTCCAATGGCTGGTCAGCCCTCTGCCTGCAGCAGATGTTCCTGCATTGTTCTTTCATGGGCTGGACATCTCTTCCCTCCTAGCTCTGCAAATGAAAAGGCTTTCTGACCTCATTACTTATGTCTCAGGAGGAATGACCCTCACTCTCTTGGCATGCCCCGGATGAGCTGTGAGTGCTCAAAGTTTTCTTTATGGCCTGGCTCGTGTTTGGCTTGCCAGGAGCTGCCCAGACCCCTTTGCTAATGGGGCTGTGCCTCAGACCCATAGCCTGCCTGTGCAGGCTGGGCTTTCCCTTCTTTCTTTCCCTGCCTCATACAGAAGTGTGTGTCTAGGATAAGAGAGGGTATTGATTTTAAAAAACAAAACACCAAAGCAACATTTCCTCCTTTGGCTGGGCCCCCAAGTAGACAGATATTCCTGTGAATTGTCTGCTCTAGAGCAATCCAAAGAAGGAACTGCAGCTTGAACTGGTTTGGGTGTACCTGCACAAAATTAATTTGCCTGTGTAGCACTGAGCTGTGGCCCTGTGTGTTTGGCCCAGGCTGCCACACAGACTCTGCAGCTGGGGGTCAGCTCTCCTGAAACAGCCCCTGGTGTGTTCCCCAGCCAGGCTGTGATGGAGATGGGCCCTTGGCTGCCCCTGCTGATAAAAATGGAAGATATAAAAGAGAGAAACAGGAGAGGAATATCTGTTTTTCATACAGAACTTGGTTCAGCACAGTGTGATGCTTTTTGCAGTTCTGTGTGCTGGGACAAGCAGCCAAAGATTTGCTGCTGTTCTGTTAGTAGGGTCACATTTGGGACTGGTGCAAACAGCTGCACAGGTAAAAGGGAGTGGTGACCACTCACAGCAAAGTAAACTCTAGAATGTATCATCTGTGCTTTTCCTCAAACGTCAGTTTTGGATTGACAACACTACAGTTACCCACTCATCCCCATTTAGTGTGCATAAGTGCATGTGAGAATTCCAAATTTACATGTGTGTATTTTAGACTCCACCTCTATTGCAGAATTCACTGAATAAAAGTATCTGCTTTCTAGTATAAAGTTAATTTTGTGAGCTGCAGTGCCCTCCAAGCAAGGCACTCTGTCATGCTCTGTCCCAAGTATCAGTGATTGCAGCTATTGGACCCCATTATGCCTGCAGCAAAAAGTAGTGTACAGTCCTGTGCCATTTTCCCTTTTTTAATTCAAAATTTTAACCAAAAAGAGTCCTGTTGAGAGCAAGAAGGAATATGCATTTCAAGAAAATAACTTTCTACCTTCTTTTTCAGGTCTTCCAGACACTTCCCTCTTCAAGTCTTATTTCTTCCTTTTCTTGATCCTTTGTTGAACATTATAATCCTGTGTTTATATCTGTCTGTTGCCACAGAAATAACTGTTGCTAACTAAGCTTGAAATTTTCTTGAGGGATAAAGGAAAAGGTTATTCCTTGTGACTGTTTCATCTGTGTGAAAATAAAAATTCTCCAGATGGATTTATCTTCAAAGGTCATGAATTCAAACTTCTCTACTCAAACATGAAAGAAGTAAGGTCCTTTCAGAGGCATTGCACTTCCCTTCCTTCAAACAGCAGGTCTGACAGTGTGCTTCTGCATCCTGCCTTCCCAACCTGCTCCAGCTGTGCCTCAACAGGGGTGAAGGATGGGTCAAGCTTTCTGCTCATCACAGCTCTGCTATTGATACCACAAACCGCCTAAAAGCATCAATGCTCCTTTCAGAAAGAGCTTATGTGGTCAGTGCAATGTCAATCCCTCACTGCTCACCCAGGATTTGAATAGGGGTCCTGCCAGGGGAGGTGCGGGGTAATTGTCCTGACCCCAAGACCCTCATGCTTGTTTGCTTCTGAAAGTCTTTGTTAGTGTCCACTCCGCCTTGGACACACCTTTTAAAATCTAAAGCCAAGGTATTACATTTGCCTTAATGCTCTTTTTGAGATGTGTTACTGCAAACAACCTCATCCTTTAGATAAAGATGAGCTATGAGGGGGAAACCACAGCAGTGCTTTTATTTAAATACAGGTAACACCTCACTTGTCTTTCTGCTTGCAAGAAGCAGTGAAAGGGAGTGGGCTTTTTTGGGTTTTATTGGGGTTTGTTTGTTTGTTTGTTTGTTTGTTTGCATTTAGCCCATTAAAATGTTATTTTTATGAAGGAGGGGGTTGTTTAATTTTCTTTTCCATTGTAGGGAGAAACAAAGCAAAGAATTGTACAAAACAATGCAAATTTAAAAGGAAGCTTGAAGCCCCTTGGAAAGCTGCTTTACATCCAGTGTAGTGTGGGGAAACCATGGTCACCCTTGAGTAGAACAATCTCTAATTCAACAGCTACTTAATCAAATAGGGCAGTTGTAGCTGTGCTACAGCTGAGTAACAGTAGATTCTTTGGTCTGCTAATTTTGGATAATTCTTGTCACTGAAAAATAAACCAAGCCCCATCCTGGCGGGCATGTGCATCTGTGAGTAACCTTTTATATCACTGGTCTTTGTAGCACTACGTAATGAATCTTTCTTCCTCCCTGCTCTTTCCTGAGTTTTACTTTGTATTTTCTCCCTCATCTCTCTAATGAAGCCCTACCAATTTTTTAACAGTCCACCTGTTCACCGTCTATTCTGTGCTACCTAAATCATTCCTTAGCATTTTTTCCTGAAAACACTTGAGGATCTGTATCTGTGGGTTCAAAATTTCAATAGTTCTGCACAGCTCAAAACTTCCTACAAAAACCATTCTTAGGTATAATAGCCATTATAATGCCATTATTAATAAGCTCCATAGCCATTTAGAGGGTAAGTAAATACACTACATATGGGTCAACTGAGGAATAGACATTTTTTAAAGGTCATAAATAATTCAAAAACAAAACAAGCAGAGAAAAAGAACCCATGGTAAGCTAAACTCCTTTATACTAGACCCAGATTTAACTCTCATTTTAAAATTGTCTGCATTGTAGCAACATGATGTTCATGTAGAAACAATAAAGAAACAAGGATCATTTGAAAACTTGTATAAAAAATCAGTGTGTCACCTTGGATGGTCATGACAATCCATTTGATGTTCCTCTTCAGCTTTTCTTTGTTGCACTGTGCAACTTGACCAGTCATGAAAACAGTGAATATATTTGAGTCAAAGTCCCCACAGCGCTGTGACCAGACTTCTGTAATGGATGCTACAACTTTGCTTCTGGGATGACAAAGCTGCTGGAGGTACAGTAAGCCACAGGAAGGGCACTGCCCTCAAATGTTTGGCACTTTGTTGTTCTAGGCACACTCATGCCCTTAGGTTTTATTTGTGGAGTTTTTTTTGTTTTTTCTTTCCTCTGTGTCTTGGTATTTCTACTTGTGAAAACTCTTCTCTGTGAGTGCCATCAAATATTTACACAATGACAACATTGACAGAGGCTGAACATTTTCAAAATTTTCCCCACATCCAGAAGCGTCTGTTTTACTCTTAGTCTTTGCCTTGTGTTTGTGTCAGAGTTAGGAAGAGGAACCAAAAAGGAGGTTAGAAAGGATGGGAAAAGGGTAGAAGTGACAGGAGGACTGGCAGAAATGTGCGATGCTTCTGGTCTGGTTGCTTCAGCTTGTGCTCAGAGGCCTGTCCTTTTGCAGAGCAGAACGTGGTTTTGCTGCTGAATTTGTATCCATAACCATACTGACCTTGAAATATCCAGATGTCTCCATGCTTCATGTGCTGGTCTTGGAAAAACAAATTGAGAGTGTTGGGAAACAATTGCTTTAGCACATGCTAGGCAGTAACAGTTGCTTTTCATAATTTTAAGTAATTGCTGAGCTCTTTGAGATGTGCATGTGTTCGGGTTTTTTAGAGTACTGGCCTCTTCAGAAGTAGCAGGATGTTGGGATCCACACTGATTCCTCATTTGACTATCAGCCGCAGATTTTTTTTTTCAGGAAGTTTTTTGTCAGCTATGTCATAAAGACAAATCTGCTCTGACTTGATAAAAAATTAGTCTGAACACCAGCAAGTGTAAATGATGAGAAGCAGAGCTGGCTGGTCTCCAGCTCCCCTTCCTGTTTTCCTCATTAATACTGATTTTTGGGTAATGTCTGACTCCAAAGCAACTCTAAAACATCACAGTAGTGACCAAGTCCAATAAGGCCAGGTTTCAGTCTTGTCTTGTGTCTAGAGAGGGACAGACCCGTCCTTTCAAAACCTGAGGTAAGTGCAGGATGAGACTATGACTCTGCCTGCCTGTTCCTAATGATCTCCTGTAAAGAAAACAGATGTTGAATACAGATTTTCTTGGAAGCGCAGTATAGCAGTAATTTAACCGGCTGGAATTTGGTTACAGCATGCTGACCTTTAGCAAGCCTCTCATAATTTATAGTGGCTTTCTGGTTAAAAACCTGCTTGGATAAAACCTTCCTTTATCTCTAATTTTGAACTGAAAACCCTTACATTAATGTGAAAATAAAGTTTTCTGGGTTTTTGTTCCTTTAGAGATTCAGTTTCCTAAGTCTCTACAAGAAAATCAAAAGCAAATATTTTCTGGGATAATTGAACCCAGTATTTAAATAAGTAAGAGAATAAATCCTATAAAAATATACAGTTGGAAGCGAAAACTGAGGAAAAAAAAAAAGTTGCAAACCGTAAATTGAAATATTTACCTCAGCTTGGAAAGCTCTGGGAGGATGACGTCTGATTCAAGGAGAGGCAGGAGTAATGCTGATTTCTGCTTCCTGACCTGACTTAACATTGACTTCTTGTGGAACTGAGTTCTGTCCTGCAGCCCCTCTCTGACACGGAGGTTGGTGCCTGGTTCTTTGAGAGCTGTCTTTTCTCAGTTAGCACTCAGGGCCACCTGTCTTTGCCAGGGGCTTCTGTCCTTCTGCCATGGAATTGGGAAGTTTGAAGCTGTACAGATAGGAGCTGCCTGTCAGCAAGCAGTGGAGGGTGGCTTTTTCCTGTGGCTTCAGACGTTGCCGAGGTGGTGCTTGAACTCAACCCATTACACTTGCAGCAGGGATTGAATCATCAGCAGTGATCAGTGTGTTGCCCCCTAGACTGTGGTTCTGTCCTTAAATAAAAAATTCTGGAAGAGAATTCTAGTAAACACTTTAACTTTTCCTCATTTCACTTATGGTTAAATATTTAATATCAGGTAAATGTTTTTAAATGTTTTTCTTGTGGATCACAATTGCCTTAATCATCTGGATTTTCACACTGAATCCCTGCAGGACAAAGCTGTGTCTTGGTTGCCCAGATTTCAATTTTAAATTCCCCTGGGAGCTTTAATTAGTGTCGTTCTAAGTAGGGAGGTGAACACTGAAAATGCAGTGGAAATCATGGAAAACTTTTGTTTAATTTCATTGGATAAGGTGGACCATGCTGGTTTTTAAAATGCCACTTTCAACCGCATACAAAGGAGCCCTTGGCCCCTGTGACAGCTGAACTCTTATTACCAGGGGCACAACTTGTGCTTCTGCTCATGGGCATGGCTACTCACCAACCTAATAGCGCCAGCTGAGAGTATAGTAAGGTCAGTAATTCATTATTCTGCAAATTGTTTTGTTACTGGGGCTATAAAAGGTGTTTCATCCTTCAAGCCTGGGTCAGTTTGTCACAAAAATACCCTGCGGTGACAAGAGGCTGAAAAAGGTGATTTTTAACTTCCTGTGTTTTCAGCAATAACTTCCAACCCCGATTTACAAAGCACAGAAGAAAAGAATCTGAGGAATGTACTCAATGGCTATTGAGCAAAGCCGAGCTCCTTTCAATGGAAGTAACCAAGTAACGCTGAAACCCCGAGCTCTGCCCTCTCCTTCCAGTGCAGGCCCTGGGGAAGGGCTGCTCCAAGGGCTGCCCTCCCCTCCCGGTGAACCCTCATCAGCACAGAACTGTAAGAATTCATGGATCCAGTCGCCTTACAAGGGAAGGCAACATCTCTCCTTAAGCTGGAAGCATTAAAGCATTATGTTGTTCTGCATTCTTTTTGTGTTGCTACTGAAATTTTTGGGCATGCAAGAGTGAAAACTTACATTGTACAGAAATGCTGTGTTAACTGAGAGCTGTTGTAAAAGGAGCTGCTGCATGTGCTGTTTCTGGGAGAGGAGCCTGGAATAGCAGGGCTACTGCTGTGCTGGCACAGGGAGCTTGCACTGCTATGCCTGATGTAACCTTGAGGTCTTTGGCATACAGAGAGAGATGAAAAAATTCATCCTTTCTAACTGGGATTGAGTTAGGAATGGGGGCAATGCTTTTACACTGAAAGAGGGTAGAATTAGACTAGATATGAGAGGGACTTCTTTACAGTGAGGGTGGTGAAACAATGGAACAGGCTTACCAGAGAGCTGGCTGATGCCCCCAGCCCTGGAAACATCCAAGGTCAGGGTGGGCAGGGCTCTGAGCAACCTGTTCTAGTTGAAATTGCCCCTGCTCACTACTGGAGAATTGGCCTCGATGGACCTTTAAGGTCCCTTCCAACCCAAACCATTCTGTGATTCCAGAGAACACTAAGTTTTGCATGTAATGGAGAATGGCCCGTAATAACATGGGAATTTATATTTATTTAAGTACTTTAAAGTGCTTCATTTTTATATCTTAAGAAGTAGAAGAAACAGAGGAACATGTGGAAAGCAAACACTTCAGTACCTGAAGTTCGATTGACATGCTGCTAAAAATACTTAGCCGGGCTGGGAATGCTGCACAGCATGGGCTGAGGAGGTGTTCAATCTGCACTGGCAACATGGGCAACCTTGTATGGACTTTGCCATGTGTGGTGTGGTAAGCTACAAAAATTTCATTCTGTGTAAGTAGGTGGGATCTCTAGTATAAATTGAATGTGATTCATTAAAAATATTTCAGTGGAATTGGGAGCATGTTAGGCTGGTATGAGAAATTTAATTGACATATAGGATAAGAGCATGCAAGATACACAAAGTCAGTTTGCCCGGGTTGGAGAATTTTGCAAACAGCCATACAAACTGTACCTATAGCTTTCTTTTTACAGAGCTATTGCTGCTTTTGTCATGGTCTGAGCTTAGCAAGATTTTTCACTGTTCAGAGAGGCAATCTGCATTCACCAAAAAATCAGCTAGGGTTAAAAAGTTTATTGTAATCTGTTCTTGGACTGAATTATTCCTGTTGGACTACCTGTGAAACTGCTGTCTAAGCTATAAAATTAAGCAGAAGGATCTAAAGAAAACAGGGTAAATTTATTTAATTGCCTTGCCAAGTTCCCTCTCTCATGCAGGGATTCAAATCCCTATGAATTATTTGCACTGCATATATGTGGGTTTACACCCAAGATATGCTCTGAAGTGAATTAGCCAGACTTCTGTGTGGGCAGGGAGCAAGTTTTTCTGCTCTGCTTCCAAGTGCGGACAGTAAGATAATGTGCATCAGAAACCAGGACCCACATGAAATGCAACTGCAAGCCAGTTTTCATCATTTGCATCCTCTGCCCCACAGATTGTGGTGGGCCACCTACATAAATAACAAAGGCGGAGTAAAATTATCCCCTGTCTGGAGGTGTCTGTGTAAAAGCATTAGCTGGTGCACAGTGGTTGTGGCAGAATGCATCAGAAATTCAAATTACCTTTCATAACACACTGAGTGTGACAGCTTTTCACTGCATCTCTAGCAGCAGGTAAAAACACCAGTGGCCACGTTATTACCCTAAATAAACTTAACTGGAAACTCCAGTGTCACAAAAACAAAGTGAAGTTCATCTGGATCTCTCCCACTAATGCCCTTTGCAGCTGTCTCTATGCAGTGAATCACAAAGGAGGAGAAGCGGGAGGTAAGGGGAGAGCAGGAGCTGCTCCAAGGGGAGCTGCCTGCTGGGCACGGTGCGGGATCCCATGTGCTGGGGCCATTTGTGGTAGCTGCTCCTTAGCTGTGGTGAGTGAACAGAGCACTGTAGATCTCAGGGAAGCAATGGTCTGACAATCCCATCAGATCTGTGGTATCCATTTCAGAAGTGGCAGAGCCATAGGTAGAGCCTGGATGTTTGACTTCCTGTGAGATTTGTTAGAACGCTCCAGAAGTGGCTGCAGAAAATTGGGTCCTGTGTTGCTGAGCTCCTGGATAGACAGAGATCCTTCCAAGTGAAGTACCTTACTGGTGCCATGGGAAGAACAGCCTTTGAAAGGGCAACATGGCAGAAGCTAAAAATTAAAAAAAGGTGGTACAGCACAGTTAAACATTGTCTGGCCAAATTCTATTACTGAGATGTTAACAGAACTGTAAGGCTAGAAATACCTAATCAGTTAGAGGAAGAGAATGCATTAAAAAAACACCTCTATTAACAGATTTTTAAGAAAACAAGATGGGAGGGGGGATGCTTTTGGTTAGTCCTTTTGCCTGTCTTTCCTTCAGTGTTGACTCACGTCTCTTGCTGATTTGGTGTTTTGAGCATCAGACTTGTTGTCATATTCTTGAACCTTGAAAGCAAATGGGAAATTAGCAGTCCCAGTCCAGACCTTATTTCTTGTGCTACAATGCAGAGACAACCCAAGGGACCTTTAAGGTCAGTAAAACAGACATTCTTTATCCCTCTGTTTAGAGGGGTTTTTTACTTATTTAGTAAGCTCAGCCTCAATCTTGGCAGCAGGCACTGTACATATTTTATCTTGATCTTTGGCTTTGCCCTCCATGAATGGTCAGCCCTATACTTCCTCTCATCCTGTGCACTGAGGTCTGTAACTAAAGGCAATTTACCTGTTGCTAGATGGAAAAAAAATACAAGAAATCTTGTCTAGAGCAGAGCACTGGTGTTTCTGAAAGAGTGCTCAGGTATAAAGGCAGGAGAAACTGCTGAATGGCCTCCTTTCTCCCTGCCTGTCCCTTCGGGCTCTCCTCTGAGCTGAATGAGTGCCTAGACTGTTCACTTGTGCCAGGGATCTGATGCTGGCAAAGCTTGGCTCAGGACCTTGTGTTTCCCTGCCCACATGTCACAGCGTGTACCTGTGACCACGTGCAGACCATGTGATGTGTGGGGTGTAGACCATGTCCTGATAGAAGAAATCCCCTCAGGGCAGCACAAAGGAGAAAAAATGTCTTTTTTGCTATGGGCAAAAAGTCTCTAGGAGCTGGAGTGAGATGAATATTGACAGTCATAGAATTTTTAAATTACAAGTTATCCTTAGCTACGTTTCTGTTGGAATGAAAAATGGGTCAGGAAAAGATCTTTGATTTTCTTTTTACAACATCCATCCTAGAACAGCATAAAACTGACATGTTTAATCCCACTAAAATCAACTAATGGTTGAGCTAAGATGATGATATTGTCATATGCAATAACCCTGACAAAGCTGATGGAAAAGCGACTCTTGGTTTAATGGAATAAAATCTGTCTTCCCCACTGGTACTATTTTGTTCTCTTTTTAAGCAGAAGAAAAGGAGTTCTCCAGCATTCATCTTCATTAGTTGCCCATTTATGATCCAGTCTCTTGAATTCAAACTTTACAGTTGATTGTACTTAAGTGAAACTTCATAAAACTAGATAAGGGACCTACCCCAACTTTTTTTTAATAGCAACTTTTAGTTGTTGCAGATGAACATTGCACTGATCTATTATATATATATATATAATTCTACCAAGTGTTCTGCTACCTAATTGATTTCCTACAAGGCTGTCTAAAAGCCCTCTGAAGCCATTTGAGTAAAACTTGATAACCAGATTTGAAGTGTTGCACTGACTCAACTGAATTATTTGTAGTTTGGATAATGATTTGAAATCTCATCTATCTGGAATGAATAAGTAGCATTACTAATTTGATAAAGGTTGTATGGCCTCTCTTGAAATGGTAATTCTTCACTGTTACTTTTAAGGTATCTCTGGTAACAGCCAAACAAACATACAATTTATGATATCACTTAAAACTATGTTAATCTACTGGCCAGCTTCAGATTTTAGTTAAAAATGTCTGGTAGCATTGGAAAAACATACCTATTTGGCAAACTGTCAACTTTTTTCTGGGTCAATGCTCATAAAAATATCTTTTATTTACCAAGATTAAACAATAGCAGTTTGTTTTCCATTTACTATCATAAAACAATCATGGCATGAAATCTGGTACATTCTGCTAAGAAATATAGATCCAATTAGTTCATTTATTTCTGTCAACTCTTTGTCCAGGCCTGCATTTACAGCTTTTGATGGTTCCAGATTTATTTTTATGGATTCAATTTTAGCTCTGAAGACTGGAACAATCTAGTGTACAATCTATCATTCCAGTAATATTTTTTTCAGAGATTAAGCAAGACCAAGTCATCTGTTGTATTATATATTTGTTTCCTTTTAAAGAAATAGCAATTATATATTTACCTGAATTTGATTGATTGAACATTTCTAGGTTGTTACGTTTCTGGACTGAACAAATAGTTCTGCACATTGTTTTCTTGTAACAACTGGTGTTTTAAGCAAGTAGAGCCTCAATGTGATGTTAACCAGAATATTATCTGTTTGGGTTACAGGATTTTCTTACATAATACTCTTTGCTGTTACTTCCAGCATTCGGCAGCTGTTAAACAAATATTGTTCCAGAGTGTCTGCAGATTTCAGTGTTTAATTTCCCCATGGCTATTGTTTGTCATTCAACAAAATATAAGCGTGAAAGTTTGGTCAATAGGAAGTGAAAGTGGCTTCATTAAACAGTGTTTCAGAAAAACTACACCTTTGTAATCAATGTTTTCTCTACTCTCACTCCGAAAGAGGCAGTGTAGGAAGCAATAGTTATTTTTAAGATATGAATTCTTTTTTCACTTGATGATATAATAAAAATATCAGGAGGTTCATGGATAGACCAGGTCAGTAATAACATCTGTAATGCTCTGTGAGGAGCCCCTTCATGAGACTCCTGGTGAAGGCTTGTTTCCTAGTAGAAGTTTGGAGCTCCTGTGCCCAAGATATATTTTTTAAATGATATTTACTTAATATTGTTTACTTGGTAAGTAATGACCTTGTTGTGAATTACATTTACTTCGGCTTAAGCGGTGACTGCTTTGTGCTGTGAGAATTTAAAAGTGGAATTAGTTCATGAAAATCATAGCAGACAAAAGAGTTTTAGAATATAAAAGTCATTAAGTAGACTGAGGGGAGTGCATCCCTTTCATTGCTGGAAATTTCTGACAGTTTCTTCTAGTCACAGAAATGTAATTACAAGCTCATAAGGGATGTTTGCCAACTCTTGAACTTTGCCTAAAAGGCAAAGCTCCCACCACCTTTATTTAAACCTTAAAATGGAGGGAGCTGCCTGTGAACTGTAAGGCAGAAGTCTGACAAGTGTTAGTGTTTCTCAAGTGTGAGGGGGAGAAAGCACAAAGAAACAGAAGAAAATAGTGAAAAAGAAGAAATATATATGTGTAAAAATATATCCACTGAAGATTAAACACAATGCCCTGGTCAG
This sequence comes from Trochalopteron elliotii, assembly GCA_024734555.1. NCBI lineage: Eukaryota > Metazoa > Chordata > Aves > Passeriformes > Leiothrichidae > Trochalopteron > Trochalopteron elliotii. The sequence goes on from JANPWX010000313.1 coordinate 2,084,484, forward strand.
AACAAGCCTTGGACACAAGACTGTCAAGTGACCTTCCAAACCCTACTGTTGCATGTGACTTATACTGGACCATAAGTGAGCAGGTATATTTTAACTGAATTTCTAACACTCTGCCTTGAGCTGCTTGGGAAAAAAACAGAAAAACCAACCACGTTTTTTTCCTCCTTTCTTTTTCATAACTTTGCAGCAAGAGATGTTACAGAAGGGGAAGGAAATGAAACTTGAATCATGAACTTTAGAAAGGGCACAAATAAAATATCCAGGCTATTAATTAAACCCATTTCCAAGTGAACAATCTCTTGTCTGTGTAATTTAATTATCAACAATTTGAAACGACTCAAGTATTTCCTCCAATGTTTTAACAGCAGATGTGGACTAGACTACATTAATTGAGAGAGATTGTTTTCCCAGTTGCCAAGAAACAGACAGCTTTCTTCAAGAATGCAGTGTTGTGCTCACAGCCACAGCATCCTCCTGTTCCCCTGCAGGGTTTGGGAAGTCGATGTCCTGGTAACTAAGCTGCCCCTGACAGGAGTGGAATGAGCTCAGCTCCACTAATGGATAGACAGTACCAGCAGACAACAGCTGATGCTCAAACACGTTGAACATTTAAGGAGAATACTTCAGTTCTGCCAATGACTTTACACCTTCAGGAAAGGGAATTAGCTTTTCATGATGAAAAGAAGGGAAGATGCATATTTAAGTGAAGATTGCTGTCAGAAAGGTTTCATAGACTAATAATAAATCCATTCCAAACTGGCTGCCAGGTACTGTGAAAAATTCTGTTCATATTGTCTTAATGCTGTAGTTGCACTTCGTGAGTTTGCTTCCTGATGCCAGTGATTCTGATGTCTGGTTGCCCTTTTTCTGACATAAAATGGGCCAGAAAATCCGGAATCTTTAACTCATAAGACTAACAAGCCAAGAATTATGATTAGCTTTGAGCTATGAATGTTTAATTGAATGGATGATGGATGCTTGATAACCTTTTCTGATGTGGTGTGCTTTTTATGGTATTTTCCACTTTGTAACTGAGGTATTTGTTTATTAAATTGCAGTCATCACTTTTGTCAGTCATCCACGCCTTCTTGTATTTCCAGCTGCTTGTTTCCAACTCAATCTTCTCACCTTCCTACTTCCAGTCTACCAGCTTGCTGCTTAAGGTACATGTGCTCTGTGATTCTCTGCCACACCTCAGGGGCTGAACAGTAGCTTCTCGAGGTTCTCAGTTCTCAGCTCAATGTGGTGCTGAAGGAATGAGAGGTCTGCTTCTGTGTGCTGAGCAAGCAACCTTTTCCCCTCTCCTTGTACTCAGCCCTGCCCTGCCTCATCCTGGTGGAGGTGCCTGGTGGCCTGGGCTGGTGGCTGACCCCAGGCTGCCCTGCTCCCTCACTCGGTGCAGTGGCACAGGCCCTGCAGCCATGTCACTGCTCCAGAGAGAGCCCCTGGGGCTGCATGCCTGCACAGCAGGAGAGGCTCACCTTGCCTGCTGGTGTGGCATGTTCTCTTCTGTTGCCTGCATTTTCAGCACTGACAGCAACAGAAGTTTCCATTGGAAGCAATTATTTTGAAAAGTTTTACAATCTGCTTTAGCAATGTCTTTCATTTGGCCTAGTGAGAAACAGGCCAACCTTCACCTTCTGTGTCTTAATGCCTTTTGGAGGGTCTAGGCTTCCTGACTGAATAGTATTCTTTTCTAACATACAGTCCTTTGTAGCAATTACCCTCAGAACAAGATGACTTGACTTTCAGCAAACTTTATCCTGGATAATCTGGAGAATTAGTTCAACAGAGTTTATGTTAGAGACTGTCGGGCCAGTTTTTTTAAAAAAGGGACCTAGAGAGCTAAAATGCAAATTAAGGCCAAATGTATCCACCTACATCTAAAATGAGCTTCCAAGAGCTCCAGTAGTTACACACACCCAGACATCCATGGGTATCCATGCTTTGCCAAACAAGCTGTGTAGGCTCTGGGAGTTGCACTCAGCCTGGTCAGAGCCACTGCATTTGTAGATAAGCCTCTCTGCCACCTGGGACCTCTCATGCAGATCCTGCCTGTGGGGCTAATTTATGTCATGTGAGGATGAGTAAGATTCAATGATTAAAAGGAGGTCAGCAAAAGCACAGACTTTGCATCCCTACTGTCACTGAAAATTACAGTATGTTGCAGAAGGGAGCATTGTTATTGACCAGCCTGGAGGCCCTCGCTGGGACATAAGAAATGAGCTCAGCACCATTTGCAGACAAAAGGAACTGCAGTTCACATTTTTGCTAGAGAGGAAACCATTAAACTCTGCAGCTCTTCTGCTAAAGGGACCCCTTCTCCCTTCTCTGTGAAGACCATGAAGCCATGGTGTGCCAGTAAGATACGCACTTATTGCACCTGCACAGATATGCACCTCCACAGGCAGGAGGGCCTGGCACTGTGGTCTCACCATAAGAGAGATTTCCCTTTGGGGTGCATAAAAGTTTTGTTTCTGGCTGCTCAGACAGAAGTTGCTGCTATATTTTGTGTGGATGCTGGGAAAGCAAAGGTATTTGTACAAGAGCAGACTCAGAGTCCCTGTCTTGAGCCCTGAGCTGCTGTTGTGGGGTAAGCTTGTTCTTCCCTGGAGAATGACATAGACACTTCACTTCAAAGCAGATTTGGTCTATAATTTGGTATTTGGACAATGCTAACATCTGGAGAAGCTTTCCAGGTGTTCTTCCATGTGCCTGTTGTACATGGCAACCACATGTATTGAAGCCTTTCACTGCACAGGGGATGTAAGGACTCAACTCTGGTTTGTAAATTCCATTCCTGCAGCTGAACACCACCTGTACCATCAAATGGAGCAGCCATCCCACAAGCCTCAGCATGATATAACTGGGGCTGTCATGGTCATGCTCAAATGAGCTGTGGGATGGGTTAAGGGTGTGATACAGTGGGCCCTAGGAGATGTGATTTGCAAGATAATGTAGTTACTCGCTATAAAATGGAAGAGCATTCTTGGCATTTTATAGAAGTAAACATTGCAACTTGGCACTCCTGAGAGATGAGTTTCTGCCTGAAAATGATATTACAGCTCCTTTTTATCAATACTTAATTGTAATTGGAGCTGTCTGTAAGCTGTATCTCTTCTTTCAATTAGAAGCCACTGGACAACTCAGCTGAAACTCCCTTCCTGGCATTATCAGATCACAAGTTCACTCTTCAAAAGCAAATGTTTTTCATATTCTGTGCAAACTAAAGGATTAAATTCTCATGTTGTGAGTTCCTCCAACAATCTGTTAGTCAGAATAGGTGGACACAAATGTGCCCTTTGTATTAGTATTAGTGTTTATTGGTTTTCTATGCAACCAAAGTAATTTTTCAGCAGCTTGTTTGTGGGTTCAAGGTATCTACTATTAAGAATTAGACATATTTGACTTGAACCTACAGTAGCTAAATTCAAAAAGTGTAATATCCTCTGTTCCTTCACAGTGCTGGGAAAAGCTCCAAAGGTCTGGACTGAAGAGAAGAAATCTAATGCCCATACATGGGGGTAAAAATAGCATGAGAGACTGATTAGGAATCATGCATTCAGCCTAGAGCCATTAAAGGGAAACAGTAAGTTGAATCAGAAGCCTTTTGATCTTTTGCTTGTCAGACTTCTCAGAAGTGCTCGTTCTTACTCTGCTATCTTCAAGCTGACTTATTCTCCCAGGCCAGGGAGCAGTACTTAACACATCCCTGTCCCTCTTTCTCTTAGTGCCTGCCCACACTTGACCAGCCAAAAATGTGTATTTGCCTAGCAAAGAATTGCTTCTTAAACCAAAGCATCTCCAAGATCAATATTGTTCTATCAGCTACACAGAACAGAGCTGCCCATTGTTACAGCAAAAACTTCTCATCACTCCTGCATGTATTTCTCTTGTCTCTGTTGTTTTCTTTTTCTGGCTGGCACTTGGCTATAACAGCTCATTGCTGATCCCTGTGCATGGTGTATACAGTTGTTCTCAACCTTCAGCCACAGCAAAGCCCTTCAGGGGCTGCATTTTGATCTTCTGAGAAAATGTTTGGTTTATTGCTGTCATCTCCATGGCATTTCTCTCTTTACTGTGTTTAAGATAAGTAAAATTGCATTTTCTTCCAATTTTGACACTTCCTTAAACTGTGAGAATGAGGGACTAAGAAAGAGATCCTGTTGCTCATTTGTTTGCTGTTGGTTTGTCTTTTTCTTAAAGCCACCAGGTTTCAGTTACTACTTTTCATGCAGTCACCCTCCTCTAAGGTGTGTGACACATGGCTTTAGTATGTTTGTAGCCAGAATTTTCTCTGCAACCAGCACACACAGAGCAAGATGACTTTTTTGGTGGTTCTGCAATGGGATACAGCTGTAGAGTGCATCCAGTCAGGTAATATGAAGGAAACTTTTCAACCGTTTCATAACAATGCCTGGAATTACAGGATCCTAATTCTTTTCAAACTTTAAACAAATGGCCTTGAGCTTCTTAAGAAGGAATTTTTGGGCTTTGTTATTTTAAGTTAGTTATGTCTGAAGGGAACCACATGCTGTCGTCTCAAGTCTAACTTAACAAGCTGTGAAAAGACTTGCACAACTGTGTGCAAATAAATAGCTGTTAAAACCACCCAACAAACAGAGAAGCCAAATCTGATAGAAATGAAACAGCAGAAACTATGTTCATATTTATTCAAACACCAAAAAACATGGGATTTCTTCCCTTATCCTCCCCCTCTTCCTCTCTAGGTTGAACTGATTCAGATGCTTTCTTAGGAGGAGTGGGTAGAGACCCCTGAGAAGTGTCTGGGTTTTGAAGAGGTAAGAGCTCTCTGAAAAAAAATAAAAGTCAGGCTATTCTGTTTGAGATTTGCTTGCCATTGTGTCTTCCCGTGCACATGTGCAAGTGTGTGAACCTTACAGGATTACTGCCATGCTGTATCTTAGCTTTTTCTCAGATTGTGATTATTCAGAAAGAAGTGTGGGTTGCTGAGCCTGTCAATGAATTTACTGTATGCCATCATTTAAAGGCTAGCATTGGCCTCACCCAGGATGCATTTGGTATACAACCTGCCTTTCTTAGAGTCTCATTGGGACATTTGCATATTCTGCAACATCTATTTAAGTTGTTTTTTTCTGAAATGCCTTTACTCTTTGAAGAGAAAAATAGTGAGGAATGTTGCCCTGTTGTTAGCAAAAAGAGAGTGAAGAAGCAGCAAGCTCTTGCATTTGTTAGTGCTATAACTGACTGAAAGGCACGGAGCCACCCTGTTCCCTGTGGCCCTGCACATTCACTAGCCCAGAGCTCAGCAGCTGGAGTTTGGATCCACTTCATCCACTATCCACTTCCACTAACCAAAATTGCATGTGTGGCTGTATACCTGTCCTCTCTGGGCCTGTGGTGGGTCCTTGCTTGTTTTACTGAAGGAATATGGAAGAAGGTTTGAAAGGAGACCTCCTGCAGCCAGGACGCAACCTGAAGAATAATTTCACTTGTGCTCTCCTTTCTCTCTTCTCCTCAAACTTATCTCTCTCCCAAAATCAGAGGACACTGACCTTTAACCTTTCACAAGCACTGCTGGAAGCCCTGCCTTGGTTTGCCAGTACACACTGCTTTTTGGAGAAACAGGAAATCAGCTTGTGCTATTTTAATCCTGGTGCTTTCATATAAATATGTGCTATTATTTTTAACAACTTTGCAGAAGGAAAAATATGTTTACAAGCACCAAAAGTTGTGTCTCCAGTACAAAATACTAATCTGAAAAATAGTGATGGAAACTTGATACTGCCTCTTAAAGACTGTAGGGTAATGCCACTGTTCATGTCACTGTCACTGGCTCTGATTCTTACTTCTTCTATCTGTGCAAAATATACAGGAGGTGTCTATGTCATCTTTTCATGGATATTACTAGTTGATATTTTAGGGAAGGCTGAGTTGAATAATTAAAGAGCTGAATAGCACAGTTCTTCATACCTCGCATCCTTCACACTCTGGTCTAAAGCACAGCCATAATCACAGCAGGAACTTTGTTGAGAACAAATAAAAGTGAAAGGGTAACATAGCTGGAATTTCTTCTTCAAGTCTCCCACTTTTGTACTCCTATTCCATCCAAACACTTATTTCGAGCAACCACAGTATGTTTCACTAAAATTTTTACTGGACACATTAACTGCACATTAATGGCTCTTGCATAGCTGATGTATTTGTAGCTCTAGGGGAAGGAAAAGCAAGGACACTTTGATATCAGTTTATGTAACACAGATTTTGTTTCTTGGAAGGCTCAAGGACATTAAGAGTATAAACTACACTGGAATATGTTCCATATGGCAGTTTCTCAGGTATTGTGATAGCTAATCCAAGTTAATAATTAAAATCCAATTCTATCACTTTTTCCTTCAGAATGCAAGAAAGGGACGGAGGTTTCCTTTTAACACCATACCATCTTTTCCTGAGTATGTGGTCCTGTCCTTATTGCCACAGCATACTTAGTATTTTATTGTGCAATATTTCATCTGGGTAAACTAGCAAAAGGAAGGAGGGTTCATTTGTTCTCTAAGATATTTTTTAATAAAATGAGCCCACAGTGATATCAGTGATTGATGGAGCACTAATAGCACTGGCACCCCTAAGACCCTGTTTCCAGAATAGTAATGGAAAACGTCCTCTGCTCCCTTTTCTAGCTGCACATTTTGATGATGTTTTTATTTTGGTTTGGGCAGCCACAGAGATGCTGTCCCTGCGCCCAGCAGCTGCTGTGCTCAGCAGGAAGTCATTTTGGATTTGTCCATGTTGGAGGGACTTTCAGATGTTGAAGGTAAAAGAGTAGCCACGAAAGGGAGATTAAGCTCAGAAACCTGGCTTCATGCTCTTGGGACATTTCACTTCCTCAGTTATAGAACACGAGGGTTTTGTCTGCCTGCCTGGCAGGATGCTGTGCTCTCATGAACACTGGATGGTGCATCCCCTATATTGAGTCCATAAAGGAACTATCAGCAGTACAAACATAGGAACTAGCTGTAAATACTCAGAAACCTGAAGTTTCAAAACTATTGTACTTCAGGCTCGTTTGCTGGGACTCTGTGCCCATAAAAAGTTCTGCTAGGAAAAGAAGGCCATGCATAAAATGGAGAATATTCCAGTGTTCTTCTTCAGTATATGGAGATGGGTCTTTGGTGTCCTATCAGCAAACCCAAAGAAAAGGTTTAGACTGTGTTACCTAAAATGTGAAAGAAAATAAGTGCAATTCCCACTTGGAAGGGCAGCTTCTCCTCACAGGTGTAGGTAGAGCTGTACAGGTTTGCTCAGGGCAGAGCTGCAATTTAGTGACTCCTGGATGTGACCACCAGCTAATCTTCACAAAGAGCCCACAATATCAACCACTTGCCTTTGGCCTAAAAATGCCAAACTAAAAAGAGTTCACTTTAAAAATTTCCAAATTGTTGGAATTTCCAACTGTTGCAGGAGAAGTTGGAGATTTGGGAATATCCATTCGCAGATGCTTTCACACACTGTCAGGAGTGGTGTCCAACCTGCTCTCTGGCATGTGGGCTGATGGACTTGCCCTGTGCCAAAGATTTTCATGTTCTGTGTTTTTTCTACTGCATAACTGTCAGACAGCTTTGGAGTTCACAGTGGGAGCATTCAGACGTAGTGCAGCTGTGCCTGTTGCTCCAACAACTAGTTTATATCCCAGGCAAGTCACAGAACAAGACAAAAAGCAGCTGTGCTGCCATCCACAAAGCATCTTCCACCTGGGAAGAAAATAGTTGGGCCAGGAGATTATGTAAATTGATTTTCCAAAGTTACTAGGAAAATTATAATTTCTATTTAATATTGTGAACTGCATGACTAGAGCTAGCCCATTGCTTACATGGGCAATACTTTTGAATTAAGAGGTTATTTTCTGTATTTTTGCTAACATGAGATAATAAGCTAAGTTAAACACCTTTGCTGAGTGTGCATCTGACTTCAGATTTCGGAAATTTATTACTGAAGATTTACCAATGAAAATTTTTATTAATGGAAATAGCTAATCAGACAAAACAAAGTTAAAGTTTTGTTTTGTTTTGTTTTGTTTTTTTCAAATAATGCATTTTTATGGCCATGTTTTTGGCTTGTGAAAAAAGGGGAAAAAAAATTGGTGAATTTTGAGCATCATCCTCTTTTTGTGGACACAAGTTTTTAGGTATTTAAGACCAGTTGCTTTCTCCTTTCAAAGCCTTGAGTGTTTGTGGTCAGCAGACCAGACACCTGGAACCAGAGCTGCTGCCAGTGCCCACACGCCTGCCCGAGATCTGTGTGCAGATCTACAGGGGGCACTGGCAGCAGCTCTGGTCCCCCAGGGTCAGCAGGTCTGGTCTGCTGACCAGCCTGGGGAGATTTGCCAGATTTCTGCCCATATCCAGTGTCTGAGGGGGTGAATGCTGCACCAGTCTTAAAGGGACTTGGCTTTATTTCCTCCTTCCTTTTGGATTAATACTTTAGGGGAAAATAGACTGTGAATCTATATAACTGACAGGTTTGTTAGTGCTTATCAGATGGCTTAAAATTCAGAAGAAGCAAGTACACATACTGTTCTCCCTGGGGAGAAAACCCACCTGCAGGAATTGAGCTGATTCCATTTATTTTATTATTATTATTATTATTACATTATTTATTTAGCAGTTCTGGAAGAAAAGAATTACATTTGATTTTTTAATTACTTTAATTTTTGTATTTCTTAGAGAAAAGCAACAACAGAAGTCAAACTGCCAGGTACATTTTACATCTGCTAAAACCACCCCCAGCAGGGGGGAACAGCAGCTTGCCATTTCTAGTCAGGAGTAGCACTGCCTCTGCCATAGCAGTTCACTGGTTTTAAGATGTTTGGATTTGTAATAATTTTTTGCTATTGGTTGTTGGGAGATAGTACCTATGTATTAATTTATTAAACATACCACAACTCCATGGTGGTTTTTGTAAGTTCTGGGTAACAGCAAATCTGAACAAGTTCAGTGTTTTTTCTCTGAAGCTGCCTTATCATCCTGTGAGGAGGGTGCCTAGAGCTCTGAGGTGTCTTTTTGTCCCCTCTCATTCTAAGAGTGAAGTTTGGCTGTGCCCAAGGACAAGAGCTCCTTCCCAAAGTCCTTCTGGAGTGTCAGCATGCATAATGTCCCTTGGAAACTGGTGGGGACAGTCCCTGTAGTGCTTGGAATAGTACAGAATGCTCTCTCCAGGGTAAACAGTTTGGAAAGGCTAAATTACTTAAAATCCCATTTATACAGCAAATTGGTGTAGTCAAGGAAGGGTAGGAGAGTCAAGAATCTAGAAGTGTTTAATATACTTTTGCAAGGAATATTTGACAGTCTCTTATTTTTGTGATGTTTAGGAGATAGAATTTCTGTCTTTCACCTCCCTTCTCTAATCCATTCCCAATGTGTTAGAAAAGGGTAAAAAATACTTGGATACCGCACTGCAACTGTGGTGACTTTATATGAAGACACATTCCTGAGGCTGGAATATTGTGACTGGTCTGAAAAAATGTTGCACATTCTTCTTTCCTCATTTAAATAGAAGCAGCATGGAAATTTTGCAAAGAATGGGGGTGGAAGAAATGTTTTTGTTTTCTGAAAGTGGGCGAGAGCTTGAAATACAATTGCAATTACATTTTTTGCATGTCCTTGATGTAGAGATGAAGCTTGTTTGGATGGAGTGCTTTATTTCAATTGTCTTAATCACAGCTTTTGAGACCTTATACACTCTATTTAGAGGTGAATAGGAGCTTAGCTGGAAGGCCCTACTGTCAGAAGCTGTGTGTCTAATTTTCCAGCAAGCAGTAAGCTCAGCTGATGTGTATATATATTTACAATGTAAGTGCTGTCACAGCATTGGTTTTCAAGAACTGATATATTAGGATACACATTAATGCACAAAAGACTTGTAAGTGGCTGCAGTTTGGATGTTGCAAAAAATAGTGATCTGTATTTAGAGCAATTTATTTCCTCTTCTGATAGACTTCTGAAGTGGGAATGCTTTATCAGTCTTTACTGCTGAGTGCCCTGGGACCTTTTTTTTGAAGCAAATCAGCTTTCACCCGGCAGAAGTGGATGAGAAGGGTGGTTTGAATTTTGATACTGCAGCTGGCACAGACCCTCAGTGCTGACTGACTCTGCTGCCTTTGGAGTCGGACAGGAGCTGATGTAAAGTGTGTTTTTTGAACCATCACCCTTTGTCAGAGGGCATTGATTCCCTAAACACCATCAGTGTGATGGAAACAAACGTGAACTCCTTTGCTCTGCTTTTATTAACTGCTAATGAGCTCTGTGAAACCCAGAAAAAGGGTGTTACCAGTTTATAGCTCTGCCAAGGCAGCAAGGTGGAGTTGCATGTGGGAATGAAGCCTTGTTTAATCAGGTTTTGTAACTACTTTGATATAATTTTAGCTGAAGCGTGTTCAGTCAAGCAGTTCCTGGTTCAATGCCATACTGTTTCGACTTCAGTTGCAGGTTTCAGAATTTACCAAAGACCCATTCAATAACCATTTATTACCATTGCACACTGATCATCTACGAATATGCCTGTAGTAACTGTATGTTGTGTTTTAATTTGTTTTTACTTAGGAAACTAGTTTTAGATGTCAAATCTCTCCTGAAGTCTACTCAATTTTTGGGTAGGCTCTACAGATGAGAAAATTCAATCCTCAGCTAGAGCTCCCAAAAAGGCAGGTGAGCACAGCAGTAGCAGAGCTTTTCTCTCTCTAGTACTACAAACATGGTTCAGTTTTATAGTGTTTTCTTGACTTACCTATTAGATCTAAAGGAGGAATATCTTCCATTGTGAGGTGTAGAGAGGACAGGGCTGTTGGAGAGCAGAAGCACCCAAGGGGAGCTCGCAGGGGAGCAGGTTCTAAGTTGCACAGCAGCCTGGCAGGTTCTCAGCAGTGACAGCCTGGTATCAGGGCACATCTCACCTACTGGGAACACACACACAGGCTACAGAGAGCTGGTAGCAATTAAAGGTTGTTGTTTATAGGCAATGGGAAGGTATATGCCTTGTGTTTGCAATTGCAGTTGAGCAAATATACAGTGAAATTGTACTTTAGCCTCTTTGTTCAGTTGCTAAACCCCCAGGTTTCTTCCCCAAGAACCATACCTGTTTCTCTTGATTTTGTGATTTAACATCCATAACCAACGCACCCATCAATAACTCTGAGGATTTATAGAGCTGCTTTTTGGTTCTGTTTTACTTCAAAAAGAAACAAAAAACTCAAAATCCCCCAGATTCTAAAGTGTTTCTGAGGAGAAAAAAAATTGGGGGTTTGAGTTTTTTTCCTGAGAAGGGAATTTCGTATAATTAGGAAAAACAAGAAATTCATGTTTGTAGCAAGTGAATTACAGCCTGCAAAGCAGCTTGAACGTTTTCAGCTGAAAGCTGCTTTGGAAGCTTAACATGGGATTAATTTTTGAAGTATGCCTGGACTATCCAGAAGTTAATTGATGCAGTGTGAGCTATACCTACTTAAAAGGCACAGATAGGGAAATCAGTGCATTCTCTGTGAGAGGCTCTTAATGATTTCCTTTCAGAGAATGTGCACACTATCTTAATTATACAGGAGCCTACGTAAAGGTACCATTGGACTGCATCCAATGAAAGCTAAAACAAACAATATGACAACAAAAAGGGCACTTGCGTCATTTCACTTTAGCATTTATAGGACAAACAATAATTAGCAAATAAAAAGCTCACAGCCTATGGCGTGCTTACCAGTGCCAGGATACTTATTCCTTCACATGTAATCTTTAAAACAAAGAACTACATATCAGAAAATGCTGGGACAGTCTTTTCTGGGGGGTTCTTTTTTTTTTGGTATTTTTTTGTGGGGTTTTTATTTGGGTTTTTTTTTTTTTTTTTTGGCTGCACAAAAGCAAGACCATCTTACAGCAAGGAGACATGCTTCCTGTTGTGCTCTGCTGGCTGCATGCGATTAATGACATCAGCATTTCACAGATAAGTCTGTCTGTGTGAATGTGATCTTCTCCTGTGTGCACAAGGGCACACACAAAAAAAAAATGCATGAGAAGGAAAGGGTGATGATAAATCTAGCAGTGAAACCAGGGTGCTGGAGCATTATCATTAGAGATGCCATTATTTTTGTGTAAAGTGTAGATTTCAGTATATTCTGTAACAGTGATTAAAATGATGAATTTTCCTACATGGTAAGCCTTGCCACTCTGATCCAATCCACCTCGTGAAATTCTGTATCCATGAGATCCCAAGATTTAGTTTTGGAGATCTCAGCTTTAACATGTGGGTTCAGCTGTGGCAGTGCTCTGCTAACGTGCCTATTCTAACAACCAAGGGGAAAAATGTCCAGATCTTTGCATATTATTTCCTAAAAGGGTACTGATATGGCTTCAAATGTCAGGCCACTCTGGCATTTTTCTGCACCTTTGACCACTTTCGGCATATTTTGGTGATGCCATTCAAATGTTTCTCAAAAAACTGTTGCCACAAAGAAAAAGTTATTGCAATATCACTTAGCAGCATGGCATTGCCAAACTACCTGGATGGTGCTGAGAAACTTCCTTCAGAGGATGAAAGGTAGAGGAAGGGGTTTTCTCTCCTCCCCCATCAGCCTTTCTTACCTTCATCTGACCACTTTGGGAGTAGTTCCTATCCCTTGAAAACTTCAGCCTTTCCTTGAAGCTGCAGAGTGCCACAGCAGGCTTCAGAGCCACCTCCTCCCGCTTCTGGGAGGAAGACCTGACTGCAGTGTCTCCTGTGCTCCCTTCAGGGCACACCCAGACACACACTTGCTGCACACAGGGCACTCTGCTGTGTCCCAGGGTGTTCTGAGGAGTGCAGAGCACATTTTCTGTCGGAAGACAGGAAGACACAGAGCCCTCTTCCAGCTTTTCATGAGTCAAAAGCTCTGGAAGGTCTGCATGCGGCAGGACAGGATCGATAGGCAGCAGCATGACAGCAGTGACACTCAGTACACGTTAGACAGTAATGTACAACACCTCTCATCTCCACAGAATATGCTACAGAGGAAGGGAGGACCATAAATAGCATGTTTTGAAGTACAAAACAGCTGCCTCCATTCATGGAAGGGTCAAAATAATCTTCAACATTAATAATTAATTTTTTAATGTAATTCATGTTTTCCAGTGCTAATGAAGCCTAACTGATAAATGAACAGTGTTTAAAAACCAAATTCTTGTTTCTGTCAGGAAGCCCCAATTCAAGATGCACTGATCCATTCCTTCCCATAGTGAGATTAGAAGTCTGTTGAAAAGAGGGACATGCACCAAACACACCATCACAGTCCAGTATGTCCTGCTAGAGCAGCACAGATAGGAGCCTTGGGAAAAGTATGTCATGTCAACACTTATCCTTCAGGTAGTGTGTTCTGTAGCACCTCCCCTATTCAAACGAACTCCTAACTTATTTACACAAAAGGTGGAGTCCTCATCTTTAGCAGGACAGGGGGTTTTATCACCCTTCCATATCTACCAGCCTGAATTTTCTACCTAATGGCTCTAGTTGAACCATTCCCATAGTAAATGGCCGTGTACTCGGAGAGAGGCACAGTTACCAAAGTGTGAGAGTGCTGCCTGACTGCAGGGAAGTGGGAAACTGCAGCTCTGTGGGTTTAACCAGCTTCCTGGGGAACCTACAGTCATTGACTCTTCCCAGTGCACAGCAAGGAAGGAAGGTTTTCCTCTGGCTGACAGCTAATTTTAAAGAAATGAATTTAAATTTTTTGGACACTGCACTTGGAATGCCAGTTAATATTTTAATCTGTCAAATGGACATGGACAATTCTGGCAGAATTCAGGGACTGGAGCTGTGTGAGTTTGAATTAATTAGTGCTCTAAAGGGAGCTGAACAGATAAAAACCTCTGATAATGTAACACCAGAAGGCTTGAACTTCCCTGTAACAGAATAATTTCTCTAGGCAGGACAAGTTTTACTCCCATTTATTTTTGGTGTCAGGTTTACCACTACCAGCCCCTGCTATGCCCTTTAAGGAGCTAAGTTTAAAGTTAATGGGACTTCTGTGCACAAAGGGTTGGCCAGCCATAACTGCAGACAGCAGTGAGGTACCTGATTAGTGCAAAATGTGACGCTTTCACTACCTGGCCTCCTGCCCAGTGGCAGCTACTTCTGTTGAGCACATCAAATGAATCCATAAAAGTCACCAAAGAATTGCAGGCCAGGAATGGCTGTTGGTTGTTACTGGATCAGACCAGCTTCTGACCAGTCAGCTAAAGAAATATCCTGTACTTCAAACACTGGACTATCCATTTAAAACATTTAAAAATATGTACAGTGAAATAGAGTTGTTAGACTGGAAAATCCTCTTTAGCATGATACCATCTGACCATCAAAAGTCAACAGAAAAGAGCTGAAATAGCATAGTGTCTCATCAAGGAGTTACTGAATTGTGTAAATAAATCTTTCTTTAGAATTTATTGATTGGTGTGGAAGAGCTTGTGGAGTCAAACTTGCTTGTTTGTCTTTAGTCAGCTTCACACAGGAAATATGGCCTTTACACAATTCTCTGACTACCCCCAAATTCAGACTAGTTATGTTAATGTATACTGCAAGAGAAAACCACTGTTTTCTTCCTTTTATTCTACCTTAATTTTAATGGGATTATAAACTGGCCTTTTAAATGCAGAAACAAATTTCTTCTATTGCCTTCTACAGTAGTTTTTAATTGACAGTCTATTGTTGGCCAAAGGTTATCTCAAAGGAGCTGTAACACCTGGATCCCTTCCCTCCCTTCCTCCTTCCCATGCTACTGCTGCCATGAGTCAAATGGATACCAATGCCCTTCTGAGCTCAATCATTTGAAGTGATGTCTCAGCACTGAGTGAATGAGATTTATAGCAAATAATGTGAATTTCTTATGACTGTCTAGCCCACTTTAGCTGTGGTTTTGCTTGGGAACTCTTACTGGTTTCTGTTTGGAATTTTCTCCGGATGCTTTTTGTTCTACCGCTTGTCACAGCTATAGGATTACTTGGTCAACGCCTTAAAGTCAATACTATTATCACTCTGGAACTCCTTGTACTGGCCAGGGAAAGGAAATGCATTAATTTTAGAGCAGAGTCAAGCCCAGAAATTAATTAGCACACTGGGTAAATATCTGGCAGCAGATTTTTAGAAGTAGCTAGTCACGCACTGAGCTGTTCACATTCAGATGACGGGCAAGGGACATGTCCTCTGGGCTTGCTTATGTGTCAGCTTTCTGCATTTGTTTGTTCATCTTATTTGCTATGAAAACAGGTATTAGATAGATTATTTTCTTCTCCTCCTCCTGTCATAATTTCTGATCTCACAGACCAGTTTCAGCCCAGATCTAGAGAGGGAAGAGGACTCAATGATTCTAAGTATTCATCATACTTCATGATATAGATAGTTGGAGAACTAAGATGCAAAGGTTGCACCATGATGTTGCTCATTGTCTGACAATAGGCAATATATAGAAGAGACACATTACGAATGGTCCAATGATTAAAGACTTAATGCAAGCAAAAACATCCAATTTAAATCCATAGAAAACATGACTATACTCATTCTGGAGCTGATGAAATTTTTTTTCACTGATTCATTGCAAAAACCCAAATTAATTCAGTGAGTTTTCTAAATGGATTTGGAAGGAAATGTACAGTATGTTGGTCAGATGTGGATATGCTGAGTTCCTTTGTTTTGTATGCCTGCAGTTCACTGTGAGTGTGGACAGTGTACTGCCTACTCCTTACCTCAGTGCATGTTAGAAAGCTTAATTGTTCTAAACACACAGTTTTATCAGGGATCCCAATGAAAGCAGAAACAGGACAAAATATCAGCTGAGTGCTTTTGAATGTAAAAGATAAGATAAAGAAAGATCTTTTAAATGCAGATAAATATATCTCCCCTTTATTTTCATGTGTAGTTCCTTTATCAGCCTTTTGGAACACATAAGATTTAAAACATATGAGCAGGAACAGTATTTGTAAATGAAATTACCATCTTAATGTACTTCAACTGTGAAAGTAGAGAACAGAATCCTACAGTATAGGACGCAGATGCATAAATAGACATGGCCCCAGACTGTCTTGTATGGGCAGTGCTCAGAAAGGGAATGGACACAGTCGCTAAATTTAAAGAAGGAAGACAGCATTGAATGAGAAAAAGCACAGAATTGGCTTTAAAATTAACAACAGCCTTAATTTCCTAAATCTGTGGAATTATTTCCTTTGCCTGATCTCTTGGTAAAGGTAGGAACATCAAAAATTACAGCGACCCACTGCCACAGTTCAGTGACATGAAGTGCATTTACTTCTTGAAAGATTGAAAGCTGCTTTTCCCTCTTCTCCACGCTGCTTGTTTTCACACATTTATGTGCCCTTGGCCTCAGTTCTCTCCCTCTGGCTTGGTGGTGCAGCTGTAATCCACTTCAGTACAGATATCCGGCTCTTCCTTTAGAAACTTCCTCTTGCTATGCTATAGCTCTCGTAAACGCCTGGGCGGAAGTGGCTTTTTTCCTCCTTCCTACTCCTGCAAGAGGTCCCAGAAGTACAAGTGGTTTAATAAACCAGACAACTTTTGGTTTGAAAAGAGCCTGAAGAGATGTGGTTTGCATGAACTTTACTGCATTTGTTTCTTACCTTATAGAAACATCACGCATATCACTCGTGTTTAAACAAAATGACTGGCAAAGCTGTAGAAGCTGTAGACACTGTCCTAACACTTTAATTTATTAGAGTAAAACTGCCAGGTTACTTTCCATCCTTTCCACTCGACATATTTGACAGAGAACATCTGTCTGGCAACAGTAATGGTTCTGAGTCAAGTATATAATTTCTTTTCTTCACAGAGAAAGATAGCTGAATGGTACTCTAGATGTAATTCTCTTTCACTTGCAGCATTTCCCTTTTATTATGTAATTTAAAAAATAAAAAATTAGGAAAAATATGGAATGCACATTATTATTGTTTCATGGCAAGATTTTGATTATTTATCGTCTTATGTTACATATATTTTATAGGATAGAAGGAGACAGTCTGTTCTGCCTTAGCAACATAGTACTCTGGTTACTCAGTTTGGTTCTGGCAAGACAAGATGACATGAAAACAAGTGAGGTTTCCATTTTTAAGTATGTTCAGAAAATCCCCAAAGGTCTGAAATGGCAGGTATTATGGGGGTGCTTGGTGCCAGCACCTTGAGAGAAACAAGGCTTTCAAAAGGCCTGAAAAAATAGACAATGACCTAAAAGACAAACAAAAAAAGCATTTCCACTGGTAGAGATAAAACTACAGATGCTCTGTAAAAGAGAGAGGCGCTGGTCAGTCTCCTTCCTAGAAGGACCAGGGAGGTGAGATATACATGGAAAAGCTGGGAAGCTGCCAAATCATCTTGAAAAAAGGCAGCAGCACCCTGGAGGAGCTCTGCAAGGACTGACTTCCAGCCTTTTGCTGTCCTTTGCAGATGCAGAATGGAAAAGCCAGGGGACAAAACTGTGGCAGGCCATCACAACAGAAGATTTCAAAAGACACTGGTGGACCCTTTTTCTTGACATGGAATAGATACTACACATGTCTTTGTCATTTATAGCACATCAGAGCCCTCAGTAGACTTTTTAATTTTTTTTTTTTAAATAATCCTGGCTTAGAAAGAAATTGCTTAATTTAACAAAGCACGCTTACTAAAATGGAGCTGTGGAAACTTTAAAGATGTGCAGGACAGTGGGTTGTGTGTTTCTTCATGCATTCACCAGCTCTCAAACACAGACCTTGCCAAAGCAAATAACTGCACAGTATTTATCATAGTTTTGTTACTATGTAGGAACATTTTTTTGTTACAATGCTTGCAAAGGTGAACTATTTGTTAGCTCCTCCTCTCTTCTGTCTGCCAGTAATATGGAAATCCAATTGTGGTCATGAAACATTGCTGACTTGGAGCTGCAAGTCCCAGGACCAAACCACATTAGGCAGCAGCATGGAGTTTCTCCCCTTGTCAAGAACTGGTTCTACTGCCACGTGAAAGACCAACAGAAGGTTTTTGTCATATTGCACTATTCTCTGAATGCACACCTATGAAATAACTACCATTACTCCTGTCAAAGGAAGACACAAGGGACAGGGAGAGTTTTGGGGTTTTTTTTTTATATTTTTTGTTGGTGGGTTTGTTTTTCTTTTTTTTAATTTTGGGGTTTTTTGGGGGGGTTGTTTGTTTTGGTTTGTGTAGGAGCATCTGTGGATGGCAGGGAAAGGGAACTCTGCAAACCTGAGACACTCTTGAGAGAACACGTGGTTTTATTGCAAGGGTGGTGGGTAAAAAGGGCCTTTTGCCTTCAGCCACCAGCCTCAGCTGAGGGGAAGTCCCAAAGAGAGAGAGAGAGAGTGAGAGAGTAGGGGTAAGCCAGGTAAGGTAAGAGAGGTGAGGTAAGAGAGGTGGGCCAGGTAAGAGAGCAAGGACCTTGTTACAATACATTATATCTCCTTATGTGTTGAATATTCTAATTTACAGTGATCAACCTGCATGAGATACAAAACCTACAAACTTTGCATACAGTCTATGAGAACTGCTATATCACCATATCACTCTGTATTCTAAACTCTAAAGACTATCTTCTTATCTATCTTTTCCCTGATACCCTGGCAGGATGGAGTGGGGCTACACCCTTGGGTCCCCTAGTGTCCTAATGTTTGTTACAATCACTGTCTTCTTGCCTGCCATGATTACATCTCAAAGCTAGCTTTCATTTCTATTTCATTCATGGGTTTTATATTCTCAGTATCTCTTGCCAGGCAATCATATTTGTAAGCTTTTCCTGTCCCATCTTTCCCAACATGTTTGTTGGGGTTTTTATTTTTTAAAAATTTTATTTCTATTTTTGTCTATAAACCTATTCCTTATTACTCTGTCTTGTAGCTTCTGTATGTCTTACCCATTTGTCACAGTGTCTTCTCTGTGGCAAGATCTGCCAATGGGGCTTTGATGGCTGGTCCTCCTGTAGATGGTCTTCCCAAGAGGGCTTAGCCCTCAGCTGAGCTGGAAAACAGGACACAGATTCCAAATCTGATGCACCAGAATTCACCAGCACATTTTGAACCCATTTTCTCCAATCCTCCTCCAGCACTGGAGGCCTGCAGTTCATGGGAAGGCAGCAGAGGACAAAGCATAGGCTTTGACCATGCTAGCAAGGGCCCAGCTGTGCAGCCTGGAAATATTTCTTTGGTTTCCAGAGTCTTATCCCTATCTCCCCATACTGTATGCAGGGATATGGCTTAATTATGTAGTCCTTCCTGAGCACTGGAGGCTCTCCTGATGTACAGAACTAGCAGGGACATGATGTGCTCCAAAGCATGGGGAAGCCTGGCCCAATGTAGCAGGAAAATGCCCCTTGCAGTGGACTCAGACATGGGAACAAGTGCCCATGGGAACTGGTGGAACCACTTCATTTATATCTTTGAGTTTTGTAGGAATATTTTTTTTTCACACAATACTGCATCTGAAAGAATTCTCTGCAGGCAAAAATTGAATTAAGTCCTGTTCAAAGGTTTTAGTTCCTCTTAAGAAAAAAAAGACAGTGACTTAGTGGTATCTGTTGGGCTAAACTGTATTTATCTGTGTGTATTTACACACACATTCATATGCTCAGGGCCAGCACCCAGATGACAAATGTTAGAATTATTATTATTCTTAAAATGCGTGTGTGGATTTTTTACTTGGTAGTGCTTAGTAGTACTGCTAATGGTGCTGTAGTTATAAATCTTCCTTTAGGAATTTATAACATAATGTAAGGCATAATTTATCCCTGATCTAATTAATGCCTACACAATGTTTTATTTGAATGGCTTCAAAATAATCTGGAGGGAAAAAAAATCTGGTTTAATTTAAGTGAAAGATGACATGATTTTTTTTCCCAATCAATTATTGCTTTGAAGTACAACTGACAAATTACATTCTGAAGCAAGAGAAAGTTTTATTACAGAACAAACTGACGTTTTGATTACAAATATTAAAAGAAATAACAATCCAGATATTTTCCTTGAAAAATGTTCTGCTTAATATAAGATTTGATTTTGCAATTTTTACTCATATAGAGACAAAAGGAATCTTGCTGGTATGGTATGAAGGTGCAAGAGAGAGCCCAGTACTGGCAGGACTTCATTGCAAAAAGCTATTGGCTGCTGTTTACATTTCTAACATTCTCTGAGTAAGTGTTGTCACAACAGACAAGCAATTAGAGACAATAATGTCAGTAATTTGTGGATTAAGAACTCCTTAAGGATGTATTGGCACGGCCAGACAGTAGCTGCTTTTAGCTTGCAAATGTTCACCCTTAGCTGTGCCAGTGAAATTGTAACTTTCAAGAAGAAATTGTGCTCCCTCTTAGGCAGCAAACAATGGCAGGGGTTAAACTTCTCTAGGCCCTCCCTGCCTCTCTTACAGCTGTCATCCAGGCATCTCAACCTCAAAGGGCCATTTTTAAGAGGTACATCTATTTATGCACACGCATAAAATGGAAATTTTGGCCATTATGTCAAAGTAATGCTGTACTAGGCACTTGCCAACAAAGCCAGAAAAAATCAGATTTTAAGATTCCAGTGCTATAAATACACCTGTGAGGAACCTCAGCTGAAGCCCAAGACCCAGCATGTCGTTGTGGAGGGCACAGGACCAGTGCCGACCCTCTGACTCACCACGTGGGACACCCGTGGCTTAGGACATGCTCCATATTAGCTTATGCAAAACCTGTAGTGCGTGAAACATGCCCTGCTGAGAAAATTATTTGATTATTTTGAGGATCAACAAGAGAGATTCAAATGTAGTTTGCTTTTTAAGAAATTCAAAAATACCATCTCAAAATGTACAGAAATGGCATGTACTTTCAGGGTCAAATTAAATACAAATACACTCTGTTTGTCCTTTGTGCTACTGT